>CM024568.1:32675816-33232187 GCA_014182515.1 Eucalyptus microcorys | reverse complement strand
TCGGGACTCGACCTTAGCATCGATACGTGATGAAGGCGGCTTGATCTGGGTTTTTGGGAGGTTCCAATTCTTAATAAGATCATTCCAATAAAATTCTCGAATGAATTTCGTTACGGTTTTCGTTAACAATACAAAGTTCAAATGATGTTTGATTAGCTATTTCGTTGGATACGCTATTGGCCTCTGACGAGCAGAGCCTCCCTAAAAGCCAAAAAAAGTTCTCTTTTCGCTAATGACGGCTTGTTGCCATCGCTGGTGGAATCCTTTACACCGGCCGCTAAAGAAGATGGGCACCCATCATAGGTAGGTGTGCAAAAATGACCCGCCCGGAATGGACTAAACTAGTTACTGGTCCAGAGTTTAGTTCCGCTTGGCCACCAAACCGGCTACTTTGGTCGGTCCTGTTCCTGGCCCCAGGAATCGAGATCGGACGGATTACATATATATATTTTTTATTATATTTGAAAAGAGAGAGAGAGAGAGAGAGAGAGAGAGAGAGAGAGAGAGAGAGAGAGAGAGAGAGAGAGAGTAACCAGCTTCTTTTTTTTAAAAAATTTCTGCATAATAAATAACATCAAGTATTGAGAAAAAAGGAACCAGTTCCTGATCAAGGACCAATCGGTCCAGTCCCTAGTTCACCCTTAATTTCAGGTTCTTTACGGAGGGTTTTATGCCATCTCGGGACGGGCCGCCTCTTAAAAGGGTATATAGACTAGATGGGGCCGTTGGGACTGTAATAAATGGGCCAAGCCCAAAGCCCATCATTGACGTATAACATCAGCCCCTTCGAGCCCAAAGCCCATTAGAGACCTATAACTTCAACCCCTTCTAGCTTAATAAAAAAGGAAAAAGAAGGACGGAGCAACCGAAAATAAAAAGAAAGGGAAAAGGAAATGGAGCTCGTCCTTTTTTCTTTTTTTTTTTGACAGAATGGAGCTCGTCCTTGAAGGGAAAAGAAATCGGGAAACAGAGAAAATCTTTGCGTGTAGACATTTTGAATGTCTTGACAAGCCAAATTAATTTTATTCCATAACCCCTGATAAGTATTATGTTATTTCGTTCTCTTATCATTTTTCAACTTTATATGAAAATTTCATTTGTCGTAATTAGCTTGAGTGAAAATAAGATTAATCCTCCTCAATCTTTAAAGGAAAAAAAAAAAATGTAATCGGGATATTTAAACGGCCATATACAGACCCAAGTAAAGCACTCGCATGTACAATCAAGTCCAAAAGTACCCCCACAATAAAAAGAAATGATAAGCTAAAACAAGCGAAGGGAAGACTTGACTTTGCTTTTGGTTTTCTAATTCAAGTGGTCTTTTTCATTTGTTGTGTTTTCAACTTAAAACTCGAAAGAGAATAAATTAAGGGCCATATCGAATCAAAGTGTCCCTTGCAAAACCCTCCTAACGTTGAAATTTACAGGTGGAAACGCTGTCCAACATGTACATATAACAACATGCATTTATGATTTGATTGAATTGAAAGGGCGCCTGTCACTCTCTTTGGAACTTCTGCGATTCTTCTCTACTTATTGTAAGTAAAAGAGAGGAAGGGACTAGGGAGAGAGAAGAAATATAGATTATAATTAACTTTGCCAATTCTCATGACAAAATTAACTAAATTGAGAGATTAATTATGGGGATTATTTCTTCATAACACCTATTTTTTATGGGTATGGTCTGATTATGATCTTGATTAAATATAATGGGGAATTTTGCAACTCTCGTACTTTGTATATATCAATATGCGAAAAAAGACATGAATGTCACATGATCCGTGGGGTCCGGTTTGCGTCCTCGTGTAAGACAAAGTCGGTAGTTAGTGATTAATAATAGCGTCGTTTTTTCTGCTGGAATATCAAGGTCTATGTCACCCTCATTTAGTCTTGCTTGACTTGTTCTTCAATGCTTGTTGCAAAATAATAAGCTGCGGTAGTGCCTATTGACCGAAATAAATAATGACTTGCGGGCAAAACTTCTAATGGCTGTTCCGATTAGTCCTACACCTCGCCTGTGGTCGGTTAACAGCCATGATCGAGTATCGGCCAAAGGTCAAAGGAAAAACAAAGGAAATTGAGAGAGGAAAAAACGAAAAAAAAAGGGAAAAAATTTTAAAATGTAAAATTTATTCAAATTAACGCTAACCACACCACGTAGAATGGCCAAAATAAGTAAATTGGCAAGTTATCAAAAGTTTTGAGAATAAACTAGCAAATGGTCAAAATATTTATGACTAAATTGAGAAGTAATCAAAATGTTTAGCACTAAATTTGTACAATTGAAAATGTGTAGAAATAAATTAATTGTTGTATAATAAGTTTAGGTCTTTTTGAACAATCATCCCTCGATAGGAGTCCATGAAACCTGGTACTTGGGATGTAAGTAAAAGAGACTCTTTAATTAAGAATTTCTACCGTGCTAGAGTTCGTATGAACTGGGCAACTAACGGAATGCCTCCATTGGATTGGTCTACTGTAGTTATGATGGGTCCAGTGACTGATCCATGTGGCCCATCAAAAATAAGTTCATAGCTACATCATTCGTTCTGTAAGTTAAGCAAAGTTTGGTGCATGTTAGGTGGCATAAGCTGTAGGAAAAAAATTGTATCGTTACATAGTGTAAGCTGTGGAGGATAGGTGGCTTTCCCCTTTTTTTCTTGCATCATGGGGGCAACTTGACCCGGTTTCGGGGAGGATCCAGTTCTTAATGAGATCATTCCAATAAAATCATTGAATGAATTTCATTACGGTTTTCGTTGCAACGATAAAATGTTCAAATGATGTTTGATTAGCTATTTCGTTGGATACGCAATTGGCCTCTGATGAGTAGAGCCATCCCTAAAAGCCAAAAAAAAAGTCTCTCGTTTTCACTAGTGACGGCTTGTTGCCCATCGTTGGTCGGATCCTTTACACTGGCCGCTAAAGAAAATGGGCGGCCGCTACCCATCTTAGGTAGATGTGCAAAACAAATCAGCTAGAATGGACTGAACTATCTTCTTTGGTCTGGTCTGGTTTCCCTATTTGGCCCGCATGGACCAAACCGCTACTGGTTTGGTTTGGTTTCCTCTTAGAACCATGAACCTGGACCTGATCGATTACATATATATATTTTTTATTATATCTGAAAAAAGAGAGTAACCAGCTTCTTTAAAAAAAAAAAAAAAAATTCTGCGTAAGATATAACATCAAGTATTGGTAAAAAAAGTGACCAGTTCCTGATCCAAGGATCAATCGATCCGGTCCCTAGGTCACCCTTAATTTCATGTGCTTTACGGAGGGTTTTATGCCATCTCTAAAAGCCCAGTATAGGGACGGACGGGCCGCCTCTTGAAAAAGGTTATATGGACTAGATGGGGCCGTTGGGACTGTAATAAATGAGCCGAGCCCAAAGCCCATCATTGACCTATAACTTCAACCCCTTCTAGGAAAATAAAAAGGAAAAAGAAGGACGGAGCAACCGAGAATAAAAAGAGAGGGAAAAGGAAATGGAGCTCGTCCTTGAAGGGGAAAAGAAATCGCGGGAAAGAGAGAAAAATCTTTGCGTGTAGACATTTTGAATGTCCCGACAAGCCAAATTAATTCTGTTCCATAACCCCTGATAAGTATTATGCCCTTTAGTTCTCTTATTATTCTCCAACTTTACATGAGAGTTTCACTTGTCGTAATTAGTTTGAGTGAAAATAAGACCAATCCTCCTCAATCTTTAAAGGAAAAAAATATATAATTGGGATATTTAAAAGCCATATACAGACCCAAGTAAATCAATAGCATGTACAATCAAAGTCCAAAAGTACCCCCACAATAAAAGAAATGATCAGCTGAAACAAGCGAAGGGAAGACTTGATTTTGCTTTTGGTTTTCTAATTCAAGTGGTCCTTTTCATTTGTTGTCTCTTCAACTAAAAACCCGAAAGAGAACAAATTGAAGATCATATCCACTTAGAGTCTTCCTTGCAAAACCCTCCTCATGTTGAAATTTACAGGTGGGAACGCTATCCAACATGTACATAAAATACAACGTGCATTTATGATTTAATTGAATTGAAAATGCGCCTGTCACTCTCTTTGGAACTTCTGCGATTCTTCTCTCTCTAATTATTGTAAGTAAAAGAGAGGAAGGGATTGGAAAAGAGAGAAGAAATATATATTATAATTAATTTTGTCAATTCTCATGACAAAATTAACTAAATTGAGAGATTAATTATGGGGGATTATTTCTCCATAACACTTATTTTTTATGGGTATGGTCTGATTATGATCTTGATTAAATATAATGGGGAATTTCGCAACTCTCGTACTTTGTATATATCAATATGGGAAAAAAAGACATGAATGTCATATGATCCGTGGGGTCCGGTTTGCGTCCTCGTGTAAGACAAAGTCGGTAGTTAGTGATTAATAATAGCGTCGTTTTTTCTGCTCGAATATCAAGGTCTATGTCACCCTCATTTAGTCTTGCTTGACTTGTTCTTCAATGCTTGTTGTAAAATAATAAGCTGCGGTAGTGCCTATTGACCGAAATAAATAATGACTTGCGGGTAAAACTTCTAATGGCTGTTCTGATTAGTCCTACACCTTGGTCGGTCACCAGCCATGACCGAGTATCGGCCAAAGGCCAAAGGGAAATCAAAAGAAAATAAGAGAGAAAGGAAAAAAAAAAAAAAGGAAATTTTTTTAAAATGCAAAATTTATTCAAGTTAACACTAACTACGCCACGTAGAATAAATCGAAAGTTTTGAGATTAAACTAGTAAATGATTAAAATATTTATAATTAAATTGAGAAGTTATCAAAATGTTTAGTGCTAAATTGATACAATTGAAAATGTTTAAAATTAAATTGATTGTTGTATAATAAATTTATGGCTTTTTGAACGATGACCCCTCGACAGGAGACCAACATGAAACCTGGTCTTGGGATGCAAGTAGAAGAGACTCTTTAATTAAGAATTTCTACCGTGCAACTTCCACATAATTTCCACCTTCGACATATCGTCACGGCGGCAATGGGAAGACGAAGACCTGCGAAGAGGAAAGGTGGTTTTCATGATTGTGACTTTCTTGATTGCGAATTTCAAAGAGACTTCCTCAAGTCTCTTACCATGGAGATTGATGGCTTAGACACCATCAGCGAGTCAGATTTCAGGTCCCCTTTAGTTATCTCCTTCATCTTCTTTTCATATGCCACCCTCATTTTCTACAATGGACGGCGCCGCTGATTCCAAACATGGTATGGGAGCCGCCATCGGGGTCCTCGTCGTGGTCGTATTCGTGGCCGTCATGTCATGCCTGTTCAGCCGCATGTGCACGAACCGGCCGCCTCTGAACCATCCTGTCCGCGACTCTTTGCCGGAGCGACATCCAGAAACAATCCCAGATGTAGAAGAAGGTCGACCAGACACCGTCGGCAAAAGGAATGGTGAGGGCGACTTGGGCTCGGACTCGACTCGTTCTTCTTGCTCCATTTGTTTGGGCGACTACAAGGACAGCGACGTGCGGAGGTCTTTGCCCGGTTGCCAGCATGTCTTCCATAGTAAGTGTGTAGACCAGTGGCTGCAGATGCATCCGACTTGTCCAGTTTGTCGGAGCTCGCCGAACCCGACCCCTCTTGCGAAGGCCCATCGACCGTCGACGGCACCGAGGGATCAGTTGAACCGGTGATGTGATGAACTTCGAGCTCCAGAGTATTGTCTTCCCCGAGTGGGAAAGTTGGTGTCCATGCACATCCACGAGGCACGTTGGAAACCTCGTTGTGATTGGCAGAATCAATTACGGAAAATGGAAAAACAAAACGGTGGTGGTGGAGCTTGTCGATCGACGAGGGCACAGGTCATGCGCACTTGTTGCATTGCGATTAGTCTTGTCGATCATGTCGATTGGAGTGAATTTGTCATGTCTAACTGTGGATGCACTTTACGCGTACATCTTTGAATGGCTCTTGGCTTATCACATGATCTCCTCTCTTTGGTAAGAAACCGAAGTGATGTATCATACATGCTTCAGCGGTCATGTGTTCCCATTTTTCAGAAGAGCAACTTGCTGCAGCAGGAGAACATAAACTGGTACGCAGTACACAACACCTCGAACCAGCAAGTGCTCATACAAGCTCGGAACTGGCTAATTAGAGGCAAAGAATACGCGCTCAGAATTATATTTTGCATATGTACATGTGTGTGTGATTGATATATGTACAAATCAAAGCAGAGATCGGAAGTTTGGTCTCAGCAGCACTTGCCCATTCTACTTTGGTAACAACATTGTACAGGTACTTGCATGTATCCTCTGTCCTACAAAGCCTAAATGATGGACATGTGCCAGCTTTGGTGAACCTGTAGTTACCATCTATTTCTTGATGACATAAGTTACATCAAACAAGTGTGACTTCCAGTTCGTCGAATTTCAAAAGGAGGGAAAGATGTTTAATGAGGCTTTTTGGATGATTGTCTAACTTCTCAATTCTGCGCACAAACATGAATCAACAACTTTCACCTGTTCGCTCTTCTTGATTCGTATGGAAAGAGATCAGCTCAGATTATATCGATGTTCCTTCTAAATAAAGCATCATTTACATCTTTCTGTAAATTTGCAGAATCTTTAGTGAGCCTTTCTTTAACCGCACCTTGCTTTTATTAGCTCTCTGGAGTGATGGAACGATCAACGACGAAGGCGAAATTTTTCATTAGCTGCAACATTCCATCGCAAATTAGAATTCATGTTTAGTTGTTATCTGCTAAAATTCAGCATGATGTTGCACTTGCCCAATTGAGTGAACATAGGGAGGTGACGAATCCCATATCTTATTTAGAAGAGGCCGTTTCTGTAACACTAGAAAGATATGGGTTTCACGCCGTCATCCGATACACCTTATGAACGTATTATCTACTGCCAAAAATCCATATATCCTCTGGCAAAACAAACCGAAATTCCTACTTTATTCCAAGGGAAAGAAAAATAAAGAAAAAGGAAGTGGGATGACATAGAAAACTTCCGCATTCTACTCCTTGACGTCGCCAAGAACAGAGCTGTTTCACTTGTTACAAGTAGACAAAATGGCATCCATCATAGCCTGCACAAAATAGTCCCAGAAAAAACGAGGCATTAGCGACTGGTTTGAACGTAGTAATTTACTTGAGATTCTCAAATTGCTAAGCTGACGGGGCGTTCAAAGAGCAATTCTAGGATATGTTGCAGAGCACAGAGGTCAATTAATATATGCAGATGTACGCTTACTAGGATCGACGGTGACTAGTACGGCCGTGCCACCGAAGGAGCATGAGCCGCCGGCCACCTTGGTCCTCTGCCAGTAGCTGTTGAACGCGTACGAGGCATGCGCGAACAGCGTGTTGGGCTGGAAGCATGAGCCATTCGGCTCGATCGAGGCGCACTCAGCACCGGATCCGCAGGCGTAGTTCATGGCCTCCATGATGATGGGCTCTGGCACTGAGGGCTTGGCCACGCACCACAAGGCTATGCTCGAACCGGAGCTAGGGGATGGCGGCACCGTGGGAGGAGGGTAGACAATCGGCGGGAGGAATGGGCCCGGGACAATGCTGCCTCCGCCTGGGGATGGGACAGAAGAGGGCGGGCTCGGAAAGGAGATTGGGATGCTGGGCACGTTGTAAGGCGGGTTGATCGCCGGCGGGGTAGTACTTGGACCGGTTCCGGGGGCCGGGGGGACTGGGACAACTACAGGGCCCGGAGGGCTCGGGAATGACTCGGGCGGGCCCGGAATCACGACGTCCGGGCTGGGAGGCGGGTTTTGAACGGGAAGGATTGGCGGGATGTAGACAAAGGGTGATGGTGTGATCCCTGAGGGAGGTGGGTTTGTGGTGGATGCCGGGGGCTGTGGGGTCGATGGTGGGTATATGCAGAATGGAGGGCTGAGGTCAGGCAGAGGCATCGGGGGAAGCGAATCGTATGGCGGCAACGTGAGCGGCGAGCTCACGTAAGGTGGGGCATTCGACGGCAAATCCAGGTTTCTCGTCACTCTGATTCTTTTCGTGGATCTCAGGGCCGGATTCTTCGGATGCGCTGTGCCCTTGGACCGTGCCGTCATCCTTCTAGCATCTACAAAGACGAGAAAAAGCCCGAGTTTCAGGCGATACTAACGGAGGAAAATGACCCAGTTCAATACATTTCTTAGATCATCTGGTCATCAATCAGGTCACGCGTGTATCAGCAGGACATGGGATGAACAGAACACAGTGAATGACCAAGAACGACAGTGATTCAAGTTACGGCGAGACTAACTAAAGAAGAACACCTGACTAAGGAACGTAAGATGCTCTGCAATGTGAAATGCTTCGCGATTACGACAGTCGCTTACCACTGTGGATGAAGAAAATGCACAAGGAAAGTAGATGGAGGAGAATCCACAGCTTCAGGCAAGCTCTGCTTCTCTCCATCGTGTACTCTCTTCGAGTAATAATGCTCTGATCCACAAGAGTATCAACTCGAAATCACAAGCCTCTCGCCGCAGGAAGCAAGGACCAGATACTCAATGCATCCACTTATATAGACGGCACAGACAGGACGCATAGACGATACTAGATCATGCGAGTCGAAGGTCTTTTTCTTTTGTACATCAGACAGGAACAAATTTGAGGAAGAAGCAAATGCTAAAGAAGACGATTCTTTATGTGTAAGCCCCAACAATTGAAAAACAAAAGAGGATTCTTTATAAGATCACTTTGCAAAACAGCGACTTTGCTTCACTGATGTGCAAGTGATCGGGCTCAAGTAATGCAGACAAAGGCCAAAAGCGGGCTCCATATTTGCCGGCAAATTTTTTAATCTCTCTCTCTCTCTCTCTCTCTCTCTCTCTCTCTGTTCCTACTGGTATAGTATGTCTGTCGCCATGACAAGAAGGCATATATTCTTGCTTGACATCGGGAAGGAACTGAAACTAGGTGGTTCTGTCTCTCTCTGCGCTTTTGTATTGCTTCCTTTCCACTCAAAGTCGTTCAACTCTCTCCCCCTCCCTCCCTCAAATCTTCACAACAGATAGTAAAGGCAGACGCTACCAATCTTCGCTTAAGATTCATAAGTCTGGTCACCTTAATTGCAACAATGATACAGGGATGATCTTTTCAATTTCTACGAAAGAGAAATCAGGACATTAGCTCGTCCTATGAAGTAATGGGTTAAGTCCTGCGCGACGAGACCTTGTCAATATGAGAATTAGTGTGTTTGGTAGTCTGGATTTGAATACGATAGAATAACAAAATATCATATCCGGCATTTGGCGACGTCCTTTAAACTAGGTAACCTGGATGAGAAATGGGATCGGGGTGGAATAAACTTGGATTGGATTAAAAATTTCACAAATAAATTTAACAATTTTCTTCCAATGATAGATCGCTAGAGTGACGTATCTGGCTTCGCCAACCATCGCGCAAGGACCATCTCCACAACATCATCGTCACTTTCCACCTATTTGCAATGGTCATCGCTTTCAACCACCACCAATCGGCATCACCGTCCAATAGATCATGTTTCGACGATTGAGGGTAAAAATGAAAAGTTATACATCACATAGCCATCACTGTCGAACCATAATCTTTTCACAAATGCGTTAGCTCCTTTGAGATTGTTGTCCACAACAGAGACGCGTCCGCCCTCGTTTCTTGCTGTTCACTAGTGGATCTCCGTCCACCTCCTCTTCCCACCTCACTACCCCAAATCATCAAGCTTCACATGTAACCTACACCACCTATCAGCACCCTTCACCTCTACATCGGCTATTGCTGCCTTGTTTACT
Organism: Eucalyptus microcorys; assembly: GCA_014182515.1. Classification (NCBI taxonomy): domain Eukaryota; kingdom Viridiplantae; phylum Streptophyta; class Magnoliopsida; order Myrtales; family Myrtaceae; genus Eucalyptus; species Eucalyptus microcorys. Next base: position 33,222,427 of record CM024568.1, on the reverse strand, counting down.
AGATCATCACAATCACTACCTCCCCGATCGTTCCACGATACCTTCGACGACCCGAGGTTCGTCTTCGCCGGTGTTCAAATCGCTTGTAATATGGTGAAGCTAAGCGAGGACTATGATCTGAAGGTGGAGATAGCAATGGATTTAGTGAAACTTGCTGCTCAAGCGGTGAGATTTTAATATCGCCGAATTCTAGGAAAGTGTGATTCTCAAAAAAAAAAAAAAAATTATCTTTTCTTGAATTGCACCAAATATGTAATGGAATTTTCTACAATTCAAAGGATATTTGGAAGATTTCTAATCTCATTTTATCCAATCCTATCACAATCCAAATGGTCGGTCCAAATCCGGACGATTCATTAGTTGCTCCAGATGGGGACTTGGGTCGTCACATAAAGTGTTGGATTCGAATATGGTACTTATTTAAGATCTCGATAAGAGAAAAATCCTCAAAGATGGAGGATCGTCCTTCTGATCCACGCGGTTGCATTTTGGGATTCTCAAGTTATATAGCATGAGGATGCTTGTATCATAGGTGTGGGGTTTGACTCCCGTTTCGCAAAAAAGCCAAAGAGAGAAAGAGAGGAGAGTTATAGATAAAAGGGTTAATACCTTAAAAAACCCCAAACTGGTACACTTGTAACAAATTTACCCCAAACTATTTTTTTTACCATGAAAAACCTCAAACTGGTACACTTGTGACAAATTTACCCTGACTGACCATAAAAAACCCTAAACTGGTACATTTATGACAAATTTATCCCAAACTAATTTATTCAATCACAAAAAACCCCAAACTGGTAAATTTGTGACTAATATACCCTCCGAAAAATTAGATTAATACCACAAAAAAATCACAAAAATTATAAACTATGACAAACGGAGTGTAAAATCCCAAATTGATATATCGGTCAATTGTCACGTGTTATTTAACTTTATAATTTAACAATAAAATTTAACTAAAACGAACGTAGGGTAAATTTGTCACAAGTGTACCGTTTAGGGTAAATTTGTCAAAGGTATACCGGTTTGGGTTTTTGGTGGTCAAAAAAATAGTTTGGGGTAAATTTGTCACAGTGTACCAGTTTGAGATTTTTCAAGGTATTAACCCTAGATAAAATTGAAAAAAAAAAAAAAAAAAAGAGATCATTTTTAGGTTTTCTTTTGTGGGGTGTCCAAATAGGTTGCCAAGCACATGTTTAACGGCCTAATACCTTTAAAAATCCTTAAATTTATGTACAGTCTCAATTTACTCTTTTTTTTCTCATGAAAAAAATCTCAATTTTTACTTAAATCTTATATTTGTCCCTATATACTCTCTATCGGAAATCACCGTTAGTGATCCTATGTGGTATTTATTATTATTTTTTGTCTCATGAAAAAATCCCAATTTTTACTTAAATCTTATATTTGTCCCTATAAAACCTCTATCGGAAATCACCGTTAGTGATGCTACATGGTATTTCCATGCCATTGCTATAGTTTTCCCTAAATTTCAGATCAAGAAAATATCTTTGGCGATGAATTCCACCTTAGCCCAAATGGTGTCTTATTAGATTTGAAATTTGGGTGTAAACTAGAGCAATTGTTGTTAGCTTTGTTAAATTGCTCTTACTCTTAAGAGAGTCTTCCTTCCATCTCACTTAGGGGTGTCCGATTTTGCACTCAATCTTCAAACTCTCGTGCTCGAGAGTTTTCCATCTCTCACAGTCAGAGAGCTTGTACCTGGGGCAATCAAATAGCTCGTGCTCGAGAATTTTCCATCTTTCGATTGTTGACGAGAAATTTTGAACGGATGATTAGATGGAGCGGATTTGGAACTCAAATAAAAATTTGTACTTTTTTTTTAATAAAACAAACAAAAAAAGTTTCAAGAAGTTCAAAAAAGTTTCAATTGCTTTTACTCTCAATGGAGTCATCCTTCCATCTCGCTTAAAGATCTTTGATTTTACACTCAATCTTCAACTCGGTTGTTTTCCATCTCTCACAGTCGAAGAGCTCGTGCCAAGGACGATTAAATAGCTCGAGCTTGAGAGTTTTCCATCTCTCGATTGTCGACAAGGAATTTTGAACGGATGGTTGAATAGAGCAAATTTGAAACTCGAGTAAAGGTCTGTATTTTTATAAGACAAAAAAAAAAAAAAAAAAAACGTTTCAGGCAGAATTGGGATTGGACCTATAATTTGAGGATGTTTATGAGACAAAAAAGAAAAGTTCAGAGTATAATCAAGATCGGAACTAAAGTTGAGGGTTATTCAGGGTATTAGGCCCACGTTCGACGGAGAATGCATGACGGAGTCCCTCTCGAAAGCAGTATGCCTGGCCCAATAAGCCCATCATGCGAAGGACATGCGAAGTCACGGCCCAAGCCCAACTCCCCGGAAGCACCTAGAATTTCACGAAAGTGCTCTCTTTCTCCCCTTCATTTTCCCACTTGCCCTCGCCGACTTATAAATTACAAACGCTAGCGCCCTGCCGCTGTCTTTCCCAAAGCGCCGACTCTTTCTTCCTCCTCCTCCCCTCCAACGTCGGTTCCGTCTCTCTGCACGCGGTACCTTCGCATCTTCGTGCCGCTGTCTCGACCCGGGATTCTTCGATTCGAACCGGAATTCGCGTTCAGGTAAATGATTATGTCGTGGGTTCATTCGTCTTCGATCTCGTCGGTGCAAGACGGAATTTTCAGAGCCATGTTTTCTGATCTTTATGTGCTGATTCCGACCTCATTACTTTCGTGTGTGTTTTTTTTTTTTTTTTGTATATCTTTTGGGCAGATCTTTGGTGGTGGGTGACTGCAAAAGAGGGAGAATCGTTGAGCTCAGATGCCGGCAGTCGGTGCTGCCGCCACCGTCCCAAAGGCGGCAATCCCTCCTCTGTACGTGCTTCTTGATTTTCGGTTTTGGATATACTAGCTTGGTAAAAGAATACAGTAAGGTTGTTTCTCTTTTGTCTGTATCATTTTCTATACTGGGAGAGCAGCCTGATGATGAACCGGCTCTGTTTTCTCCGGACTTCAGATAAATTGGGCTGTATTGGATCTGTTCTACCTGACGACTTAGATGCACTATCTACGCGTACATTAGATATACTCAAAAACGTCACTTTCGCCTCTGAGCTCGATAGTATTAGCGAAGAATTTTATGATCAAGAACGTCACTTCGCTTGCCGGCCTGTGGAAAGTTTTTACATGTGATGTAAAGGAATATTCTTTCTGTCTATGGATCCACGCATTTCCAGAATAGAGAACTGAGGCGTGTCCGGATTGACTTCGTGGTTTCAACTTTAGAGGAAACAAAGCAAAAGAATAGTGGGTGGTGCTAGATGTCTTGGGTTTTATGCGTTTGACCAAGTTAAAGCGGTTGAATCATGATAGGGAGATGGCTTTGCCTGGTTTATTAATTATACAGTTAGAACTGGGAAACTATTGAGGAGCTTTTAGCTGTAGAAGGGAGGAGATAACTTCACATTTGGTTAGCTCTCAAAACTTGCTTTCAAGCAGAGACGGGCATATGATCTCATCTTCATTCGAATCAACTGTGAAGATATGGCTATGAATACATATAATATGCAATTAGTAGTGAGGCTATTTAGCTCCAAATAACTGGTATGATGGCAATATGAAAGAATGTGAGGAATGGTGGATTTCTGCAGCCATTAGTGTCTTTTCTCAAAATTGGATGTGCGCCGATACAGCCAATATATTCTGACGCAATGGTATATCTGTTAATTTGTATACTCGGTCGAGCTGCTACTTGATTTTTTTCCAGCACCATTTGGCTGGTCATTGACTTGTCTATCATTCTTTTGGGCATTTCTGAGCCGACTTGATTGTTATACAGAGTCTTTTAGCAGCAGTTGGCACAGCCATCTCGCTAAACTGTCGTCTAAATCTTGTAATTTAAACAGGCACTCAAATGCTAGTCCGTGGGGATGGACCAAGACCTCCAGGACCATTGCTGTGCATCCCAAGGCCAGTAAATTCCCGACGCGTAGCCTGGCGTCTACTTGTGACTATTATTGGCCAGTAAGACCTGTATTGTCAACCAAAGTCAAGCTGCAATCTCAGATCTTCGAAGGTGCATATTTACTCTTCATACTTATTATGCTCCATTGCTTTGAACCGATTTCACCGATAGTAAAGTCAACATGGTGAAGAATTAGTATTCTTACCCTGAATGAATGAGCTTTTCCAATTACCTTTATGCTTTCAAATTGTTTTTGATTCTCATTTTCTGCGGATTACAGTGAGGAAAGGACTGACTGTGAGTAGCTTTTGTTTGTAACAATTAAGAAGATGTAAGATTGTATGATTTATAAAACGAGATAATTGTTGAGTAATTTCTTGATACTCAGTCATGGTTATCAAAAATTTTGTTCTGTTAAACTGCTAGAAATGATTATGTTAACATTACACATCCAAGGTTTAGCAGGTCGGCAGCCTCTTTCACACCTGTCCTCTACATCGACTTCATTGTTCGGAAAGGACAGAAGTGTGTTACCGCCAAGAACCGGAAGGCACAAATGCCCGGCGCCTCCAAAAGTGTACCTGGACTATCCTTTCAGCATTCCTTACCCTAAGATCGTGAAAAAGCCGGAGTGGTGGTGGCGGACCCTAGCATGCGTTCCATACCTGATGGCCCTGCAGATATCCGACACGGCCTTCTACTTCCAGCCCCTGATGGAGCACTACGAGCAATTCGAGTTCCTGAGCTACTATGTCCCGGGAGCGATCCGGCGCCTCCCCACCTGGTTCCTGATGGTGTACTGCTTCGCCGTGTACCTTTGGGTCGTGCAGAACCGCAGGTGGCCTCACTTCTTCCGGCACCATGTGATGATGGGGCTCCTGTTGGAGAACGTGCTGCAGATCGTGTGGTATGCGAGCAACTTCGCGCCACTGATCCACTACGGGGCCGGTTCGGCATGTACTACTGGGCAATTGTCGGGTCGGCCTTCATATTCCTGCTGATGGAGTGCGTGAGGTGTGCGGTGGCGGGGATTTATGCAAACATCCCTTTCATCAGCGACGCCGCGTACATACACACTCCATATGTAAAGGGAGATGATTGATTGGGAAAAAAATTTCAGCTGAATAGATTTGTTGGAAGAGAGCCATTAATAGCAAATTCAATGAGCTTCTTGTGCTGGATCCTCTACCAGCTAAAATTTGACGAACTCCTGTTAATTATTTTCCAGAATATGGAAAATAGAATTGATTTATAAAATAACAGGATGGGTCGTTTTCAAATTGTTATATTACTTGATAATGCGATTTCGTTGTTAATACGGGAGCTCCCTGTACTTGTTCAGCCTCATGACCCTCACGTCTGCTCTTAGAAAACTGAAGTAAAACGTCTTTCTTCTCCCCTTTTGTTCTCGAACGCCCGCAGGAACATGAGCAGCGGGCCCGACATGAGCCAGTTCGCAAACGGCATGGCGTTCGGAATCGGTGTCCTCGCCATCGTCCTCCTCATCACCGTCTCCTGCTGCTGCTGCCTCCGTGACCACAGACGGGAGTTCATTTCGGCTCGGATAGCGCTCCAGCATCTCGACGCCTTGTCGGGGACTGCGGCAGAGGGGATCGATGAGGCCACGCTCCAGAGCTACCCGACGGTCCTATTCTCGAGCGTGAAGCACCTCGAGAAGAACAACTTAGCAGACTCGAGCGACGTTATCGGCGGTGGTTCTTGCTCGATATGCTTGGGAGAATACAAGGAGGGCGACTTGCTGCGGCAGCTGCCGGTGTGCGGGCACTTGTTCCATATGAAGTGCGTCGACCCGTGGCTGAGACTGCACGCCACATGCCCCGTCTGCAGAAGGTCGTCGGTGGGGCAGCTGGGCCAACCTGGACTCGAATCACAGACCGTGGCCGTGCCGGTCGACGGTGATCTTCACAGCGGAGACAGGTAAGATAGGTAGTTTTAAGAAAATGGTATTCAAGATGCAAGTCCAATTGAAGAAGAAGTTTAGGAATCCCCCACTCATCGCAAACAAAGGGAGACTTTGTTCATCTATTTCTTAGGGTATCATACATTTTGGGGCAGCATGGTCAAGCGGTAAGACAGGGGACTGCAAATCCCTTTTCCCCAATTCAAATCCGGGTTTCGAAAGGTGGTCCTCCCGGAAAAGGATTAGGTGGAAGAACGCGTCTGTAACATTTACCGAAAGAAAGCACTGATGGTCGTATCGAATCCTCCATTTTTCAAACTACCCTCTATTTCTTTGGCTTCAACAGAGCCAAACCTCTTCTGATTTTCTCCTGTGTGTATCCACTTGCAAATTTTTATTTGACGAAAAAGGCTGCAATTGGAATTTCTTTCAAGAGGGTCCGGAAGACAACTTCTGAGAGAAAGAAAGGGAGTGCTAATTCCAAGGATCAGATGAAGGAGATGATGATGATGGTGATGATGATGATGCTGTTGCTGCTCCTGATGGTGGTGGAGAAGAAGTTGACCAAATTTGATTGGCCGTGTGATGTAAGGGGAGTCGCTGTCGAAACCCATTTCGATTCGTACTTTATAAAATCTGGAAGCGCTCCCCATTTTGTCAAATTTGATTTTACACTTGTAAATTATACTATTATATAGGAGAAGAGGTGGAGGATTTGAATTGCTACTTTTTCATGAGATTTGGGATAGAATTGATTTAATTTTGAACGTGGATTTCGATTTTCACGTCTTAAAAGGAGGCGTGATAAAAATCTAAGAATGAAAATTAAAATAGGAGTAGAGAAATAGAATTGACAAAAAAAAAAAAAGAAACTCGAATTTGGGACTAATTCCCAAAAAATCTCAACCTTTAGATTTAGTCCTAATTCCATCGAAAAAATTTTTCATCTAAAAAAAAAAAAAAAACCTTAAATTTTAAGTCTAGTCTTAAATCTACCCTAATTCTTTTTTGTCTTAGAAAAAAATCCAAAAATTTACGTTTAATCTCAAATTTGCCTTGAACTATTCTTTTATCTTAGAAAAACTCAAAACTTTAGGTCTAATTTCAAATTTACTTCGATTTCTTTGAAACTTTTCACCCCGATTCTACCCAAAACTTTTTTTCTCAAAAAATTATAAACTTTAAGTTTAGTCCTAAATCTACCCTAAATCTTTTTGTCTTAGAATGAAATCCAAAACTTTATGTTTAATCTAAAATCTACCTTGAACTTTTATTTTGTCTAAAAAAAAAACCCAAAATTTTAGGTCTAATCTCAAATATACTATGATTTCTTTGACACTTTTCGCCCGAGTTTGCCAAAAAAAAAAAAAAAAATTATCTTAGAAAATCTCAAATTTTAATTCTAGTTTTAAATCTACCCTAAATTATTTTTATCTTAGAAAAAAATCCAAAATTTTAGGTTTTGTTCCAAATCTATCTTAAACTTTTCTTTTGTCTAAGTAAAAATCCCAAACTTTATGTCTAATCTCATATTTACTCCGATTTCTTTGAAACTTTTCACCCTACTTCTACCCAAAACTTTTTTAATCTCGGAAAAACCCCAAACTTTAAATCTACTCCTAAATCAATGCTAAATTTTTTGTCTCAGAAAAATCCAAAACTTTAGGTTTTGTCTCAAATCTACCTTGAACTTTTTTTTTTTGTCATAGAAAAAATCCTAAACTTTAGGTCTAATCTCAAATCTACTCCAATTTCTTTGAAACTTTTTGCTTGAATAGCTTGTGCTCGAGAGTTTTTCATACCTTAGTCATTGACGAGAAGTTTTGGACGGATGGTTGAACAAACTCAAGTAAAAGTCTATATTTTTTTGTGAGACCAAAAAGAAAAGTTTAGAGTGTAATTGAAATCGGAACTAAATTTTTTAGGGTATTAGGTCCGTGTTTGACGGAGAATGCATGGAGTCTCCCCCAAAGTTGTATGCCTAGCCCAATGGGCCCATCATGCGAAGGACAACAGAAGTCACGGCCCAAGCCCAACTCATTAGAAGCACTAGAATTTCACGAAAGTCAACGGCTCTCTCTCCCTCCCATTTTCCCACTTGCGATCGCCGACTTATAAATTACAACGCAAGGGCTCTATCATTTTCTTTGCCAAAGCACCGACTCTTTCTTCACTCCCCCTCCCCTCCAGCGTCGGTTCCTTCTCTTCGCACGCGGTATCTTTGCATCTCCGTTGGCCGTCGGTTCAACCGGGAATTTGCGTTCAGGTAAATGATTATGTCGTGGGTTCATTCGTCTTTCATCTCATCGGTGCAAGAAGGAATCTCCAGGACCACGTTTTCTGGTATTTATGTGCCGCTGGTCAAATGAATTCCGGTTTTTGTGGCAGATCTTTGGTGGTGGGTCACTGCAAAACAGGGAGAATCGTTGAGCTCAGATGCTGGCCGCCACCGCCGCCGTCCCAAAGGAGGCAATTCCTCCTCTGTACGTGCTTCTTGATTTTCTCTTTTGGATATAATTTAGCTTGGTAAAAGAAGACAGAAAGGGATAAACCGGCTTTATTTTCTCTGGACTTCTGATAAATTGGGCTATATTTGATGGGGAAAATCGTCTAAAAGTTCTAAACATATTGTATTTTGTCAATTTAATCCTTAATTTTTCAATTTACCAATTGAGTCCTAAAATTTTTCATATTTTTTCAATTGAGTCTATTTGATTAATTTTGGCTGGAATTTACCGATGTGGACACCGGCGTTAACATGGACAATTTTATTAATTTTTTAATATTTTTTCAATTTTAAAAAAAAAAAAAAAAACACTTCTAATTTCTTTTTTATTTTATTTCTTTCCTTTTTTTTTTTTTTTTTTACCGGTCGCCCAACCTTCCATTACCAGCCAAAGGCCATGATCGGCGAGGGTTGACCTCGCCGATCGAGGCCACAATCTAGGGAGGGGCGACCTAGGCGGCGGTGAGCAAGGCTTGCCCTTGTCGGGATCCGTGAGGGGTGACCTTACCTGAGGCCCATAGGGCCAACCTTCGCTGGACTCTAGAGAGGGCAAGCCTCGCCTAAAGCCGGCAAGGCTGACCGTCGCTAGTTGTGGCTTTTGGCCAGTCACCGAAGGCTAGGCAACCAACCAAAGAAAGAAGAGAAAAAAAATAGAGAAGAAATTAAAAATACAAAGAATAATTCAAAAAATTAGAAAAAAATTAAAAAATTATAAATTTTGTCCACATCAATGCCGATCGTGCTATGTAGGATGGTTGGTGTCCACGTTAGCGAATTCCAATCAAAATTGATCGGATTGACTCAATTGGTAAATATTGAAAAATTTAGAATTCAATTGGCAAAACGGAAAAGCTTATAACTGAATTTGTAAAAATGTAATAGGTTTAGGACTTTTTGAACAATTTTCCCATATTCTTAGATGTACTCTCTGCACATACATTAGATATACTTTACAACGTCGCTTTTGCCTCCAAGCTCCATAGAATTGGCCGCAAAGTTTGTGATCAAAAACGTCACTTCGCTTGAAGCCCTTTGGAAAGTATTTACATATGATGTAAATGAATATTCTTTCTATCTATGGATCTACACATTTCCAGAATAGAGAATAAAGGCGTGTCCGAATTGACTTCGCGGTTTCAAGTTTTGAGGAAACAAGGCAAAAGGATAGCGAGTGGTGCCAGATGTTTTGGGTTTTCTGCATTTGACCGAGTTAAAGTGATTGAATCATGGTAGGGGAGATGATTTTACCCGGTTTCTTTACTATACAGTTAGAACTTGAAAACTATTGAGAAAGTTTTTAGCTGTAAAAGAGGGGGAGATAACTCTACATTTGATTAGCTCTCAAAACTTCCTTCCGACCAGAGACAGGCATATGATCTCATCTTCATTCGAATCAACTGTGGAGGTGTGGCTATGAATACATATAATATGCAACAAGTAGTGAGGCTATCTAGCTCCAAATAACTGGCATGATGGCAATATAAAAGAATGTAAGGAGAGGTAGATTATTGCAGCCATTAGTGTTTTTCCTAAAAATTAGATGCGCGCCGATACGACATTATACTTTGATGCGATGGTATGTTGTTAATTTGCATGCTTAATCGAGCTGCTATTTGATGTTTTCCAACACTGTTTGGCTGATCATTGTTATGCAGGCTTGTCTATCATTCTTTTGGGCATTTCTGAGCAGACATGATTGTTCTTCATTGTCTTTTAGTAGCAGTTGGTACAACAATCTCGCTGAACTGTTATTCAAATCTTGTAATTTAAACAGGCACTCACGGGGTTGGAACAAGACCTCTGGGAATTCCGTCGTGTAGCTTGGCGTTTACTTGCGACTATCTTTGGCCAAAAGGGCTTGTATTGTCAACCAATGTCGAGCTACGACCTCAAATATCCGAAGATGCATATTTGCTCTTCATGCCTATGTATGCTCCATTGCTTTGAACGGATTTAATCGATAATGAGGCCAACACAATGAAGGACTAGTATTCTTTACCCGAATGAATGCGCTTTTTCCAATCACCTTTTCGCTCTCGAATTGTTTTCCATCCTCATTTTCTGCCGATGATGGTGAGGAAAGGAGTAACTAGCTGAATATCATTTGTCGTAACAATAAGGTAGACGTAAGATTGTATGATTAACAAAATGAGATTTTCATTAAATAGTTTCTTGATACTCAATCAAGGTTATCAAAATATTTTGTTCTGTTGGACTGCTAAAAGTGATCGTGTTAACATTACATTTTCAAGGTTTAGCAGGTCAGCCTCTTTTGCGCCTGTCCTCTACATCCACTGCATTGTTCGGCAAGGACCCAAGTATGTTACCGTCAAGAACCAGAAGGTGCAAATGCCCGAAGCCTCCAAAAGTGTACCTGGACTATCCTTTCAGCATCCCTTATCCGAAGATCGTAAAGAAGCGAGAGTGGTCGTGGCGGACCTTGGCGTACATTCCATTCCTGATGGCCCTTCAGATCTCTGACACGGCCTTCTACTTCCAGCCGCTGATGGAGCACTACGAGCAATTTGAGTTCCTGAGCGACTACATCCCGGGGGCAATCCGTCGCCTCCCCACCTGATTCCTGATGGTGTCTGCTTCGCCATGTACCTCTGGGTCGTGCGGAACCGCGAGTGGCCTCACTTCTTCCAGTACCATGTGATGATGGGGCTCCCGCTGGAGAACATGCTGCAGATCGTGTGGAACACGAGCAACTTCGCGCCGCTGATCCACTACGGGGCCGGTTCGGCATGTACTACTGGGCGATGGTCGGGTCGGCCTTCATAGTCCTAGTCCTGCTAATGGAGTGCTAGAGGTGCAGGGTCGTGGGGATTTACGCAAGCATCCCTTTCCTCAGCGGCGCCACGTATAAACGCACTCCATACTTAAAGGGAGATGATTGATTGGGAAAATTTTTCTTAGCTGAATAGATTTGTTGGAAGATAATAATAGTAAATTCAATGAGCTTCTTGTGCTGGATCCCCTCCAGCTAAGATTGCCAAACTCCTTCTAATTATTTTCCATAATATGGAAAATAGAATTGATTTTATAATAACGAGAGGGGCCGTTTTCAAATTATTATATTGCTTGATAATTCGATTTCGTTGCTAATACGATAGCTCTTTGTACTTGTTCAGCCTTATGACCCTCACGTCTGCCATTACAACTGAAGTAAAGCCAATCTTTCTTCTCCCCTCTTGTTCTCGAACGCTCGCAACGACATGAGCAGCAGCAGTTCAAGCAGCGGCGGTGGAAACCTGGATGTCAATGGGGTCAACGTCAGCCCGTCCGTGTACTACAGCGTGCTGTTCGCAATTGGTGTCGTCGTCCTCATCGTCGTCATCACCGTCTCCTGCTACCGCTGCGTCCGTGCCAGCCAGGCGGTGGGAAGGGGGATCGTCGAGGCCACGCTCCAGACCTACCCGACGGTCCTGTTCTCGAGCGTGAAGAACCACGAGGAGATTGGCGGTGGTTCTTGCTCCATATGCTTGGGAGAATACAAGGAGAGCGATGTTCTGCGGCCGCTGCCGGAGTGCAGGCACTTCTTCCATATGGAGTGCATCGACCCGTGGCTGAGACTGCACGCCACGTGCCCCATCTGCAGGAAGTCGCCGGAAGCGCAGCCGGACCATCCTGGACTTGAACCAGAGACTGTGGCCGTGCCGGTCGACAGTGATCTTCACAGCGGAGACAGGTAAGGTAGTTGGTTCCAAAAGGTGGTCCGCCGGAAAATGATTAGATGGAAGAACGCCTCTGTAACATTTACCGAAAGGAAGCACTGATTTATTCTTGAATCCTCCATTTTTTAAACTACCCTCTCTTTCTTTGGCTTCAACAGAGCCGAACCTCTTCTGATTTTCTTCTCTGTGTATCCATTTCCAAACTTTCATGTGACGAAAAAAGGCTGCAATTGGAATTTCTTTCAAGAGTGTCTGTGGGACGACTTCTTAGGGAATGAAAAGATGTGCTAATTCAATGGAAGAGATAGAGAAGGAAAAGAGGATGACGGTGGAGAAGAAACAGACAGGCGTTGACCAAATTTGATTGGCCGTGTGATGACAAGGGAGTCGTCATCAACACGCATTTCGATTCGTACTTTATGAAATCTGGCAGCACTGGTTTTGTCGAATTTGATTTTATACATATGCAAAGCATACTATTCAAACTCCGGCCACCCTTATCACATTGGAAAGGAGAGCTGAGGGTTCCAATCATCACATTTTCATAGAATTTAGAATGAAGACTATTTAGCTTGAGATGTGAATATCGACTTTCATGTAAATCTGAAAGTGAAAATTAGAATAAGAGTACCGATAAAAAAAGAAGAAGAAAAAAACACATTGAATTTGGGATTTCATAACTCAAACTCTAAGTTCAATCTTAATTCTACTGAAAACTTTTTTTATCTCAAAAGAAATCTTAAACTTTAGGTCTAGTCCTAAATCTGACCTAACTTTTTTTTTTTTTGATGCCGAGGATCCAGCCTAGCTCACCGGCCTAGCTCACCTTCGGGAGCACAGCACTGAGAGCATAGCACCAACTATACCTTAAGAGAGACTGGCCTAACAACCTACCACCGGGACTCCCGCTTAAATCACGGAACAACTCTGAGAGTCGTGACGACTCAAGGAGTCGAACCCCTGACCCGATGCCAAATCAGGGGTACACCTCAAAAACCCAAAATTTTAGGTTTAATCTCGAATATGCTCTGAACTTTTTTAGTCTCGGAAAAATCCCAAACTTTAGGTCTAATTTCAAATCTACCCTAATTTTTTTTGTCGAAAAGAAATTCATTAATTTTTACTCTAGTCTTAAATTTTCTCTCGTCAGTCATCTGTCCAAAAATGGCGGATAATCGTCCTGTATATCCTTAATTTCCATGTCGCGTGGGTTATATAGGGTGTTAGGCCCGCGTTCGACGGAGATTGCATGGAGTCCCTCTCAAAAGTAGTGTGCCTGGGTCCAATGGGCCCATCATGCGAAGGACAACAGAAGTCACGGCCCAAGCCCTACTCCTCGGAAGCACATAGAACTCCACGAAGGTCACCGGTTCTCTTTCTCCCTTCCATTTTCGCACTCGCGTTCGCAATTACAGCGCTGGCTCGCTATCGTTTTTCTTTCCCAAAGCGCCGACTCTTTCTTCCTCCTCCTCCCCTCCAACGTCGGTTCCGTCTCCCCGCGTCCAGTACCTCTGCATCTTCGTGCCGCTGGCTCGACCCAGGATTCTTCGATTCGACTAGGAATTCGCGTTCAGGTAAATGACTATGTCGTGGGTTCATTCGTCTTTCATCTCATCGGCGCAAGAAGGAATCTCCAGAACCATGTCTTCTGATCTTTATGTGCTGCTGGTCAAATGAATTCCAGTTTTTGGCAGATCTTTGGTGGAGGGTCATTGCAGAAGAGGAAGAATCGTTCAGCTCAGATACTGGCAGCCGCAGCAGCCGCAGCTGCCGCCGTCCAAAAGGTGGCAATTCCTCCTCTGAACGTGCTTCTTGATTTTCGCTTTTGGATATACTATAGCTTGGTAAAAGAAGATAGACAAAGATAAACGGGCTCTGTTTTCTCCGGACTTAAGGTAAATTGGGCTGTATTGGATCTGTTCCACCTATCGACTTAGATGCACTCTCTACGCATACATTAGATTTACTCAAAAACATCGCTTTCGCCTCCGGGCTCGATGGTACTGGTGGCAAAGTTCATGATCAAGAACGTCCCTTTGCCCGAAGCCCTTTGGAAAGTATTTACCGTTAGTCGCGAAAAACGTAATCCCATGATCTCCATAATTAGAAGAACACATATAATTCAATAGAAAGATTAACATGCTTGTTTTGAAATCTATCGTTCTTGATGCAAAAAAATAACGATCTAAGTATAATGGTTCTCCTCTATTTCCGTTTATATTATTGGCTTAATGAGACGGTCCTTCACTCTTAGCGTTTAGTAAATACTCCTTTGTGAGGATAATTATGTGTGTTAGGGTAAAGAAGAGACTTAAGCACTATTTATAAAATTTCCAGCCATACCCTTTCATTATAGGTCGAACTCAACTCAAACTACACCAGCCAGCTCATATTATATTAAATAAAAAATATTTTATCTCACCTTAGACTAATCTCGTAAACGATAAATTACAATATCAATTAATGTAACACACATTAAAAAAAACTCTTACACTCTCCTACTTTAGCTATATTAATTGAATTATACTGTATGTGCGCACCTTGATATAAAAATAATTCTTAATAATCAATCATAACTCATAAAATTTAAAATTAAATCATGACGGTAATTACATGTATACACATAAAGTCTTTCATGATCACGAGTGCTTTTAACCTTATTGATATTGATTCACTATGGTAATATGACAAATGAATAACACATCTCACAGAAAGTAATATATTATGTGTTATTTCCTTTGTTAATCAACATTCTCTTGCCTTAAGTGTCATAAAACCTGTGTCACTAGAAAATATGTTTATGGTTCAATGAACTCACATTTATCTTATCCTTACGGTTAACATTTATTTATACGTAACAAAATATATGCTCAAGACTAATAACCGGATACCCCTACCTTTCACTCTAGGTTTGTATAATACATTAAGATTTTTATTATTATGTATTCAACAAAATAACAAAATATTCATAAATACATTATTAAATGTAAAAGTTGATACATATCAAAACATTATTAAATGTAATAAACACATATGTAAATTTTATTAGAAAAAAAAAACAGCTCCCACTAAATAACAACATCCAATGATACTCCTAAACCCATGCCAATAACATGTCGCTCAAACACACAAGGGAGTAGGTCTTTAGTTAGTGGATCTACAATCACATCATTTATAGAAACACGATATACTATAATGTCACCATTTTATACCGTCTCATTTATGGTCAAAAACTTGATTGTCATGTGCTTAGACCTCTTAAGACCTATGTTATTATTAATAAATAACACTACAGGGTTTGGTATAATATAACTATATGGGCCTATTTATAAAATAAAAAACGGTTAACTTCCTGATGATGTTACGGAGCCAAATATCCTAAGTGGCAACTGAAAAGCATGCCACAAATTCTACTCGCATAGTAGAAGATGCTATAGATTTATGCTTCTCATTCTTCCATGATATTGCACTTCCTACTAACATAAAGATGTATCCTATCGTTGATTTCATATTATCGTGAAAGCTAGCAAAGTTTGCATTCGAATACTCTACTAGTTGTAGGTCCAGAACATGTATATAAATCAGCATATAGTCTCTTGTCCTCTTTAAGTATCTTAAAATCTATTTGAATATGAGAAGACAAAAGGCTTGCATTGGGAGTGATCGGAAATCCAATGGATAAAGATGACCCTGTGATGGTGGCTAAACTAATTAATGAAGAAATATGGGGTTGGAATGAAACTGAGATTCAGAATCTTTTCAAAGATCGAGAGGTCAAAGAAATCCTAGCTATTCCAATCAGTCCTAACCCATAGGAAGATAGTCTAGTGTGGACTGGCAACAAATCTGGGACTTACACAATAAGAGCAGTTATAACAAGGTTTGTTCCTAGAGTACAAAAACAGAACCAAACAAACTAAAATTTGGAATTTGTCTTTCCCCCCGAAAATGCGGACTTTTCTTTGGAGCCTCTGTCAAAATAAGGGAAAATCTATACAAGAGGGAGGTTTTACCTGACCCCATTTGCCTGCTCTGTGCTACCATCTAGAGACAACCGAACATCTGTTTTTGCTCTGCAATTGGACAAAACAAACATGGTCAGACACATGAATTAACCTCGGCTAGAATGCCTTCACTATAACTAGATTTGACAAGGGGCTCACGGAAGTCTTTGAAGAGGGAAGAGAATCACCTGAAGATGAGATGGTCGTGGCTGTGCTCTGGACGATCTGGAAGTCACACAGCAACTGCATCTTCTGAGCCAAGCGACGAGATCCATGACCCCTCGTTGACATAGCTCACGCACAAATGAAGAGCTTCAGTTGATGGCAGAGGAAGAAAGGGTCGAAGAAACCGAGCAAACCGAACCAACCTATCAAGTGAAAACCGCCAGAGAGTTGATCGGTGAAACTGAATGTCGATTACTCGTGGGTGCAAGGAGAATTGTTGAGCTCAATCACCAGGATCTTGCGCGATTCAAACAGACGAGTCGTCAATGGATTAGTGCGTGAGGTTCGAGCATCATCCTCTCTACAAGCAGAATCCCTAGCTCTATTGCACAAGCTGGAGTACTTGAGGCAGAAGAAGGAAGTGCATGTGGGAACAGAACAGGTACAAATTGAGAAGTGGGAGTGTGAAAGTGATAGCTTGTCTCTGGTGGAAATCATCATAGGCTTGGGCAAAGATCCATGGAATGTAAGGGACATAATCGACCAATGCAAAGGGATTTTAGCCCAAATGGACTCAACGAAGCTGCTCCACTATCCAAGGCAGGCCAACCAAACCGCGGATTAGATCGCCAAAGCTCACTATATCAAAACTCTCCCTCTAAGTTGGGTGTCTTTTCCCCTTTTATCTCTTTCGGAAATTTTTTTATTCGGAAACTTATCTATCGTATTCCTATAGTTCTCGTTTTTTATGGATGAATGAAAGAACCATCTTCGATCCCAAAAAAAAATGATTATATTACTTGATAATTCAATGACGTCGTTAATACGGTAGCTCCTTATGTTTGTTCAGCCTTATGACCCTCACGACTGCTAGTACAAAACTGAAGTAAAACCAATCTTTCTTCTCCTCTCTTGTTCTCGAACGCTCGCAAGAACATGAACAGCAGCAGTTCAAGCGGCGGCGGTGGAAGCTCGGATGGCAGCGACATTAACCCATTCACAGACGGCATGATGTTCATGATCGGTTGCGTCGTCCTCGTCCTTGCCATCACCCTCTCCTCCTACTGCTGCATCCGTGCCAACCACCGGGCAGGCATCCTGGCTCGGATCACACGCCGGCACCTCCATGCCTTGTCGATGACCGGGGTGGGCGGAGGGATCGACGAGGCCATGCTCCAGAACTACCCAACAATCCTATTCTCGAGCGTGAAGCACCACGAGAAGATTGGCGGTTGTCCTTGCTCGATATGCTTGGGAGAATACGAGGAGAGCGATGTTCTGCGGCTGCTGCCGGAGTGCGGGCACTTCTTCCATATGGAGTGTGTCGACCCGTGGCTCAGACTGCACGCCACGTGCCCCGTCTGCAGGAAGTCGCCGGTGGCGCAGCTGGGCGATCCTGGACTTGAACCAGAGACCGTGGCCGTGCGGGTCGATGGTGATGTTCACAGCGGAGACAGGTAAAGATAGGTAGTTGGTTCGAAAGGTGGTCCGCCGGGAAATGATTAGAGGGAAGAACGCGTCTGTAACATTTACCGAAAGAAAGCACTGGAAGTCTTGAATCCTCAATTCTTGAAACTACCCTTTATTTCTTTGGCTTCAACAGAGCCAAATCACCTCTCATTTTCTCCTGTGTGTTTCCATTTCCAAATTTTCATGCGACGAAAAAAGGCTGCAATTGGAATTTCTTTCAAGAGGGTCCGTAAGACAACTTCTGCTGAGGGAAAGAAAAGGAGTGCTAATTCAAAGAATCAGATGACGGAGATGATGATGATAATGGAGAAGAAGACAGACGGGTTGACCAAATTTGATTGGCCGTGCGATGAAAGAAAGTCGTTATCAAACGCATTTCGATTCGTACCTTATGAAATCAGGCGGCGCTGCTGGTTTTGCCAAATTTGATTTTATACATATGTAAAACACACTATTTAAACCGTCGGATTTGATAATCCATTTCTAATCCGTTGACCCCGCCTTGTGGACAAGCATTGTTCTTTACTTTGTTCAGAATGCAGCACCATCGTCTGAGCCCACATCTTGGAAAAATAGGTAAAAGTTGCACACGTGTGAACTTTTGTAGATGTCAATGACAGTCTACCTCAACAAACAAAGAAAAAGACATTGCTTGTAGAAATCTCATGCATGGGAACCTTCTAACGCATCTCGAGGTTGAGATATGGTGCATGGACTTCACTGAGTTCCGGTGCATTAAGCTCGAGCGTAGCGGGTCTCTGCCATAATCAGTCCAAAGGAAAAAGGGCAGATGATCATGGGAAAAGAATTGAAGAAGCAGAGCGTGAAGACTCTGTACACACAGAATTTTAAGGACTTAGGACCAAGAATACCGATGTGTCACTACATTACCAACGTTCAACATGGCATAGGATCTACCAATTAAATCTCGTCAGGTCACCTTCACGATTCATCTCAGGACTCACGCCGAGGCGAGCCCTGTAATTCAGCAGCAGAAGATACAATCTCATCTTTCTACTGGGTCCAATAATCATCTTACTATGACAAATTTCCGCCTCAAAGTTAAACGCCTGAATGAATTAACCAAAAGGGTCAGCTGTAGTCAAGTAGCTTCAGCTGGAAGAAGCTGAGTGGCAAGCTCCAGCACCCCCAACATGGGAGCATCATTCTGTGAAATAAAAGTGTAAAAGACATTTAATGCAATGAGAATCACAAGACAATCAAGATCACAAAAGGAACAAGGAAATTTTTAGGGAGTTAGTCTGACTAACCAGATAAACCATGTCAAATGCTTTGCGGTAGCTATTGATGGAACCATCAATATTGTCATTCCTTCAAAAGATGTTCACACAGTCAACGAAGTAGATAAATTCACAGAGAACAGAGTTATCTAGCAATGGCTGCTTTCTAAACAAGGAAAGTGAAAACATAGAGCCATCAACATGGAAACATCAGATCAGTCATTTCACCTCTACATTGGCAGTTTTAACTGTTTCCATCATCGACGGCAAAGCTATAAATATAGCAAAAAATTGCATGAACTTCCCAGAAGATTATCGTGAAATACATTTGGTAGACCCTTCTGCTACAGACCACTGCTAAAAGTCTGTGTGGTGCAAGAAGTTTCTTCTTTCTTTTTTATAATTCCTTTTTTGGTTAAGGTGGAGCCTTGAAATTTGATGTAAACACTCCAAACTCCTGCACATGACAAAGGGAAATAGACTTACAAGAATCCCAGTGATATTCGTGTTTCATAGTTCAGACCATCAGACATCCCCAAGTCCCCAATATGGTCCCCGAGAAGCAAGACATTGGTTCTCATCTTCACTGAGACACTATCATCAACTGGTCCATTAGCATCCCCTAATCGCTCATGAAGCGGAGCAGCCATGTCAAGTGCATGCTCATTTTTGTTCAGACTGTGAATTGTCCTCCCTGGACATGTCAACATATACACAGAAAAGTAAAGCTGGATTCATCTGTTGGTAAGCACATACTCAAGCAAACTGAAACATTCACATCACAGGAGACAACAGTGATGTAATCCATGCCTATATTAAAGGGTCTTGTTAACAAGTACCCCTAGGGCACTGGTTAACCATGCTTAATAAAGAAATGTTTTTCATTTCCAATGTACTAATTACACGTAACCTGAGAAAGACAATGCATTGGCAATGACAAACTTTCTTTACCAAGGTGTTTAAGTGATCGCAGGGTACTTAGTAACAAAATCCATATAAATTGCAAAGGTCATATGAAAACTGATGATGACATCTGTAGAATAAGCAGCAAAAGAAGAAAATTCTACTCCCAGTCCACCAAGTTATATTACCACATCCCAAATGCATCATATAACCACCATGTAATATAAGTAATCCATTAAGCTTAAAAGTAAGAAGCTAATCCTAGTAGAAGTTCTATCAGCTTCAGTAGAGTGGTCAACAACAAGAAGTCAATTACTCTTCACCATAGAGATAATATCATAAAAAAGAAGATGGCCAAAAAAAACCAAAAGTGCATGCAGAAGTAGGTCATTAGATAAGAATTATAATAACACAAAAAGGATTAAAAAAAGAAGCACAATATTTAGCTAACAGGATCTTCAGGAAATCAGGGAAGTACTGTCATATGAATATTTAATTCCAAGTAATGCTTTGACATTTCTCTGCAGCATGAAATTGTTTAACTGATACCTTTGAAAGATATAAGGCGACCATCATTGTCAAACTCCATCCGGTTAGAGACAATCCTAATGTTTCTGAAAGATCTGTGGAGCTTCTGCCTCAAGACCTAGTGTCAACATAGAAAAAAGAACCAAATTATACTAGAAAGATACTTACTGAGAAAATAGTACCATAATTGTTATTCTCTTTCAGTATTAACCTCCTCTATAATATCTGCGAGCCCTGCAGAAAATATAAGGATGGGAATGCCTCTTTCCTGCAACCAACAGAGAGAATACTGAGACATAACTAGCGTAATTGCACTCAAGGCACTAATACCTATAACAAGACGCTGAAAATAATTATTTGCACTGATTCTTTGATGACATCTACTCCACTGGAAAAGAAGAATATAAGCATTCACACACTCTAGGAGGCCTGTTACAGCTAGATGCAGTGGTCATTCCATGAAAGTTGAAATTTACCTCCAAAAACTCGAAGAGTTCCACTACACCCTCCCTAAAAGCAATGTTAGCGCTAGCGACGGACTTCTTTATATCATCATATGAGAGGCCGCCCTCAACAAGAAGAGCATGAGTCTTCTCCCACCTGTGTTGATTACAGAAATTCAGAGAGAGCTGATACTATACTGCAGCATTTTGGTGCACTAATTTGCAACTCAAAAATGAGTGTTTTACTTCATGCTAGGATACTCAAAACCCACGTTACTTGATGTCAACAGTACTTACAAACTTAAAACATAACAAAATCCCATTGTGCAACAAGCATAAATAATACCATGAAGAGCAGAGACATAGCTTACCACTCTTCCATGAGCTTTGTCTTTTCATCAATCGGAATTGTTGGAGAGAACTCTAGCGGATGGTAATATTCATATAGCTGCTGCCTCTTAGCATCGTATTCCGGATTCCCCTGTTGCAAAAGGCCATGACTGCCTACTAATATTATTAGACATGACAACCAGGGAGAGCACTGACAATGAAGCAGGAAATAACAGAACATAATCCAAAACAATCAACGGGGACTTACTTTGGCCCCGGCGGCCATTAACCCAGTACCTAGTCAGTGTTGCATCAAAATCTGCAATCACCTGCCAATAATACTTGTTATGACCCAAAATCTACGTCTGATGCTGCATAAATCGATGACACGAATGCAAGGGAAACTTCCATGTGCCGAAAAAGGAATTTAAAAAAACCAGCTATGAATTCCACCAGCAGTGTGTCAAAGTCAAAAGCATTTCAAGATAGATATCACAATTCCCACGTACCCACGTTCCTAGATAAGGTTGTGCCAAAATACAGATGCACGCCCTACCATTTGATCTACATTGACCATCTTCAAAAAAACTTGGCTCAAAACCTGTTTACTTGTATGTCATGCGTCGACGAATTGCGGACAACTGGTACTACTTTATCAGCAGAAGCGCGTAATACGACATTGCCGGCAAGGGATCATCGTACGGAACTTTACCAAGTGCAAAATCTTCATCAGTTTTCTCGCAGTATCACCACAATATTTGACTACAACTTCTCGAGGAGTTTTAGGTCGACAAATTCCGCACCTCAAACGACGAGCAGGAATAATTAAAAAAAAAAGGATTTTTCTTATAAAAAAAGGACCTGGAGCTTCTGAGGCCCGGCCTTCCGGATCGCGTCGATCTTCCGATCAAGCGACTGCCGATCGTCGACGACCACCTCCGAACCCTTCGACGGACCGTCGTCGCCCATTTCCCCGCGATCTCTAGAGCTGCAACCGCCGCAGGAAACTCCACATTACCGTCCTATTCGCGCTCGCGATAGAGCATCAGGCGGAAGATGACGAACGGAGGACGCACGCCGAACGGGCCGGAAAGCGACGTGTTCCGTTCCGTTCGAGGACGGCGAAGCCGCAGCGACGGTGCAGGCGAAAGAGGAAGAGAGGCAGAGAAGAGAAAACCGTACCTCGAAACGAGGGAGGAGAAGAAGGCGACGAGGCGGGGTGCCGGAGTGCGAGCTCGGCCGCGGCCGCGGCAGCTGCAGCGACCGGGAACGGTGGTGGCGGTGGCGGTGGCGGTGGCGGCGGTGGCGATGAAGCTGTGGTGGAGCCGTGCACACACCATCACCAGAATCCCAGTTTTTATTATTTTAATTACCGATAATGCCACGCTGGTGACATCATGCCTTTACGCTTTGCTGAGCTGTCCCTTCCTTTTCTGGAAAAAAAGAAAAACCAAAAAAAGCCAAAAAAATCATAACCCGATCACTGAGGGTCCGTTTGGTAACATTTCTGTTTAAAAATTGTTCTTAACGAAATAGAAAAAAGTATTTACTTTAACAATTTTGAACAAAAAAACACGTTTGGTAAATCTTGCTCCGAAATATAAAAAGAATAAAACACGTTTGATAAATTTGTATAAATTTTTTTATTTCTTTTAATTTTTTAATATTTTTATTTTATTTTTTCTATTTCCTTCTTATTTTTCCTTTTTTTTTATTTTTTCTTTTTCTTTTTTTTTTTTTTTTCTTCTTTGGCCGAGGCGGCCTACGGCCGACCTGGCCGACGAGGGTCGGCGGCCTCGCCCAGCCACGGCAAGGCTCACCGGCTGCTGGGCGAGCTCGGCCTCTCCGGATCTGGGCGAGCTCGCCTAGCGATGGCCCGGCGAAGCCGAGCCTCGTTGGCCGTTGGGCGAGCTCGACCTCGCCGGATCTAGGCGGGCTCGAGCTCACCCAACCAAGGCAAGGGCGAGCCTCGCCCGGCTACGGCGAGGCTCGGCCTCGCCGGGGGCCGATGAGCCTCGCCGTGGCTGGGCGAGGCCACCGGCCCTCGTCGGCTGGTCGCCGACCATGGCTGAGACCAGCGACCGGCCAAAGAAAAAAGAAGAAAAAAAAAGAGAGAAGAAAATGGAAGAGAGAGAAAATTTGTTCCAAAATTTTGTTTCAAAACAACTTTTTTTTTGTTTCTTATTCATGTTCCAAATGTGTTTAAACAAAAAAAACACTTTAGGAACAAAAACGCAACCAAACGCGTTTCTGTTTCTTTTATGTTTCCAGGAACAAAAAAACAGAAAAAGTGTTTAAAAACAAAAAAAAAAAACGAAAACAAACGCTGCCTAATTCAATATTAAATATTTCTAGAGATGAGCATAATTTCAAAATAATATCAAACCGATTCTTGAGGGAATCAAATCGAGAACCAAACGGGAAGAACCAAGAAATGAATGTAGACCAAACATAAATCTGCTTGTTGCCATATAAATATGTGAGGTATACTAAGAGTGCGTTTGAGAAGATTTTGGAGAAAGTTTTTAGAAAAATGTAAAAACCTTTGAGTTAAATGTATTTTCCAAAATACAAACTGTGTTTGGTAAATTGTACTTTGAAAGCCCTTTGTAAATATTTTTGAGTAAAATGGTGTTTGAGGGAATTACATTTACAAACAACTTTAGTAATTAATAAAAAAAAATTATCAAAAAAAATAAGAAAGTTCGCCGACAAAGCAAGCGGCCGCCGGTGGCCTCAAGGTCAGGTGACCTTCGGCGAGGGTCGCCCGACCCAGATCTAGGTCCGTTGGAGGTCGCAGGACCTCACGGCGACCCAAATCTGGGTCATCGGAGGTCATGTGACCTCGCGGCAACCAAATCTGGTCGCCCGACCTCCGCACGACCAGATCTGGTCGCCGGAGGTCGCACGACCTTGCCACGACCAGGAAATCTGGTCGCGCGGAGGTTGTGGCGACGCAACTCGCGGGCGATCGCCGCGACTCACCGGGGTCGCGCGACTGGCCAATGACGATCGCCGCGACCTCACCGACCTCAACCGTGACCTCATTGGCCTCTCGAGCTCGTCTACGCTGCCGGAGAAGAAGATGAACAGTAGTTCATGAACAGTAACATGGGCATTTTGAGAATGCTCAAAGCCCAAGACAGGCCCTAGCCTGTCTTGGGCTTTCAACCTTACAAATGCCAGCATCTCCCCAAAGCCCCTTAAAAAGTGGTTCCCAAACACCTCCATTTTGGCCCAAAGGCCTTTAGCTCCTCAAAGCCCCTTCCAAAGCAGTTTACCCTAAGAGTAATGTACAAAATGATTATATTGAGTAATTTAGCATACTAAGCGGGTCATGTTCAATACACATGATTCGGTATACCAAGTTTGGAAACCATCTCAATAGACTCATTACCAAGCATCATCCAACTAAGAAATTAGGATATCTTTGATCTTGAAATTCAGTGCCAAACTATTCTCCACAAAAACCTGTATAAGAAGGAAGGTGCCCTCCTTAAGATTGCTGTACAGATATGCTTCTTTTACTTTACCATCTTCCAAAATGAATATTTTCATATGGCATTAGTCTGAGTAGGTCTCAAAGTGAACCTCAACACGATTAGCGACTGAATCTCGTTTCCTTTTTAAATTTGAAGTGGCCGGGGAATGACTTAACCTTGGGAAAAAGTGACAAGACCGGCATGCATGTTTGTTTTTGCTATCGGCAAATGGGAAATTTGCATTTTTATTAATACACTCACTTTCATGTTTGTTAACTAAAAAAGAAACAACAAAAGGGAATTGTTTGATTTCTAGGTAAATTCTAGAGACCTTAGAACTAGCGACAATGTAAGTTCTTTGTTCTAGAATATATAAGATAGATTCTAAATTTAAAAAAATAGAGAATCAGTTCTGTCGAGTAAATTCTAGACTCCAGATAAAATCACAACAGAATCTAAAACTACTTACCACTAGACATTTCTATTGTGTTAATTTCATTTTAAATATTTTGACAATTTATCAATTTAGTTCTAAACATTAACATTTAAAGATTTGCCAAGCCTTTAATCCTTAAATAATGAAAAATCCTATTGTCTCATATGGATTATCATATGGTCAAGCCTTTCGGATTGTAATTCAATGGACTTCCTCCGCATGGACCATCCTAACAAAATGTCTTCAATTGGATTTTCATTATTACGAAGAAAAAATAGCAAAGAAATTCAACTATTTATGAGACTTGAGAAAATTTTAACCCGCTACCGGTCCTTCCGGTTTCCCCAGCGACTTGTAAAGTAACGACCTTTCCATCTTCTCTCCGCCGTCTGAAATCCTTCTCTCTTCCGTTGCAGCTCCCAACCTCTGTCGATCTTTCTTGCCTCCATCCCTTTCCTTTTTCTTGGAGTCTCGGAAGGTTTCTTGGCGTGAATCCGTGTTGAAGTTTGCACCTTTTTGGGCGTTGTCGAGCTCTGGTCATGTCAATTTCCTCTCTTTCAATGGTAAGGTGCGTCCTCTTCTCTCTCATCTGCTTCAACGAGCTCGTGGGTATGCTTTGTTCTTGCTCGATCGAGGGCTTCGCTCACGCCCTCTTCTAAGAGTCCCACGGACTCGGAAAGCAATGAAAATGGCCGACCCATCATCAGATACAGCGGCTGGATTGACTTTCATACCGTCGCTTCTCTTTGGCCGTGGCTTATGATTTCCCGATGACGTCTGCTGATCTTATCGACTGCCGAGACGAGCTTGATTCCCGCGATTTTGACCCGCTAAATTTTTGAATTCGACTAAAATAATGTCTGCCCGTTGTGCTTTTGATCACGTCTAGCTTAGATGTATTGCTCTTAATTGCTAAATCTAGTGTATTTCATTGCATTGAAGATATTGAAATTGGCATGTTGTCTTTAGATGCTGTCATGGCTCGGTGTTTGAAATTAGAGCTAAACTCCAAATGTTGTGGGAAATTTTTTTTTTCTTTCATAACTTGCTGCGCCGATGCTTGGATTTGGTCTAGTGTGCTAGGGGTTGCTAGGTTAGAGAATGTTGTGCCCTCATGGAATGCAGTGAAGCGTGAAGGTTACCTCCTGTCTACCGAGGGAGATTACTTGTTGCGGTTTATTTCCTTTTCTGTTTTCTTTTTCTATAAGCTAGCCAATTCTATGTACATGTTTTAAGGGGGAGCTTGTATATTTCCGTGTTACGTGGTATACCTAGAAAATTTTTCAGGGACATAATGCCAGTTTCAAAGGATATGAATTGCTAGACGGATATGATCATGGAATAAAATGGAGTTATCAGGCAATCTATTGCGTTGTTAATGTTTGCATCCAAGCAGTGTGTCTCCAATTGCCAAGCAACTTTATCCACAGGACTCTGGTTTTTTCCATATCCAAGTAAAAAAAGGAAAGACTTATTTGGATGTCTTTGTGCCATAAACGCAAAAGTACTATTGGATGTGAGAACCTGATTCTTTTATAACCCAAAACTTGTTTTTCCCATCTTCTTTCAGATGTCAATGAGGGAATGTCTTTCAGAGGATCTTGGATGTCTTTTGTCAGTTTCAAGGTTCAGCCCGGCATCACTTCCAGGTCTGAAGTTATCCAAGAAGATTACTAATACCATAGCTGAATCCTCTGGTCCCGGAGGACTACATTGAAGACTGTAAATCGATGCACCTTGATTGATCAAATAATGGCAGAGATATATAGTTACACAGCCTGCAGACAGTTGTCCCAATTACTCTTGTCAACTATCTTCTTTCATGGATCTGAGTATATCCTTGCAGTGGCCTTTCATGGACGATCAAATGTAACTCTTAAATCCCTCTTGATCAGCCGAAATTATCTTCTTGCAATGTTCTTTTCGCTGGTGGAGTATTTTGTTGAAGTTTCTCTATTTCCATCTTGGAAAGAATGCTGGTGGATCAGCAATTTCGGCTTAGCCCTGATTGTAGTTGGGGAGATCATTAGGAAGATGGCAATTATAACTGCTGGGCGGGCATTCACGCATTTGATCAAAATCTATCATGAGGATGATCACAAGCTGATAACTCACGGAATCTATCAGTTTATTCGTCATCCTGGATATTGCGGATTTTTCATCTGGTCGGTCGGGACTCAAATAATGCTGTGCAATCCCATGTCTGTGTTTGCATTTGCAGCAGTTGCTTGGCATTTCTTTGCAAAACGGATACCATATGAAGAGTTTTTTCTGAGACAGTTCTTTGGGCGACAGTATGAGAAATATGCCCAAACTGTCCCCTCAGGGGTTCCATTTGTGAAGTGAGTTCTACATCTCAAGTTCTTGGGAGAGAGTGTAGCATCCTATACAGCTACTTGGATTGGATCCAACAATGTTGAGGCTTCTATACATTAGATGAAACTCTTTGAACCCTCCAGGTACAGATTAGACTATTTATCAGTTGTAGGCACAATTTTACATATTGCGAAATCTTCTTTGCTCAGCATATTTGTTTTAAAAATTATTGTGCAGACTTGACAACTTGCTACTCAAAGGCTCGTCATGCTTGTCCTTGTGTTACGCTTGTGTTGCATTTACGACGTGTCAAAATGGTTTTTCTGCATAGTTGACCTTTTCACCCCTCGGTGGTGGAATGGTGGAGTCGTAAATGTACTAAGTTCCAAAATTCAATCTTCTGTTACAAGATTTTGTTGTTGTTCAATGATGTCAGTTGACTCTACAATATTCGCATAGTTGTTATTTGTGTTTCTTTTGGTTTTCTTGCTTATGTGGAGGAAGTAGGAACTATGTGGCACAGTCAACCTGTTCAACCTACCAATCACAAAATGAAGTTCCGTTATTTTATTTCTTTTCAAGGCGTTATTTGAATTTTCTAGCTATCTTCGTCACTTCTTAGAAAACCCAATGTGATGCCATTGTACGCTTTTTGGTCGGTACAGCAACTAGCCAGTAGCCATGTGCTAGTGGCTTTATGAATTACACTTTGAACTGTTCAACTGTTTCATGTCTGAAACTGGCCACTGTTCCATTGTCCACTGAATTCATACCAATTTTATCTCTAGCATGCACTCAGAGCAAACTATTCTATATATAGAAATATGTCATTTGGGATAGCAAACTATTTCATAGTTGAGGGGAAAATCTATTCAAAATATCAGTAACCAAGCTGGAATATGCACATGAAAGTTGCCAGTAACTCGAGTCTTAACAACCTCCAACAAAAGAAAATAGTTCAGCTGATGATGACTTCGCGCAATGCACTTGACAAAGAGCAATGAACTTCGGGTTAAGCTTATCATGGGGTGGCCAACGATCTTTGATTATTGGAGCATCTGAGAACTCTTTCAACCATGCAAATAGTGGTGGAATACTCTCACCATCAACCACTTTGAGGCTGGATGTCTCCTCAAAGACCCCAAAGTGGATTGGCCAACTATCCAAGCGCAATGTCCAGATATCCGATGTTGTCTCCGCCAGAGAATTTCTTCCCTTTAAGCTGTTCTTCCACCTTCTGCAGGTGCTCACTTGCCTCTGTAGGAGCTGCTTCTTGTTTGCCTTCACTTATAAAAGCAGTCCATATTGATGGCATAATCTGCAGAATTCCAAGCACACCCCCCCACCAAACAAACCCAAACAGATTATTAAAGAGATAACGCCATTTGGATAGTATGTTTGCATTTAGATCTTAACATTGTCTCTGACTTCTCTAAAACCACATAATCTGACAAAGTCAATGGACCCGACTGTTTCTTGTGATTTAATGCATGTGCAAGATGCATTTAGAGAAACAAACACTGTACGGCACATAATCACTTACCTTGTCATCGCCTAACTTAGCCCTGAATCGCGCCATGGCCCTTGCATGAGGATCCTGTGGGAGAAGCGGGCATTGGTTCCATGTCTCGTGTCGACAGTGCTTGAGAATTACCAGGGACTTCGAGATCGCTCTCCCTTTGTAAAGAAGCATCGGTACCTTCTTATAAGTAGGCTATGATGAAGAAGGAGGTCGCTTTTGTCGGAGAGATCTTCCAGGACGGATTTGTATCGAATGCCCTTGAGCTGCAGTGCCCAGACGACCCTCAAAGCACATGCGCTCGACCAGGCCTTGAGCAGTGTCACCTCCTCAGCCATGTGGTTGGCTTGATCGTATGATTCACTTCAACCTTCCAAGGAACCTATAAACAAAACACGCCTTCTTGTACTCTGAGTCATCTTTGGCGTATCCCTCTCTTACCTGGTCTTGCGACGTATCTCTTCTTCTCCCGATTCTCTGCATGGGAACCACCTGAATGTCTAGCTTTGTATTTTTATGACTTTCGTGGATGCCTTGATATTATATTAATGTCACCTAGAGTTTGTACAGAAATTTAGCAGGGAGATCATAATTTATGAATTTGAAGACCCATTTTTGTACTCATTTACTTGGATGGTTTGACATGGACGAAAAAGGCCAAATTCGCAAAACAAGCCACAATTTTCTACTGAAGTGATAAAAATTTCCCCCGTGAACTTTTAGGTGTTGTTTGGTAACGCTTCGAGGAATACTTGTTTCTATTTTTTTGTTCCTTGGAACAGAAATAAAACAAAAACGCGTTTAATGAATTTTTTTGTTCCTAAGAATAAAGTTTTGAAATAGAAATAAGAAACAAAAATAAAATTTATTGTTCTCGGGAACAACTCAAGAAACAAGTTTTTTTATTTTCTCTTCATTTCTTCCCTTTCTTTTCTTTCTTTTTCTCTTCCTCTCTTTTTCCCCTAGCCAGTCGTCCGCCTTGGCGATGGCTGGCGACCGGCTAGACGAGGCCTAACGATCTTGCCGAAGCCTCGCCGAGGGCCGGCGAGGTCACCCCAAGCTCACTAGCCATTGGCAAGTCCCCCGCTCCTCGTCATGGTCGGGCGAGGCTCGACTTAGCTCAAATTTGGTAAGGCCGATAGGAAGAAGAAGAAAAAGGAAAAAGGAAAAAGAAAAGAAAAAAAGAAAAATGTAATAAAATTATTAATAAATTAAAAGAAATTTTAAGTCACAAAAATATTTGGAGTCGTACCAAATATATTTCTATTTCGAGAACAAAAATTTTATATAATTACCAAATGCCTTAAAATACTTAAAAATTATTCCCAAGAACAGAATTAGGAAAAAGTGTTTCTGAAAAGAAACTGTTTTCGGGAATAAAAACGTTACCAAATACATTATTAGTATCTCTTTAGATAAATGTTCTATCTATGCAATATAACGTGACACATGACATGACTAAGACATTGACCTTTACAAAAGACAAATTAGTAAAAACAAAAGACGAGGTAGATACGTCAACAAAAACTAGTCGTTTCGACCAATAGCACAATAGACCATATCTAAGCACCGGCACGCAAGTTAAAGTTAAGTCACCGTTCTGTCTACGAGGGGAGATTGCTGTTGCATTTTCTTTTATATTCTATTTTCTATCTCTATAAGCTAGCCAACGTTACACACATGTTATGAGGGAATTTGTACATTTCCTTGTTAAGTAGTGTGCTTAGAAAATTTCTCAGGGACAGAATGCTAGTTTCAAAGAATTCGAACTGCCAGACAGATGTGATCACGTGAAATGGAGTTATCGGGTGATTTATTGCATCGTGAGCGTTTGCATCCGAGCAATGCGTCTCCAAATGCCAAGCAACATTATCAAAAGGACCCTGGTTTTATCAATATATCCGAGTAGAAAGGGAAAGAGTTATTTGGATGTCTTTGCGCCATAAACACAAAAGTTAGATGCTAGAATTTGATTAGACTCGTTTTTCCCATCTCCTTTCAGATGTCATTGTGGAAATGTCTTCCGGAGTATCTGGGATGTTTTTTTAGTTTTGAGGTTCAGCCTGGCATTGCTTTCGGGTCTAAAGTTATCCTGAGAAGATTCCTCATGCCAAAATTTCACAGCTGAAATATCTAGGTCTCAAAAAAGTAGATGTCCGATGAGTCTGATGGGCAACATCGCAGCGTCAAACAACGGTAGAGCTCTTATGCTCGTTTTCTCTCCATCAATCCGTCTTTTGATTCATATTGTTCTTTTCTTTTTATTTTTCTTTTAATCCATCTTAATTCTGAGTATATCCCACTTCCTAGGTGGGATTTTTATATCCAGTATCCACACATATCCAGATTTCGCGTCCCAACAAACACCAGATAGGATATAAGTTGTCCCTATTTGGAGTTGCACCCAGTCCACCAAACATAGCCTCAATGAAAATGGAAACGTTCCCAATCCTGGCAATGGTGAGGTTCAAATTTCAAACCAAAATTGAGCAGGTAGATGGCAGAGAATGTCCTGGGTAACAAGAAGAACCTCAAGTAATTAGTTGATGGCAAAACAATGGCACATTAAACTGATGAAAAATAAAATTACAAACCAAAATATAACATTAGACCGTCCCATGTAACATCTGCCAACTAACGAATAAGTACCCAAATCTGAGAATCTCTTGTTCCCGATCAGCCAAAGTGAATCGCAACTGAAAAATGCCCTCCACTAGCACTTCTTAGCTTCACCAAGCAATCTACATGGCCACAAAACAGTAGCAGCTCAATCACCAAGCTTTCTGCGGGCCATAGAACTTCCTCTCCGATAAGCTATGGAAGAAAAAGCGGCGAAAACCAGCCTTTTCACTTATGGATGGTACTAACCGAAATTAAGCATCTTTTGCAGACTTGTCTTTGCTGATAAATGTACCCACTGATTTAAACCAACGCATCAGACCCCTATGATCCTTGACATAAAGCCATGCTTGAAGAAATGGGAAGAGACTCTCATTCACCCCTCGTTCCTCAATGTAACTGTGAAGCACATCCCTCACCTTTTCATCAAGGTCTCTGCACATTCATAAAAACTACTTGCATCAAACTCAGCACATAAATAAAATGATAGCAACAATTGGTGAAAGGTTGAAAGCACCCAGAAACAAATCCAGAGCACATTTTAACCATCAAACTGTATGCACATATAACTTTTCCCTCTAAAAATTGAGACTGTAGAGTCACCACCTTCTGTCGTGCAATACTATGATTTCTCAAATTCTCTCAATATCTTCCAACATCAAGCTATTTAGGACAAGATAGTGGCTAGCAAGCTCATGTATCTGTTTTAACAGCTCAAACTGCAGTTGCATCTCATCTGAAGCTCTACTTTTTTTAGGGAGTCACACGGCAATTTTCTGACTGAATTATGAGTCTCTGCTAATATGTACGCACCATCAAAAACGTATATCCTCTCACAAAACAACAAAAGATGCACATTCAAATAGAACATTATCATTTTACATGATTGTCATGATATGAGATTTTAAAACATTATAAAGATTCAACAAAAAGTCATAGAACCATCAATCCATCGTAACCCAACTAGACACGACGCCCAATAAGAGAGATCATTAGATAGATTTCAAAGAGGCTACTAAAGTTCTACCACTTATCATTTCACAGACTCATTCATTCACCCACCTACTGAAATTTCCCTCAAACCGTCTGATCAAAATTTGTAGAGCAGACTGATTCTTTCACCTCAGAAGAATAACAAGACTCCCTCAATTTCCCGCTCTGATGGTCGATATGTGGAGCTGTAATTAGTCTTGGCACAATCTCAAAGAATCTTGCAACTAATCATCTTGGCGACGGAAAGAATGTCTCCTTCGCCTCAGTCCAAATAACTAACCTTAATTTTAACACTCCTACCTCTTACCGCATTTCTACACCAAAGAAACTAGAACTTAAGGGCACCTCCATACAAAACCAATGCATACAAAAGCCCCTACTAAACGTCCCCAAGCTTCATAATGAAATGACCAGAAACTTCAACCTCTCCATCTCATTATAATTGGCCTTCTTTCAGACAAATCTATGCCACACCTGAGCCAAGAAGTGCATAAACAAAAAGAAATGCCAACACCCACTTACTCGAAAATGGGACCATTGTATTTCTTCGGAACCACGAGGAAACCCGTCGTCTCGAGCTTCGGCCTCATCGAAACAGAGTGAATCCCCAGCGCGTCCGGATACAACCCGCACAGGAAATGCAGGGCCTCCTCCTGGCCAGGCTTCGCGATGCTCACGTGAAGGAACAGCTGATTGATGTCGTCCTCGCCGTCGTCCTCTCGGCCGCCGCCGGGGACCAGATTCGCCAGCCGCATGACGTAGAGGCTGATCTCTTCGTCGTTGTA
Source organism: Eucalyptus microcorys (assembly GCA_014182515.1). Lineage (NCBI taxonomy): Eukaryota > Viridiplantae > Streptophyta > Magnoliopsida > Myrtales > Myrtaceae > Eucalyptus > Eucalyptus microcorys. Next base: position 33,189,130 of record CM024568.1, on the reverse strand, counting down.
AGTCCGCCTGAGGACCGGACCGTCGGCGTCGAGCGCGCCCTTCACGATCGTGAACGGCGACGGAGGATTCACCTTCTGCAGTTCGCAAGAGCAGTGACGATTAGGCTAAAACCCTATCGACTGCGACCCTTTGCAGAAGAACCTCTTCCGAGGGTTTAAGGAACGGAGAAAAATCGGAGGTGCGAGAGGAAGAGGGCGTACGGGAGGAGGAGTCATCTTGGAGACTTCGAGGTAGTGCTCCTTGAGGGAGCGGAGGAGGATGGAGTTGACGGCGGAGGCGACGGTGGGGTGCGCGGCGGCGGCGGAGGCCGCGGCAGAGCGATGCGGGATGGAGCGGCGAGGGAGGGGAAGGCGCAGGTGGCCGCCGGAGACGAGCCTCCGCCACATGTTGCGGTCAGAGTCGACGGAGATTCGCCGCTGATTTGTCGTAATTCGTTACGAGCTCTCCCTCTCGCCGGCGATTGATACGGGGAAGTGCTTCTTATTTGCGGGCGGCGGCGGGTTCAAATAATCGGCGACTTTTTTGTGGGCTTAGTGCTGGGAGTGGCGGGTTTAAATGCGCTTTATTACGTTGATTTCATTTGTTTTTCTCTCTTTTTTTTCTTTATTTCTAATAAACTTCAAGTTCTTTTAATTTGAAAATTCTCAAATAATGACCTAAAATACCATCATTTTCTCAATGGAAACGTTTCTAACCAACCCAAGCTGCATTTCTCGGAAGATCCTACCAAAATGGAGAAGAAGAAGAGTTTTAGGATAATTTGCATATTCTCAAATAAAAAAATACCATCATTTTCTCAAAAGAAACCTGAAATGGATAATGTCTCAAATAAAAATCTAAGGTAGTCATTTAGTCTCGAAGATTAACATAACTCGCCAGCTGACGAACAGACCCAAAATGGTCATTTAACCTTAAAAAATGACTTAAGAATAGATGCATCTCCAATACGTATTCGGGTGGCCTAATTATGTGGTATTTTTGTCCAAAATGTATTCTTTTTTCATTTTCCTTTTTCCCTGTTCATCTTCTTCCATGGTTGTCCCTATTCATCATCTTCTTTGTTAATGTTGAAGATTAATCGAGAACACCAAAATTGGAGAAGAATCAGCGAGGGCTTCGTGACCCTTGTCGGTCGACTGGTAAGGGCCAATGAGGGCTCGACGCCCATCGTCAGCAGCAGGTAAGGGCCGTGGAGCCCTCGTTGGCCGCAGGCAAGGGCTGCCGGTGAGGGCGAGGTCAGTGAGCCCTCACCCGCAACTAGCAAGGGCTCAACTGCCCCTACCTGCTACCAACAATGGGCATCGAGCCCTCGCTAGCTACAAGTGAGGGTTTGCTAGCCTTCATCAACCCTTACCAATGGTTGGCGAGGATCGGCTTGCAAGCCCTCACCCATTGTCTGTGATGGGTGTCGAGCCATCGCCTGCCCTTAACAATGGCTGTCAAGGATCGCGGAGCCCTCACTAGCCCTTCCCCAATTCTAGTTTTCTTGATCTATCTTGAGCATTGAAGAAGAAGAAGAAGAAGATGAATAGGGACAACCATGATGGGATCAAGAAGAAGATGATAAGGGAAAAAGGAAAATGCTAAAAATATATATGTATTGCATGAAAATACCACTAATCAGACATACGTATTGAAAATGTATCTATTTGCTAACCAAGTTCTTCTTTGAGACTAAATAACTATTTTGGATTCTTATTTGATATAAACTCCACTTTAGATCTTCTTTTGAAAAAATTATGACATTTTGGGTCCTTATTTGAGATTTTCTTTCTTAATTTAGGATTGATACCACAAAAAGTCAAATTGATTCATGTATGACAAATTTACCAAATTAATATTTTGACTACAAAAAATCTATAATTGGTAAACATATGATAAATTTACCCTCCATTAATTTTCACTAAATTTTACAGTCAATTTGCTGAGTTAGATGACACGTAGCGGTTGATGGGTGTAGCAGTTTATGATTTTTCATGATATTAATCTAATTTAACAGAAACTAATAGAAGAAAATCACAAAAATTTCAATTTGAGATCTAAAAATTAGTTTAGGATAAATTTCTTATGTGTAAATTAGTTTGTGATTTTTTGTGATCAAAGATAAATTTATCATTGAGATGTTAGGTTGGAATTTTTGTAATATTAATCCTCTAATTAAGAAGATCAAGTTATTCCACTTCAACAAACTTTTTAACCAAATTCGACTAGAGTTCAGCCAACGTGGCCGTCCGACAACAACATAGTATGACACGTCTAAAATATTTTGATGTTCATGCGAACGTGGTGAAGCGACACCGGAGTTTAACATGGGTTAAAGTTCAAATATTGCGAATGCCCACATCGATGTCCATATTGGAGAATTTTATGCACGTTAGAGCACTGTTCGGCTGCTAGGTCAGTTGGATTTGTTCGCATCTGATGTCGGAGAAACTTCATTAGAAAAATTGTGAAAATCAAATGGCTCGATCAGAAGATGCAAGAACTTAAATTAAAAAAAGGCGTGAATGTATAGAGACAAAAAGGTCGAATTTTAACCACTATCCAGTAATCAAACGTCAAGAATGAAAGTCATATCACAACTTAGGCATTTGATATATAAATATTAAAGCGTTCATCAAAATGTTTCAAGATTCTTTCATAAAGAATTGCACAAACCCTTTTTCAAATAGCCATTCAAATCAAATTGGAAATATAATTCATTCTTTCAAACAACAAAATAGTAGTAATAACTCAATCATATTTTATGCAACAAAAGATGCATTTTTATCAACTCATAGAATATATAATCCACTATATTTCTCAAAATGACTGGACTATACTGCCTCTATTTGTCAATGAAATGACACCTATGCGCCAACGAAAGCTTGCATTTAGCGGAAACCCATTGTTTTCCGCTAGACGTGGCCTACGCGCTAACTTCGCCGTGCTCTAACTTCCTCCACAAAATTCCATTTTAAGCGTCTTAGAAAGCTCTCTTGATGTACTATAATAGCCCCAACTCAGCCGGCCCAAAACAGCACCAAAAATGACAAAAAAATTAGGCTCAAAGCTACTGTTCGATACATTTCCAGAACGCGCTCCCAACTTTAAAATTCCGTTCCGAACAAATTGTAAGCTCAAATCACGATCTGTAAAATGCTATAGCTTCACAACATCCTAAAATATCATTTCCACACAGATAAGTAGCTCAACGACTCAAAAATTGGACTTCGCCGCACAAATCTTCAAGAAATCCGAATTTCGAGCCCTAATTAATCACGACGATTCGTTCAAATAGATAATTAAAAACTTCGATCACTTACCGGCATTGTAAAATGGAGTTGAGTTAGCTTAGTGAGGAGTCCGGGTCGTGAGCGTGCCAAATTTTTTTTATCTTTTTCCTTTTTCCCTTTCTCTTCTTTCTCTCCTCTCCCCTGTTTCTTTATTTCCCCTGTTTTCGTTTCTGCTGAAGGCCCCCTCTCTCCTCTCTTTAAAACAGCTGAAGCTTCCACTGTTCTCCTTCAACTTTTTTTTTGACTTTTCAAACCCTTTTTATTTTTAGCCCATATATTACATGAATATTAAGATCTGCTTAGAAAAGAAACAATCCGGCGACAGGGGCCGCATGGGACTGCGAGTCGAACCCCGACGTCGACAAGGAAAGGGAAAATATCACTGACCACATACCGGACACCAGCGAAGTGTATAAACTTGCAGCACACAATCTTTTTGTTCCTCATTTCCAGAACTCGGATCTTGAACCATTCATCTCCTTCGCTGGTCCTGTTTCGCCCGAACAGTTCGTGTTCCAACGGTAGCATGAAGCTACCACCGCTGGGATTGAGACGTGACAAGCCACTGTATTCAGATGAGCTTGATGTAGGTGTACAAGCACGATCATGTTCGTGTTCCCACGTAGCATGAAACTACCACCGCCGGGACCAAGACTTGACAGGCCACTGCATTCAGATTAGCTTGATGTGGGTACAAGCACGATCATGTTATCAATATTAGAATGATGGATTCCGACCTGCAGACATGGTTATCCAAGAGTAAGCCTGGAACGATGATGTGCCGGGGACGACTTCGATTGATCTGCATACGAACAGGTGCACGATCGCAAGAACATGAACCCACCGAGACTGATGTGACTCAAACATGCCTCTAGTGTCTTCTGGTCAATGCCTTAGGATCTTCCGAAAGCCGATCGATAGAGATTCGCGGGCATTTGTGTAAGCTAGAACAGAGACCTCAATCATCACGTTTCACGTTAAACTAATCAACGTCGCTAAGAGACCCCTGGAATGCATAAACCTTATGGATGACTTCTTAAGATTGGATTAGACTGTTTATTATCACAGTACTCAGGATAACCCGCTTGATGTTGTTGCAAAGTGGATCACATTAGGTACATCTTTACGAGAGATGATCCAACGCTCGAATTTTGGAGGATTGGATTAGTAGTTCGATGGTTCAGCTCGCCACCAAAAGGATAGAGATCAGCCCAAGACGGAGCGGAGGCTCAATCCAGCTCGTCGCTTGGTCGAAGCAGCTGCGGCTGTGGCTGTGCCGTGATGGATAGTGGGACTAAGGCTGATGAAGACACTTGAGCCCAGTCCGCATTTGCCGTAGCAGCAGTGGCAAAGGCGAAGCAAGCGTGTATGGCGGATCAGGGTCTTCAAAGACAGGCGTGAATTTAGTGCCGAAAAGGCGAAATTGGAGGAGGAAGTGGAAGAAGTGGATGATGAGCTGGTGATCCGTCCCGAGCTTAGCATGGGTTATAAGTTATGCAAAGCCAGATGATGGAAGCGAATGAACTTAACTTTGATGCAAGATGGTTTTTTGGATTGGCAGGCGTTTACGTGAATCCCACGCACAAGCAACTCCACGTCACCTAAAAATATCTCCTTTTCGACCTAATGTCGACAATGATGATGAGCTTTTAGCAGCCACCTAGTCTTTCTGTTCCCCCTTTTCCTTGTTGTCTTGGTTGTTCCCACAACATGAAATAGTGCAAAAGATAATGTAGAAAGGTGGAAAAGAAGAAAAGAGAGGATTCAAGAATTCGTGTTAAAGTCATATCAGCAAAACTTTTCCCAGAATACCTGCAAAATAGGATAGTTATTATAATAACAGAAAACCGGTTAAAGCTTCAAGGGCCACTGATCCAATGCATTTGTATATGAGCCGAAAACAAAGCCGCACAGAAGGAATTATAAGCTGTATCATGGGGGAAAAACCAATAACTTGACCGAGAAATACAACCATTCTATTTCTTTAAAACAACAAAGAACTATCCTGAACTGGAAAAACACAATACAGCCAGTTACGGAAGTCTTCCAACATTGTGTGGAAAAAAGAAACAAGGAAGGAAAAAAGGTTTGGGTGTGAAAAACGGGGTGAAAAATCAATCTCTATGTCCCAAGAGTAAGGACATGAAACAGGCCTTGCCAGCGCTGGTTCCACGAGTTCTTGATAACTCTAGTTCTCATCAAGGGGAAAATTTGTGAAATGAATAGGAAAGATTACATATTTAAGAGAAGGATACCAAGGAAGAATGTCACTGCTGCTTGTGCCACTGGAGTTTTATATAGCTTATCTAAATGCGATGCTGAAACTACTTTCTAGGCTTTTCCTGCCAAAAGCAGCTGCATTTGCAAACACCGCATTTCCTTGTTGCATCATCGCCACAAACTCATTGTAGTCTATCCGTCCATCCTGCAAAATCAGCAGGCGCCTAGTCAATATGCATTGGAACTGCCGAACATCAACCTTTAGGACAAAAAAACACCATAAAGCATATCACCGAAAGAAATTATAAGACTTCTCAAGTGTTACCGAAGAAACCCATGGTTAATGTTGTAATCTGACCTTGATGACCATTGAAAGCAACTTACTGGAGTCATAATAGGCCAATAGCAGACGGAATGCAGCATCACACAGGTGAGTCAGCCAGACTCTTTTGTTATTGTCAGCAAATTAGGTCTATGCATACCTAGTATATGTTTTCTGTTACCTGTCCATCGCTTATTGAGCTGAGGGTAAAATTTACTATATTAGAGACATTACTTACGTTGTCCTGATCGATTTCCTTGATCATTTCTTCCAGGCGTACATCCTCGATGCCGAACTCCTCACAAGCTTGTTGAAGCTCATCCTGGGTGATGTAGCCACTCCCGTCCTTGTCGAAGTAGTTAAAAGCAGCGAATAGATGATCTTCTCGCTCGATTTTGTTTAAATGCAACATGGCAGCAATGAATTCCCCATAGTCAATCGTCCCACTGTTATCTACGTCCGCCTACAAATTTCAAGACCAGCTGTCTGATCAGTCATCTACCAGAAGGGAGATCCACTGGCATTGCCATTCTTTGATCGAGTGTTTAAATTATGTGTTCACGGTAACCGTGATTATCAAAAGAGTAACTCCTCAAGAGGCGGGTCAGCATCAACACCAACTTCACACAATTTTACAGAATAATCCAAATATTTCTTTTCTTCATCTAGTCTGAAGCTAACAGATAACTTGATAGGATGAAGTATGATGTAGAGAAATAGCAGGCAAAAGGATAGAGTAACCATTAGACCAACAAATCCAGATGATACAGAAGGCACCACAATAAAGAGCTCGCTTGTCCTAATAATACCAAGAACCAGCTCTCTAAGAAATATGGCTTAAGTCATCTAGGCCTGTGAACTTTGTTCCCACGGCAACGTAAGATGTAGTCAGGCATGTAAAACTGAAAGGTTTGACACTTCAAAAACAAGCACGTAAACACAATTCAGGCTATTCGTAAAGAAGATGTTACACTTTTCACTGGGACATTGACATCCGATAGTGAAAGTAAATGCCAGATGAGGTTTTGCATGCTTTTCTCTTCTTTCTTCATCTTTTCTTTTGTGTTTGCCTATTGATAACAGTCCAACAAGCTAAGTCTTTCGAGTAAGCTGGGGTCTACTGCAGTATGACACTGTCTTACCGGACAGGAGCCTAAAGAGAGGAGCACGAGTGAGGATGGGTTTAAAATGTTCATTCATTAGCCAACACTTACCGCTTGCATTAAGTCATAAATTTCTGACTCTTTTAGATTGGCTCCTGCTCTTTTCAATCCTGCCTTAAGCTCTTCGAAGGTAATCTGGCCACTATTATCTGCATCTATCATCTTGAACATTTCTTTCAGGCCAGCGATTTCTTCTTCAGATAAGCTCTCTGCTATAACCTGCACAGGAATCGACCATGTGAAGACACATTGCAGTATCAAATTGGACATGCTAAGCCTATCAAAGGTGTTCAGAAGCCTACCTAGTAGGCTCTTTATCTTAATGATATGTTAGTATCCTTGCATCTTACTAGCTTAAGAAACTTATCTTTTGAATCCAGAGACTTACTCGAAAAGCCATTTTCTTCAGCTTGTTCATTGCTGAAAATTGCTTCAAGCGAGACAATACTGCAGAATCAAGAGGCTTGTCGGGAGCAACACCATCAACCTGGATCCATGGGTGGCCTATGGGAAATAGAATTCTCATCAGCAGCTAAGCAAATGCTCGATCTTCATTTTACAGTTCATGTTGTCGGAGTTCGAGATACAGGCCATAAAAGGCAAAAACTCACATTGCTTTACGACTCAAAATAAAAAGGAAGCAACTCACACAAAACTTCATGAGCAGTAAGCCGCCTTCTAGGATCTCGAACAAGCATCCTCCTCACCAAGTCTTTAGCACTTTCTGTGACACTAGGCCACGGGTCTGACGAAAAGTCAAGATCCCCATGCAGGACTTGTTCGAATATCCCTTGTTCAGTCTCTTCGTGATTGGCGGAACAAAAAAGGATCATAAAAGATGTGGTTGACAATGTCAGGATCGCAAACATGTTAAGAACATGCAAACACAGGAATCGTAATCTTGAAAAAGGAAAAAAAAAACAAATCTCACCAGCCCAAAAGGGAGGAACTCCACTCAACAGTATGTAGAGGATAACCCCTGCACTCCAAACATCAGCTTCTTGTCCATAACGCTTTTTGAGAACTTCTGGTGCAACATAATAAGGGCTGCCAACCACATCTGTGAACTTGTCACCTGGAAGAAACATCATTCGTTGTTACTCATGAGAAATGTTTATAGCATTGCTCATGAGCAAAGACTTAAAGAGAGAAACGCGTACTACAATTTACACTACACTTCTTGCCAAGCCTGTCGCTGTTTTTTCACCCTTCCAATAGATGAGTAATAACTCTACACATGATCCTAGTATTCACATTTTAGGAAAGGAATAACAAGCATGTGATTTAGACCACCTACAATTTACTCAAGTTCTATATACCAAATATACTTGAAATAGGTATGGGTGTTGGATGCAGATTTTTAGGACTTTCCTATTTGTTCTTCCTGGATACAAGTTACCCTATCATATCTACAAGCAAAGAGCATTCTGACCAACACAAAAACAGCCGATCCCAAGAAAACTTGAGAGGAGCAAAAACCAGTCGAACACACCTGGTTTGAAGAATACTGACAATCCAAAGTCAATTGTCTTCAGCAAGGAATCCTCCTCCTTACTAACAAAGAGAAAATTCTCAGGCTTAAGATCGCGATGCATCACACCCAGAGAATGACAAGCCTCAACTACACCAACTATAGTCCTAGTAAGCTCAGCGGCCTTTCTTTCAGTATAATGCCCACGTTGAATGATCCGATCAAAGAGCTCACCACCTGCACATAACTCCATGACCACGTGGACGGCCACCGCATCCTCATAAGCCCCCTTGATCGATATAACATTCGGATGTCCCGCCAAGTGGTGCATTATCTGAACTTCTCTTCGCACATCCTCGACATCCTCTTCAGAGATCAGCTTCCTTTTGGCTATAGATTTGCAAGCGAATTCTTTTCCTGTGGCTTTCTCTGCACACAAGAAGGTAGTTCCAAATTGCCCTTGCCCTAACTTCTTCCCCAAGCTATAGAACTCCTTGAAATTGGCGGTTCTCCTTTGCAAAACCGAATCAGTCTTCAGTCCTGCACTAGACACCCTCTTCATCTGAGGCTTTGTCTTGGGCTTGGGAGGAATTTCCGGTTTGGGCTCTGGCTTCGGCATTGTTACTTGCTCGGGAGGCTTATTTTGCACCGGCAAAGGCGATTCGGGCTCTTTGGCTGCCTCCTCATTCACAGTCTCCGCATTCGTGTGTACCGAATCATCTGGTAGTCGGGTTCGCCACATCGCGGCGGAGACTGATTGGAAGAACCCATTCTTCGTAATGCTCGGTCCCACACAGGTATTGCCCATTGATATATCTACTGTGTAGTCTCTAGTAAATCAGTCGATTACCCTTGAACATGAAGATCAAATCACCTCAAACGCTACTAACTACACTCTACGCAAGAACCCGATGTCGGACAACTAAACAGATCGATCAAGTCGATTCCCACTAGAGCTACCCGGCGCTGACTCTGAATGCGGCGGGCGAAACCCAAGACCAGAAGTTTGAGAAGGTCTCGAGAACGCGGCTAGCGAGCACGATCCAGAGTCAATCAAGAAGAAACCATCGGTCGGTTCAGCTGCATGTATCCAACTCTTCAGTATTGACAAACGAATAACGGGTCCCTCTATTGACGGAACACAAGCAGAACGATTGATCCAAGAAGTGGGTTTGACCAAACGACGGCAGATAAGGAAGCTCAACTTCCACGGAAGACAACAGCAGGCAGTAGACAAACGATCAGAGAACGTGTAGTAAGACCTTCGAGCTCATCGAAAAAACCGGAAATCGGACCCGAAAATTACCAAGCGAGCAATCCAGAGCCTCAGATCTCGGCCATTCGAAATGGGTACCCAGGAAAGAGGGAGGTTAGCTGGGAAGTTCGGGCCTTTTACCGAGTCGCTCCGTTGAAGATGGGGAAGACGAAGCAGAGGCTATTTTCTTCGGGTTTTTTTTTTCTTTATTAGCCAACGAAGGAGTCAAAGGCCGAGCAGAAGAAGACAGAAAGAGAAGTCGAATGACAAGAAACTCAGAGTAAAAGAAGAGAAGAAGAAGAAAGGGCGAAATTCTTTTACGATTTTCTCTTTGCACTTTCTGTGGATAAATTAATGGGCAAAAGGCCTGCTGATGATGCCGCGAGCGGACAGGTCGCTCCGTGCGGGTGGTGGCCGCTCTCGGACAAAGACGGGTACGGGCCAACGCGTTTCCGCCGGACATGTCGATCCTGGGACCGGGCGTTCTCGGGGGAGTCGCGTTCTTGTTCGCTCCGCACTACGTGTGTTCCCACCGCGGTCGCACTATGTGGCTTACGTATGAATCTCCGGGTCATCGATCTAGGAATTTTTCGAGATTTGTAAAGTGTTTCACATTGAATTGGAATGAAATATTGCGGGTCGAGTTACCCCAACCGCGATAAGGATGTCGGTTGAGTTGGTTGAAGGCAATCTTCGTGTTGGGCCTCGATATGATGGACTTCCAAGTCGATTTCGGTGCACGAGCTATCTTAAGTTGGATTTAAGAAGTTTGAACATCGATAGCATGTTGATATTTAATAGATCTAGAAAAGTAAACTCATGTTATACGTTTGTTCTAGCACTAGGATCTTTGATATTATAATCAATTATCCAAGTTAAATGGGAAAAAAAATTGAATCCTTTGAATTCCTATCTTTTGAAGGTAAATTTATTTCGTGGAAATTTTACTATTGAAAAACATTTTCTTTATTTCCCAAAATTTAGATTATTTCTAAATGAGTCGATGGAAATTATCTTTTTACGAGAAGTGGAAATTGACTCTTAAAATCTGGAAAGTGACTTGAGGTTTTAAAAATTAATAATCATTTTTCAAGGTGACTTGGTTGATAACTATAACAACATTGACTTAAAGATTCGATTAAGTCATTAAATAATAGGAGAACAATTTCTTTTCCTATAATAATTGAGTCCAAGAATAAAGCTAGGATGATGGCACCATTATTCTCTGGCATTAAATAACAGTGCTTGTTAAATCACAAAGTCCCCTTCAATACACTAAAAAGGGACTATCTTAATAAATTTGAATTGGGTCAAGTCGAGATCAATCAAGCATCTATCTTTCAAATTATATCGCATGAAAACGAACTTGAGCAAAACATATCAATTTGGTCCACTCAAATATGAGCCATACAAAATCTGATTACTTTCTAGTTCTCACAGCCACTAGTCAAATAAAATTTGAAAGTCCCTTGATTTATTTTTACTTTTGGAGCTGGTGTGACATCATATAAGTACAACCAATTTAGGGACCAAAGTGTCAATTTCCTAATAATATATTTACAAAATTAACCAAAATGTAATACGGTGTAATTGTGGACGTAATTTCCTTCATATCGTCGAAAGTATATAGGGCAACATTGATCGTGGATATACAGTATTGAATTCGAGATTATCTCCCTAATCAATGCACCTGGATATATGTCCTCGGTTGCATAAATATGAGATTGTCTCCCTAGTTAAGCCATCAAAAATTATCGTATGTCCAATTTTAGCAACAAGCCAATTACATTGATAAAACCTACCAATAATAATCATAATATTCAATGATCGATTTTCAATTACAATCAAATAACCTTTCTTTTTCATTTTTAGCGCTTAAAATTAAATTGAGCCCATCAAAGAAAACTCAAACCGGAAGTAATGGCGCAACTAGTCTCTAATTTCAATTCAATGTACAATATTATCCCTGAGCATTTAATTTGCCTAATATAATTTCCGAACTTTTGTTTAATATTCAATGTAATCTCTACACTTTTAAACATTTTCATGTAATATAGGAACAATATCAAATATTTATTAATAGTTCGGGACTATATTAAATAAAAAGAAAATTCAGAAATAATATTACACATTAAAATCTAAAGTTCACAAATTACGTCGCACAGAGTAAATCACCGGCATGACATGATATATCGGATCGATGTCTGGGGACCAGCGGCGCCGTTACCCCTCTTTTTGACTTTTTGCTCTTATCCGTACAGGGGTTTGTTTCTTTATACCAATTCCGCTGCTGCACAAGGTTTCCACCCACTTTTGTTTCGCTGGGTGTCGCCTGGTGCGGTGTCCTTTGAAATTCCACGCGGTTTCGCTTTCTCCTCCTTCAGTGTGCGTCTGTCACGGCGGGAAATGGGACTCGTGCAAGCCCGCATGCATCGAATGAACATTGAAGAAATTGTTTGAATGCGGAAACTCATCTTGAGTTTTGCAAAGCGATCGGCAACATCGGAACCTTGCATTATTTCTGTTCCTAAACTATGCCATCTACCCAGCATGTCGGCTCGAGTGATCTCAAGATCATTTAATAGCATGGGAGGCATGATCAACTATTTCAAACATGGAAAGGGAATGAGACCATCTACTTAGCGTGTCGATTTCGTCACATGCATCCATGCCATTGATCCGTGTGAATTAAGAGGGTTTTAAAACTTATGATTGACTTGTCGATGATTGAGATTTATTAAGGTATTAAATGGATCAAATGGATCATCGTTCCCTTAAGAGCAAATGGTGCTTATGGTTTAGTTCAATTTGGTTCGGAGGTATTTTAACTCATCGATTTCCAAAGAATCTCAACCGAAACTCAAATCAACCCAATAAAATCATGACTCAAATCACATCAATAATTTTAGATGGTCATGAGTTATGATATTGTTAAACAAAAAGTTCGATACTACTCACACTGATTCATAAACAAAATAAAACACGACATTTTAAAATAACATTAAAAAGAGCACCATTATTATTGAAGCGATTAATTCTTCATAACATATCAAAATACAGTTAGTTTCAATTATATATGTGTATATATACACACACACATATAGGCTTGAAAAGAAGGGCTTTGAAAGATGGGATTTGAGCATATGAATGGGCTTGCGACAACATGGGCAAGAAAAGGCCATGGACAAGTGGAAGCCTAAGAATAAGAAGAATCCAATTTTTTTGGCCATATGATTCAAAACACCAGCTACATGGGCCAAATTAGAGCATAAGCACAACTCATGAGATCTTTCCGTGGTCGATTAAAAAATGATTAGTTATATCTCTTCAGAAAATTAATCAATAAAAGCCATTTTAACCATATACAACGATTTATGCACAGATGGTTTCATAGATGATAAAAATATTTTTCATTCACGTCATTATATAAGCAACGAAAGCAATTCATTTTTTATCCTGTGAAATTGTACTCCAAATCATGGGTTTCGAAGATGCACCAATGATCTATATATCTTTTTCTTAATTTATAATGAAATGGAATATCCTTTTTTTGCAAACTACATACTCTGATCTATATGCCATTAATTTTCAATGTACTATTGACGTGGCAATCACGTTGCATCCTGTAGTTGCAGAGATGATAAAACCGTGTTACAAGTGTCATTTTTATTCTCTCATTTTTTTAGTATTTGCAAATCCACGCTATAAGGCATCATTTGCTTATTCATGGAAGATGGTTTCATGTCACGACCGTGAATAAGGAAATATTCTTATATATGCACTCACCATAGGCACAGAAAATGCGTCGATACGTCGCAAATTGTTCACGTCACGTAGAACCAATCACAGATTATAAATGCGATATCTTGATCGACAATTGTGGGACACAATTCGCGGAGAAAGTTTACGATGAGTCGTGGGATTGGTCTAATTAGACACGGCTACATGCCGTCATGCTCGTGATCTTAGTATCAAATTAAACAATAAAATAAAGTAAATTTAAATGATAACTAGAGTGCTTATAGCTAAACCCTATATTCCTTTATATTTTCTCCATTGCTCGTGCCTTTCGGGTTTCTATCCCGGGTCGGATTGGTGTCAAAATTAGCCATGAACGTGTAAAGGGGAGAAGGAAAAGTACCTTGAATTCATTCATCAAAGCATAGTCCTCGAATGAGGTTGAGTTACACTATTGTCTGCTAATACTATTGCAACCTTTTTGACTTTAAATAAAGCAAGACCGAATAAAATTTTAAAAAATTAGAAAAATAATAAAATATTTAAAAGAAAGGAAAAGAACCTTCCTAGCTAAGCTTAGTCGACTGAGATTGGGAGAAGACACTGATGGTGGAGAAAAGGCAAAAGTAAAATTTCCGTTTTATCTCATCCTGTTATTATAATAATATTGTTATCCCATGGTCTTTTATAAATTTTCAGGAGAGATTGTGGGTACTTTTATAATTATTATGCGGAAATAAAAAAGGCTACCCGGAGCTTCTTTTTTTTTTTTTTTTAAATTAAAGGTAACTCAAGCTGCCTTGTGTTCGGTAGGCAACAGAGCAAATAACACTATTCAATCCGAAAAATTGGGAAAATTTCGAGTATGTCAGGGTGATTTTTACCTATTTGAATCAATTGTCCCTCTTGAAGATTCCATCCTTCGCCTCTGGCCATTTCAGAGGCGTGGATATAGATGGGATGGACTTTGCCGATTTTCGAATAATTAAATGGTTTGTGTTTAATGACCGAAATGAATGAATCGAAACTATAGATATACTTTGAAAGCACTTAACATTTTTCTATACACGAGTTATTTCATACCAAGTATCTACAATAGTGAATCACACCTCACATTACTTGGATTTTGGAGCGATTATGTCCATAGTCGCCTTCGTCACATAAATATCATTTATTTCTTTTTAACTTTAATGCCTACATGCAATTTGCATAATTTTTATTGAAACTTTCGGAATAACATTTTGCTCTATTACCAATGAGGGGATCTATGTTTAGAATCAATGAAAATCGAGTAAGCCGTAGTATGTATGCTATCTCATAATAGGTGAACCTTATGTTCAAGCATTTTAGAGATTGCCTTTTAACCGTAAACTACTCAAATATTTAGTTTTTTTTTTTTTTTTTGCCGAACTCAAATATTTAGTTCAAAGTACAACATTTTTAACTAGTTGAGCTGCATTTATCTGAGGATCCTATCAAATTGGAGAAAATGAGATATTTAGAGAAACATGAGGTAATTTTGCATATTGCACAACTTATTTGATCAAGCAAATGACTCGGTAACTAAATTTCATATACTAGGTAGGCACAAAAAGTTATCCATTTGAATATTTATTTTTTGTAATCTATCGATCAACAAAAGGATCGTGATGAAAATCTACTAATTCATTATCAATGGGGGTGCTTCATTCGACCTAATCGAGAAAAAAAATTCCAAGTCAAGAACCTTTTTCCTTTTATTCCTCGTACGTGACGTGACGAGTAAGTACATAATTTTCGGAAATGAACCGCCGACATTGTCCTATGAGGGAGAAATTAATCGTTTCCCCTCATTTTGGGAAATTTATCGAATATTTCAAATTTTCCGAAGATATAAAAAAAAAAAGGAAAAAAAGAGAGAAAAAGAAAAATAGCTCTCGAGTCTTCGCCGAGATTGCGAATCACGGCAAGAAACGGAAAAATGGACCCCTCAAAAAAAAAAAAAAAAAAATCGAAAGAAAAAGAAAGTGCCCCGTGAAATACTATGAGGTAATTTTACTTGCTCGGATTCATCGGGTCGTGTTTACGTTGCAGAGCTTCTCTCTTTCCCTCTTCATCATACTTCGGTCCGTACATCATCATCACCTCTCTCGCTCTCCAGATTCAGCCCGATCGGCGATTCCGGAGACGCCCGATCGCCGCCGCCCGCCGCCCTCCGACCGATGACTCTGATGACTCCTCCGCCGTTAGATGTAATCGCCGTCCTCCCTCCCTCTCTCTCTCTCTACTTCTCCGATTTCGTCACTGGTTGCGACTGCCAATTCGCCCCCCTTCGATCTCTCCCGCGATTCGTTCCCCTTCGCGATCGACGCCTCCCTCTAGCTGCTCGCTGCTTGCCTAGGGCTCGCGTAATCCGATCCGTGGTCTCACGCTTCACTTCTCGTCTGGTGCTTGTCTCTTTTGCAGCAGGAGGACGACGAGATGCTGGTCCCGAACACCGAGTTCACCGAGGGTCCTCAGCCCATGGAAGGTACTGTTCCTGGTCTCTTTTTCTTTTTTCTCCTCTTTTTTTTTTCTTTTTTTTTTTGTGGTCTCGGTTCGCAGTGAATGCGTGGGAATTCTGTTCCCTCTTCCGGTCGGTTTGCGCTCGGCGCATTGAGGCGAGGGATTTGCATGCTTTCGAGGCTAGCTGCTTGGATGAGGTTTTCTGGAAAGCGAGGGATTGCCGGATCGGTGTTTGTTTCGCTTGATCGTCGAGTGAGCTTGGAGCATTTCGGGAGGGTTGATTATATGGATGCTGGACTTGTGTTCCTAATTATAGTTTTGGGAGCTGCATTGAGTGGCTCCGTACATGCTTCATTTTTCTTTTCGGGTAGCCTAGAAATCTGAGGAAGCGAGCGGAAGGTTTGATTAGTCTGTCGCTTGTTGTGCTTGCGGTTTCGTAAAGTTTGGAACTTGCTTACTGTGACATGTAGTTGTAATACTCTTGGAGGCTGAGTGCTTTATCCTCATTTTAGTGGCATATCGGCTTGAGATTTTCATGTTGTATATTGTGCGTTATTTCTTGTTTTTGGAGTTGCGTCGTTAATGTTTGGTGTTGGTTTTGTAGCTCAAGCAGATGCTGCAGGTACAGTCGAAACACAAATTGCTGATGATCCCCCGTCGGGGAGGTTCACTTGGACTATAGAGAACTTCTCAAGGCTTAACACCAAGAAGCTCTATTCTGAAATCTTTTATGTTGGCGGATACAAGTGGTATTTAGCTTTCTCCAAGTTTCCTTGAAGTTCTATTTTAAACAATCAGCAGTTACTTCGGTTTCTTTAGTTGGTAAGATTTTATTTAATCTTATATTTGGTAGGCGAATTCTTATTTTCCCAAAAGGGAATAATGTGGATCATTTGTCAATATATCTGGATGTTGCGGATTCGGGGACCTTGCCATATGGTTGGAGTAGATATGCGCAGTTCAGCTTAACTGTTATTAATCAGATTCACAACAAATACTCCGTGAGAAAAGGTACTAGCTACATTGACTTCCTTTGGAGTAATTTCCTTTTGCCAATTTAGTTCTTGCGCTTCACTTTGATGCTATAAAGGATTTTTCATTTTCTCATCTGCATATTTATTAGATTTGCATTCCTATGGATTCCAAAATTGCACTGTATTTGGACTAAGTATCTGATTTAATTCAGTCTGTGCTAAAGAGTTAGTTGATAAGTAGTCCTCTGCCCGAAGTAACACCTGTGATTGGGGATCTTGTGTTCATAAGCTGTGCTTAATAGTACTAAATGTCATTAAATGCTGAGGTTAAGTGGCATTGTCTTTCCATGGTTCTCATATTGGAGTCCTCATATTGTTCTTGTTCTGAATTGAGAAAATATTCTTGAGCTTCATTTTGCAGTTTTTTGATTCTGCAGAGACACAGCACCAGTTCAATGCACGGGAGAGCGATTGGGGTTTTACTTCCTTCATGCATCTTAGTGAATTGTATAATCCTAGCAGAGGTTATCTGGCGAATGACACGTGTATTGTCGAAGCTGATGTCGAAGTTCGTAGAATAGTCGATTACTGGTCACATGACTCTAAAAAGGAGACTGGTTATGTTGGTCTTAAGAACCAAGGAGCTACCTGTTACATGAATTCCCTTCTTCAGACATTGTATCATATACCTTACTTCAAAAAGGTAGCAAATGCACTCTCATTTATCTCCTTTTAAAATCATAATTTGGGAGATATTCATCTGGACCTGTGGTTTCAGGCAGTGTATCATATGCCGACCACAGAGAATGATATGCCTTCAGGAAGCATACCGCTTGCTTTGCAAAGTTTATTCTATAAGCTCCAGTATAGTGATACCAGTGTAGCGACAAAAGAGTTGACGAAATCCTTTGGGTGGGACACTTATGATTCATTCATGCAGCATGATGTGCAAGAGCTTAACCGGGTTCTCTGTGAAAAGCTCGAAGACAAGATGAAGGTATGAGTTTTGGTATGAAAAATCTTTGCTTTTATTGTTATTTATTTGCTCTTCTGGGTAAAAAGGCCCAAGAGAGGACAGAAGGAAATAGTGAAAGGAGGAAGAGATGATAGCAAGCGACTTTTTGTTTCTTGGCAGAGGAAAATAAACGAAATAACTGCATGGAATTTCACTAAGTAATCTTTATTATCCTTGCAAAAGCTAAAAAAAGTCAAAGTCTCTCCCTTCTCTCCTTGAACTGGTAGTGAGAACCGAGAATGGGATTTTTTCAATTTGTAATTTTTTTCTGGTATTTCCTGACCTTTTTATTACATTTTATAAAGATGGACCGGCCTATATTTGTCCCTAGCTTCAAGTATGCAGACCTGTCCTTTCATCTGTTTAGGGAACTGTTGTGGAGGGTACAATTCAGCAGCTGTTTGAAGGTCACCACATGAACTATATTGAATGCATAAATGTGGACTACACATCAACGAGGAAGGAGTCCTTTTACGGTATGTATTCTTAACTTGTAGTCTCTGAAAACATGGGGAAATTTTGATAATGGAAAGAAATTTATATATAGAAATCAGAGTACATATAGCGTGCCACAAAAAGATGTTCTTGCAAAAATTATCGATGGGCATTTGATTTTTTTTTTTTTTTTTTCCCTAATACAATTTGCTTGTGTGAAAATAGATCTTCAGCTTGATGTAAAAGGCTGTCGAGATGTATATGCTTCTTTTGACAAGTACGTGGAAGTGGAGAGACTTGAAGGTGATAATCGATATCATGCCGAACAACATGGTTTACAGGTGAGACAGCATCAATTATGGTTGCTTCAATTTTCATCTTCTTTTAACTTGTTTATAAAAAACTGTGCATGAATGAAGCGGAGTATAGTTTCTTAGAAGTTCCATGCAGCAATCATAGTTGCAGCCTTCTGATGGTTTTTATGATTAATCATAAAGGGTCATGTTTGCGGTTTTTATTTGTTAGTGGTATTTGTTAGATAGTTGTATGTGTTTTGACTGGTGTCGAGAATCACTTCTCTTTCATCCTCTCTTATTCTTCCTTTTACCTGGCAATAGCTGTTCTCATGATTATGGAATATGTCGCTTATGCTTGACTGAATGAGTATTGTTGTGATGAAATATGTAACCTTTGAATTTGCATGGGTACTTGCTTGTACATTTGTCAGGATGCGAAGAAGGGTGTACTATTTATAGACTTCCCCCCTGTTCTTCAACTTCAGCTAAAAAGGTTCGAGTACGATTTTATGCGGGATACTATGGTTAAGGTTAGTCCTCAAACTTTTGTTGCCTTGAGCGAAGACTGATGCTGTGTGTATCTTTTATCATATTGGTAGATAAGAATGTCAGACAGAAATCTATAAGGCAGAGAGCTCAGTTTGATGCTCTTCTCTTGTGAACCATGTAGATTCAGAATCGGTGCCAAGGGGGTGCTGGCTAATTTAAAAGTCATATAAATGCTACATCATTGGCAGGACCTGTTATTGATGAAGACCTGTTATAAATGTAAATGAGCGTTTACATTTCGACTAACTGAGAGATGCAGATAGTCACCTTTAATCAAGTGTGTCATTGTCCTCATAGCCCGGGGAAAATTTATTTTTTCGGGGTTTATTCAAGACTGATCAAAAGAAAGATAAGAAGTAACTACCTCATAATGAGGGTAGTCCACCAAGAATAGATTTCAGAGGTTTTTGGACAATTTTATGAAATTAATTCTGATTAAGTCAAGATTTTGTATGGCTTATCTTGTCAAGAAAAGCGTTGAGAGTCGAGAAGATGCATTTCTAACATTAAATTTTATGAAGGAGATTTTAAGCTTCACATGTGCAACATTCTTGTACTTATACTTTGGCTAGAGTGAATAAGCTTCACATTTGCGACTTTTTCGTGCTTTTATTTTGGCTGTTCTGAATGGTTGAGTCCAAATCAGGACTCTGCATGTTACTCAAAAATTTAAATCCATTGATTGCATGAAGTTAGCCCCTATTGTCAATGACATGGAAAATGAGATATCTGTCCTTGGTTTCCTAAGGTTGGAGAAAGCTAATGTGATATCTAACTGTTAATAAATTAAGACAAGAAGAACAGTAATAGTACGACTTCTGAATTGCTGATTTGGTTTTTTTAAATTATGGTGATAGCAAATAGTAAATCTTATTTTGCTCAATGTCTCTTTTTGCATAAAGACATCTTCCGTTGCAGAGTAGTCAGGTTAGAACATTTTTTTAAGTTCCACTGGCCCATAAATCGAACTTTGACGAAGTGTATATTCATATGAAGAACTTTTCTGTTTATGTGGGATCAGCTTTACATTCGTATGCAGCATGACGTGCTTTGGGTTGACTTGCATATCTTTTAGCTTCAACGTTCTGTTTTTGCCACACTGTTGAAGTCACCAGTATTGGGAAATGACTGAAGCATTCAGCTTTAATCTTGCTGTATCAGCTGTAGCTATTGTGTCTGGCCTTTCTGACATGAGAGAATCTGAAACTTTATTTTTAAATTTTTTTTAATCTGATCGAATGAGGAAGAAAATTTCCTGTCTAGAAGTGATCCATTCAGCATTGTGATTTTGAAAGTTGGAAAGCTGGTTGCTTGTAAAAGCTTATCATCATTGTTATCATCATTGAAGGTTGAATCTGATGTGCTTTTATATTTAGCTTGTATGGAGGTCAATTGGCTTTCTCCTGTTTTTTGGAATCTAAATTTTTATCTTGGTGTTCATTGATTGACAGTAAGTATGACAAGGTATTCGCATTTTGTGACCAGTCATAGTGACCATTGGATATCGAGTGGAGGGTCTTTAATCGTGCAGCTCTCTATTCTCATGTTTATAGCTCTGTGGAGGATAGCTGACGGTTCTTATGTTCGACAATAAACAGATAAATGATCGTTATGAGTTTCCTTTGCAACTTGATCTCGATAGAGAGAATGGAAGGTATTTGTCACCTGAGGCTGATCGGAGTGTCCGCAACCTGTACACACTTCACAGGTATTAGTAACATTTTGTTTCAGGCTACCTTGTCGATGGCTGCTTGCAATATTTGTAGCTACTTTATACAAGATATCAAATGCTATACCTGGTTGAATTATCCAAGCGTACTCTGCTGATTGAAGAAAAATTCCTGTTTAATTGTGACACGCTTATGAAGCTCTTTTCTAAGCCGGCCCCCCCACTAAAAAAAAAAAAAAGAAAGAAAGGAAGAAAGGAAGGAAGGAAGGAAACTTACAAAGCTTTTTCTGTTTCTTGGCTGATTTATTATTTAGTAAAGCATCAATTCTTCATCTAGCTTCACGAGAGGAAGATTCTTTCCTCTTTCCTCTTTTCAGCAATAATCCTCCATTCAGTTTGGGATCCGAGGCTCTCTGTAGCAGTGGAATTTTAATTTGATGTATTTAAAAGGATTTAATAAACACATGAAACTCAAGAGCGGATAGGTGTTTCATTGTTCGCAGATTCCTATCGAGTGAAATAAACTTCTATGGTTGATTCTCCTTGATTATCTTTCATTCGCTCAAATTGGATGCATCAATAATTTAAAATATTTTAGTAAATATTTTTGCCATGTTTATTCATTAATAAATTATATTATGGCCAACGAGTTGTCATTTAGGGTCTCAATGCTAAACACTATATTTTGTTACTTTCGGTTGAGCTACTTACAGATAGAAGAAAACATTTGTGTTACTTACTCTTTGCGTTATCATGATTCAACAACAGTAGCTAATTTTTTTTTTTTTTTATAAATATATTGGTGGCAGTGTTTTGGTTCACAGTGGCGGTGTGCATGGGGGACACTATTATGCTTACATTAGGCCAACCCTCTCAGACCAGTGGTATGCATCACAGTTTTTGAACTTCTAAGTTGCTGTTGTCAATATGACCATTTTATTACTGATCGTCTGTGTGGAAAAAGATTGTTGTATTCTGATTGGCAAAACATGGAATGTGCTGCCACATGCACCCAAAAGATTCTTCCAATGTATCATTTCTGGGTCATTTGTCTTTGTCTTCATTTTGGCAATCATGTAACTGCAATTTTGTTATCTGAGGTTCCTTAATGTACATGTTGAAGGTTATGCCTCTTGAGTCGTACCTGCATGGTGCAACCATATAATTGATTATTTGCTTTCTTATTTTTCTTCAGATGGCATATTTTACCTTTGATAACTTGGCAAGGTTTGCTTTATGTAGGTTCAAGTTTGATGATGAACGGGTGACAAAGGAAGATATGAAGAGGGCGTTGGAGGAACAATACGGGGGAGAGGAAGAGGTATTTCATTCTGGACATTTATTTGATCCCTTCATTTAGTTGTTGTTTTGTTCTTGATAGCTTCCTGCTCTGCTTATTGCATTCAACAGTTACCACAAACAAATCCTGGGTTCAACAGTTCTCCATTCAAGTTCACAAAATACTCAAATGCGTATATGCTAGTATATATACGTGAAAGTGACAAGGAAAAAATTGTTTGTAGTGTGGATGAGAAGGACATTGCTGAGCACCTTAGGGTAAGGCGTTTGCCATCTATTAAAAATGGGGTAACTGAATAGTTATGATGCCAATGATGCCAAAATATGCTTTGTCTCCAGATAAGATTGAAGAAAGAGCAAGAAGAGAAGGAAAAGAAGAGAAAAGAAAAAGCCGAGGCACATCTATATACCATCATAAAGGTAAATGTCTACTGGAGAAATTGCATTTTCTTGTAATGTGGTCCCTTGCCTCGACTGCGTTCAATGAATGTACTACACCGGCAATGCTAGGTTGCTCGTGATGGGGACCTACACGAGCAGATTGGCAGAGACATATATTTTGATCTTGTGGATCATGATAAAGTACGAAGTTTTCGTATTGAGAAGCAGAAGTCCTTTCAGGTGCTCAAGGTACTCACTGTCTCTACTTTTTGCTCGTAAAAATTGTGAATGAACTCTCCACTTTTTGATTGTAAATTGCGAATCATCCATTTGCAATGTTATCATTACAAGCTTTCTGCCTTTTGAGGATGGTGTGCCCTCGTATGTTTGGAATGATGTAGGGTAGAACCATTGCATGAGCATGATATAAAGACATAATATTTCTTGCTGAAGGGATTTCTGTACCCTCCATGCTTAAATTTCTTGTTCATCAGGATCCACCAACCCAACACAAACCAGTATTCTATGCTGTTGATCCTCAATTTTGAGTTTTAGTATGTAGTTGAAATGATATCAATTGACTCAATGAATATATCTTTTCTGCATTTGTTTATTTCACAGGTCAGTCAAAATGGCGTAACAGTTTTTTTATTCATTTTAATTTCCATTAGATTAGAATTTTTCATGAAGCCTTAGATATTATGCTCAATTAGTCTTTGTCATGACAGTAACTGTGAGGTGGATTTGAAGTCATTTATTCCTAATTAGAAGGGAAGCTGGTATTTTTAAGAAGGCTTTGAACTTGAAGTGGACTAATAAATGATTTGAAGTCACTTAATGTTCTAAACAAATGCTAAGCAGGATAAGGGTTCTTTATTTTTCAACTCATCAATTGTCCTCCTAAGTTCATACATCCGTTTACTATGGCTGAAGAGATAGCACAAGAAGAAGGCAGAAAGATGGGTGGATTGAAGTATCTGCATTTCGATCTCTTCTCAAAGAGGGCATAACCAATATTCTGCAATATAGCGAATCTGCTGGTGGTCCCAATTAATAGCATGTGGCCAACTACTTATTGGTTTGTGGCACTTTGATGGTTCTGGTTACTGAAGCTGATTGCGCAATTTCCATATGAGTGCATGGAGATGTTTGCAAATCAGCCTATCTTTAGTTTTCGTTATGGATGTAAATTGCACCTTGAGCATTTTAGTTGAAATCCTTCTGCTTGTTTTTGTTATTCTTTCTACGTTTCTTGAATACATTCATGCATGTTAATTTGTAGGCATCGAGTCTGGTTGACTTAGGTTTCTCCAGTGCTTGTCGTATCTACATTATGCTGTGGTGATGGCATGTAAATTTGGGTGTTGATATGCTTTGAGTCTGTGACAGATCTGTCTCATGTTTACTCCACAATAGGTGATCGTGGATATCCTTACTTTTACTTGCCCTTCTCCTTAGTTCTGTTAGATGACCACTTGCTGCAGGTGTTCATATGCGGCATTCTCTTAAGGTCAAACTGCATAGCATTCTGGCATCCCGACTTTTAAAATAACTTTTTGTTCTCCTCTTTTTGTTGTATTATCTAATTTATGTTTCTTCTTAGGCGGAAGTTTTTAAAGAGTTTGGCATACCTATTGAATGTCAACGGTTCTGGTTGTGGGCAAAGCGGCAAAACCATACATATCGTCCTAATCGGCCACTGTTACCTCAGGAAGAAGGACAATCTGTGAGCATTTTATTTAGATTTTAAGCCTTTTTATCCTCACTTCGTTAGGTCATTCTCCTTTCTAGCTGGCCTCTATTTTTTTTGCCGTGATTGCAATATATATACTTATCACTTCAATTTGATTGGTTTGCTTTGTGTAAAACTTCTTTTAGTCATGCTGGGGCTTAATAGGAGGTTGATAGAAACTAGAAATGCTGACTTGGTCTATGTGTTGTGATAAGTTGGTTAGCATTTTCAAATCGTTAGATCTTGAATTAACACTTCATTTAACACTTTGGGTTGTGTTGCGACATCTATATTTTGGTGGGCACAGGTTCTGTTAGATCGAGTCAATCTTTTTCTTGTCAAGGTGAAATATCATATTTTTGTTTTGGCTGCTCCTCTTATGGCCGTGTATACTATTGTAGTTTGTGCTCTTAGGTGATTTTTAACTGTCACTTGTGTTGGAAGTTAGTGGGCTGATTTAGAGAGTACCTTTTAGTTGGGCGAAATGTCCACCTCTCTTCTGAGTGTTATTACAAAGCAATATGATTTGTAGGATGACATTATATTTAAATGCAGTGCACCACTTCTATTAACAAGGTAAGTCTGGACTGCTGTAGGTTGGGCAATTGAGAGAAGTATCCAACAAGGCAAGCACTGCTGAATTGAAACTGTTTCTGGAGGTAGAATTGGGGCAGGTAATCTCATCTTGTCTACTGCACTGTACTTCTCTTGTGGTTGGGTAGCGATTTTTTTTTTAGTTATTCTTTTAAGCAGTGAATCCATAGTTATTATTGACTTTGACTCACTCAAATAGATCCTTATAGATGAAACTTCACTGATTTTGTAAATTATTCAGGACTTGCGTCCTGTGCCGCTGCTGGAGAAGCTTAAAGAGGAAATTCTTCTCTTCTTCAAGCTCTATGACCCTTTGAAACAGGAACTTCGGTACTGAAAATTTCTGGAATGTTATTTATATGAATTAAGGATGGACGCTTATGCTTTCTCTTGATGTTTAGGTACGTGGGAAGGCTCTTTGTAAAAGTAAATAGTAAGCCAGCTGAAATACTTGCAAAGCTAAATGAAATGGCTGGTTTCTCTCCGGATGAAGAGATTGACCTTTATGAGGTTTGTTTGTCCTTATTGATTATCTGCATTCTCTTTGTACTTGGTTGTATAGTTGGTGACTGTTTCATAACCGTGTTCAGGAGATCAAATTTGAGCCTAATGTCATGTGCGAACATGTTGATAAGAAGCTCACTTTCCGTGGTAGTCAGGTATGTCTTGGATGCACTGAATTATCTCCTTTTTGGACTCTTAATTAAATCAAAACTTCCTACTTTGGTTATGTAGTTAAAGTCATTGTTTATCTGATTCATTCTTCACATCTCTCTCAATAGCTTGAAGATGGAGATATAGTTTGTTATCAGAAGTCTAAAGCTAGCAGTGCTGAACAATATCGCTATCCTGATGTTCCAGCATTTATGGAATATGTGCACAATCGTCAGGTGGATAAAGATTCTCCTCATTCTTCTTTTTTACCTCCGCTTTTTTAATCATCTAAAGAAAACTTCCACCAATGGTCACCTGGTCATGCCAGCTAATTTTGTTTTCAAGGACTAATTGAACTACGGTAACTGGCCCAGTTTATGTTTCTCATTTCTCTTGTTGCCAGAGGGCATTAATTCATGATTTGGTAATGATAGATTTTACTATTGAGTTGACAACGGTTCAGAGTAACAGTGCGAAGCTGTTGAACTTGACTATTTTAAGGAATTTTCAATAGCATAGAGTCGATGTCAAATCTACTCCAATGGCTGTGATTCTTGGCTTAATTTTGTACTCTGTTTTACATATATTTTATGAGTTTGACACAAGTGCATTACCGGGTGGTGCTAGCTACTAATGTGTTGTGACATTCATTCGTCCAATCCCAGGTTGTTCGTTTCCGATCATTGGAGAAACCCAAAGAGGATGAGTTCTCGCTTGAGTTGTAAGTTCGTGAATTGAATATATTTGATCTATGATAGTTGTCCAAGGAAGGGGTAGGCAGCTTGAATGGCATGATGACTGATTGACTGATACAAACGTACATAACCTTCTTCTGAAAATCATGGGTTTATTTTGAGAAGGCAAAAGATGTAAAATTTTAGAAAATGGAGTCAAATGCTAAATGATTGGTACAATTAATTTATTAGGATGCAAATGGAGACCGATAAAATTTCATTGTGATAATATACTTACATTATAGAAGGAGATTTTATTTGAAGTGCCAAACACTAATATATGATTAAAACTAAGGGTAGTTTTGGTACTCAATAAATTCTTGTGATGAATTAAATGAGTCGAAGACAATAAAAAACTAATGTTATTTTTGTGTCGTTTGTCATAACAACTTAGTTAGAATTGAATGTATTCAGACAAGTGAAACTAAAACTGAACACAAAATTATCTTGATTCTATATATGCATGTGCAGTTATTTTTGTGGACAATGGGTGTTACTTTGATTGGTCTGTCTCCCCCACTTTCCTACAATTTTCTTCATGAATCAGCTCTATAATCATTTCCCAAATGAAAAAGCTTCACAATGAACAACTTTAGAACACTCGTAAAGCTTCTTGTCAAACAGTATTGAGATCTATGTTAGCCTATCAGAGACTTCTAACTTTTCTAATATTCTACTTTCACATCGCATTACTGGAATGCAGTTTTTACAAAGAAAATGTCGTGGAGTGTTTGGTTCATCCTTATCATGAGCCAGAAAGCGCATTTGGCCTTTTCATGAGTTTCTACATGAATTTCTACATATATTATTACAAAAGAAACTGATGTTGATCTCTGGCTGGTTAGGCCCTTGGTATTTTTTGGGTGTGCCAGCGCCTCTTGTACTGGTTTGGTTCTTTTGCTTGCCGTTTGGCTTTCTTCTATCGGCTTCCTTCCACTCTCTATGAGCATGTTCATTGAGAGTGTAAGTTTTTGAAGCCGAGGGTTGTATAGTTTTCCTTCCCCCTTACATCTATTTCTTACCTTACCAAAAAAAAAGAAAAAAGAAAAAAAGAAACTGATGTTGCTTTAAATGTTAATTTCGTCACGTTTCAAAAGATTTGAGGTGCCCCATTTATAAATCTGTTTCCTATTCTAAAAGTTAGAGGAAAGCTGTACAAACACCTTGTTTTGGGTAAATCCCACTCTCTCTCTCCTTTGAGCCAAGTACGTCTTGTCTGCATAGATGGGGCCATAAAAGTGGGTTCAGGGGCTGGGATAATGTTTTCAGATTTTTTTTCCACTTATATATATATATTTTAATTTTGTAGGTCGAAGCTTCATAACTATGATGATGTCGTGGAAAGAGTGGCCCACCATCTCGGTTTAAATGATCCATCCAAAATTAGGCTAACGCCTCATAATTGCTACTCCCAACAACCTAAACCTCAACCAATCAAGTATCGAGGAGCGGAGCACTTGTGTGACATGCTTGTTCACTATAATCAGGTTTCCTTAAGACTGGCGTAGCTTTTGGGAGTTCTTTCAAACTTATTTGTTATTCTGTAGACCTTTGTGTTGTGGGAGCTGAAAGGGACTTTGCTTGTCTTTTATGTTGCTAGACTTCAGATATCCTTTATTATGAAGTCTTGGATATCCCCCTGCCTGAACTGCAAGGTTTGAAAACTCTGAAGGTGGCTTTTCATCATGCAACTAAAGATGAAGTAAGTGCAGTCTTCAAGATTTACATTTCTATGTTTACTTTCTATGTCTGTTTCCCTTGCTTGGTCCTCTATTAAAAGTGATCCCCCTAATAGGACCCTGTATTTTCAGGTTGTTATTCATTCCATAAGGTTGCCAAAACAATGCACTGTTGGCGATGTTATAAATGACCTTAAGACAAAGGTAATCCAAGAATTCCTTTTCTAAATAATTCTGCTTTTAAAGTCATAAATGTCGTGCTTGATCAGTTCAAACTTCAAATCCACATTATGTTTATATTTGCAAGCATGAAGAGTATTTCCACTCTACATTACTTATCTAATTCATGTCTGCAAGGTCCATAATTCTTTCTTGCACATGTTCAGGAGGATTTTGGCTCATTTTACTAATTTCTCATTCATGCAGGTGGATTTATCCCATCCGAGTGCCGAACTGAGGTTGCTTGAAGTTTTTTATCACAAGATCTACAAGGTCATTAATGGGACTCTTGTCAAAGTGTTTGCTGTTGGAGTTGATTCTAATCTTTGTGTGCTAGTTAATTTTCTTTTCCTCATTGAGAATTGCAATTATGTTGCTTGCAGATTTTCCCACTTAATGAAAAGATTGAGAATATAAATGACCAATACTGGACTTTGCGTGCAGAGGAGGTAACTTGCAAACTATGTTCATAAGCATATCCCTTCTGCTATTAAACTGCTCTTGTCCTCACACAAAGAATTTGTTGTATGTCCATCCGGTTTTTAACTTTTTCCTGAATCTAAATTTTGTTTTAATCAGTGGAACTTTGGAAGGTAGTTAGAAAAGCATATTAGATTGAGTAAATTTTTTTTTTTTTTTTTTTTTTTGTGACAAGCGATCTTGTGTTATTTTGCACATTGTTGATTCTGTTCATGGTCGCCCTTGCTTATGAGATCAGTTGTCGGTTTATCTGGGTGGTTATTTGGTTCCTGTAGTATGTTAACATCACACTTCATCTCTGCAGATTCCCGAAGAGGAGAAGAACCTTGGTCCTCATGATCGTCTTATTCACGTTTATCATTTTATGAAGGATACTACTCAAAACCAGGTGATGATGAGTGGACAGGCATATTCTTCCTTTGGACACTACTCAGATTTTTGATCTCACGCGGTTCTTCTCCATTGTGCCTTGTAATGCTTGGTATTGAATCATTTTTTATTTTTTAATAGGTTCAGAATTTTGGGGAACCCTTTTTTCTGGTTATCCATGAAGGCGAGACCCTGTCGGATATTAAAGTTCGTATTCAGAAAAAACTGCAGGTTCCAGATGAAGAATTTGCAAAGGTATAGTGTGTTGAGGTTAAGGTAAACTGGCTCATAATGTGCTCAACTGATGAGCTGAGATTTACTGTCAGGGTCGGCACTCTTGATGGATATTACATAACGCATGTCATGCCTTTCTACTCTTTTTTTCATGATTCATCTCTCTCACTGGCCATCACATGATTCTCTTTTTCTTCTATAATGTGTCAGTGGAGGTTTGCATTTCTGTCACTGGGTCGTCCGGAGTATCTTGAAGACACTGATGTTCTTTCTACTCGTTTTCAGGTTCTCTCTCTCTCTCTCTCACACACACACACGCACGCACGCACGCACACGGAGAAAAGGAAATCCGACCATTTGTCTTTATGCTTTCTTTAATTAAATGCAACTTTTGGAGTCATTTAATGACTACTGCTCTGTGATTTCCTAGAGGAGGGATGTCTATGGGGCTTGGGAGCAGTATCTTGGACTGGAACATACTGATAATGCTCCAAAAAGGTCATATGCGGTCAATCAGGTAGTTTTCAATGAGCTCTTACTTTTTTTTTTTTTGGTAAAGGAATTAGGATATGGGTGATGAAATGATAAGCAAAGGAAAAGGAATTAGGATATGGGTGATGAAATGATAAGCAAAGGACATATCTTCGAGGATCTATTCTCCCTTGCTTAGGTACTAGATGCTTTTTCTGAAATAGTCTATTGTGCATGATCAAATTCTGACCAGTGCAATGAACATCGAAAAATTGCTGTTTTCTCTTGGGGACTTAAATGAAGGTGGGTAATGGCATGTTTGATCCGGTTCCCCCCCCTTTCCTCTTTCGTGTGCTTATTTGATAGCCGGGAGTGATACCAATGAGCCTTGGTGGCCTTTACTGAAAGGGAACATGTTATAGATACAACCCAGTGAGGTTGCATTGATGGTTCAAGGAACAGATTTTTTTTTTTTTAGGAACAGACTTGAGTTGTGTAGTTTAGGTGCATAGAATGAGTTTGTATTCCGTCTAACACCAAGTGCAAGCAACCTTACAACCACCACTCGCCTGGCCTCAGTTACATTCTATTTGTATCCAATCCGCCAAAAGTGGGTTCCCCTTATTTTGCTCAAAGCTTCAACACTGGCCGTCAAATTTGCCTTCACACTTATCCTTGTCATCCTAAGTTCTTGCACTATACTTTAATTGGTCTGCCTCATTGCCCTTTTCTGTTATCATACTGCTTTAGTTTGCTCGTCTTATCGTGTAGGATCTGCCCTTTCTACCTTTGATAGCCACGCTGATTCTCCATTGACCTGCTACTCTAACCCCACTTCAACAATTTCCTAAGATTTTAAAATTTGCAATGGAGAGTCTTATGGCATTGGCGATTACTTCTACATGATGGAATTATTTGGGCTAGATAAACAAAAACTCGATTATTGTGACCTCTATGCAATAGCAGCGGATTGAAAATCTCCTTTTCCCTCTGGCAATTAAAGAAAACTCATCCGATAAAAAAATGGAAAGAAAAGAAGCTTATGAGAATGTTCAATTTTGCAGAATCGTCACACGTTTGAGAAGCCTGTGAGAATCTACAACTAGAAGCCAAGCCTCCACTAGTTCATTGGATGTGTTGAGGGCAGTGACATCTCACGTTGTCAAGAAGGAGCTCCACATGTTCAAGCTTAGACTCTGCCATTGGAAGAGCTAGTGGTGTATTATGGCATGGTGCTAAAAGGACGTGATTGATGGATTGTGATAATCTCGATATTGGGCCTTCTTTTGCTGACCTTTAGGCATCCCTCTCTGAGAGGAGGTTGGTGGGGTTGGTTTACTACATTGTAATCAATGAATACCAATTTTGGGGTGGGTGTTGTATAGGTGTGTGTTCTTAAATTTTCAATTTGATTCTTTGTTTTGTGTCTATGCCCCGAATGTATTAGTGTATGGGGGGTTTTGTAAAATTGTTAATGTAGGATGCTGGTTCTTGTCTTCCAAGAAAAGCTTTACAGTCGGCCTGCAGAATTTGCCCCACCACCGATCCTCTCGACAGTTAGCTTGTTGTAAAAGAGGTGGTTTGGTCATTCACACTGCTTAAGAATTCTTAATGTCATCATGCCATACTAAGATAGCAATGCTGTGCATGTTCAGTAGTCTTGAATTTTTAGTCTGCTGCTTTTAGATCTTTTGTGCATATGAATTTGATACAATGGCGCAGGTAGATCTATTCGGGCCTCGGTCATCTGAATCGAAGAGGATCGAAGGTGACCATGGGTCGACTATTTTATTGAGGATAGCAAATCTATGTGTCGTCCAAGTTCAAATTTGATCCCCTTGGTTGCTAGGTGCGGTTCCGCGGGAGTGAAATCATTAGTACCGTAGACCATGAAGCATAGTTATGCAGAATTAGGTTCAAGAAGGTGGCAGGTGGGCCTCAAGTCGACTGACCGGGAATGTTCTTTTCGTCAACAGTTCTAATTTGTCGTTTTACGTAACCATGATCACCGGCAAATTAGGTTGGTGCAGTGAGAAGGATGACAAGGCCTATGGAATGGTGTTGCGGTGGGTCGGGGTGGTGCCATTTTTCGAGTTTCCATTTTCGAGTTTCCGGGTGATGATTGAGAGACGTATCAATGTCGCTGAGCATCCTCGAGAGCCAATTAGGCCTTACGGTCGAACCATTGCGTGCTCTGCCTCCACCCAGTTATAAGAACAGATTTTTCACACAGGTGAACGCGAGTTGAAATTTGGCGTCCGAACGCAAGCAAAAGAATTGCACATAGTCATTACACCTTCTACTACTACCGACTTATCCTGTTCATGAACTTTTTGTTGACGTTGTCGTGGGGGTAGTTGAGTTCTTATTTATTACGAAAGAAGTCATCAAAAATTTTAAATTTTACTTAATATGATAAATTTATCTCGAATATTTTTGTGATACGAAAAACATCAAACTTTATCGACTTCAATATATTTATCCCAACTCTATGGCTGAAGGGCATTTTTGTCTTTTAATTTTTTCTTTTTCTTTCCTTTTTTTTTGCTTCTTCTCTCTTCCCTTTGCCACTGATGGAGGGAAGCTGGCTCAGGTGAGGGCGGCCCTCATCAGTGTCTGGGGAGGGTCACCCCAACATGGCCGACGGAGGGAAGAGAGGAGAAAAAAAGAGAGAAAAAGAAAAAGAAATATTAAAAGACGAAAATACCCTATAGTTTGGAGTAAATGTGTCACGTGAGTATAAGTTTAGAGTTTTTTGTGTCACAAAAATATGTCACCGTTGATAAAGTTAGTCATAAAAAAAGTTCGGGATAAATTTGTCATAGGTAAAGTTTAGGATTTTTTCTTGGCATTTTTCCTATTTATTATCCACCAATAAATTTCAGCCTACGTGCACTTCCTGATCACCACACACCCCAATCCCAATTGAAACCAGACTCACCACCTGGCTATCAAAGAGTCATCTCGGCCGCCGCAGAGAAACACGCTAGAGAAGGGATGGTTATATCGACGATACTGAATTTCATATACCCGCCGCCTCCGTCGCTGTTCACGACGGCCATGTCGGTGGTGACCGCGGCCTCGATGGCGAATGCGGGCTTGTCGGAGGCGAGAGGAGTTCACCTGCAGTACTCCAAGTTCGCCCTCGCTACCAACAAGAAAGTCCCGAGCAGGATCGGGATGTTGGTCCTCTACTCGCCAGCTTTCCTCGCAGGCCTCGCTTCCTTCGCGATCTTCCCCGGCGGGGGCCTCAGGTTCCTGGTCCTCCGATCGGCCATCTCCCTCCATTTCTTCAAGAGAATCCTCGAGGTAAAGCTACAACTTTCTCTCTCTTTTCTATTGCTTCTCCAAAGCAACCTTCGAGGCCGTTTTGGTTTTGGACAGACATGATTATGTCTTTGGTTTTTGCACTCTAGAGGGATTTATTATTCGTTGAGCATACAACTGCCTTGAGGCACTCTTCAAGGATACGAAACCCTTCCTTCTTTAAAATATGTTAGCACTAGAGAGTTATGTGATATGTGGAATTCAGATTTGAAAACCCTTTTGAAAGTGTTGCAAAATGCATTTCTAGGACAACTCTTTTCAGTTCTCAAATGAAAAGGAAGCGGGGAATCCGGCAAACTTGTATAACTTCTCGAGCAAATTCATTTCAACTATAAAACTTTTCCTCAGGTCTTGTTTGTTCACAAGTTTAGTGGAGGAATGGGTGTGGACTCCATGGTGCTCATCTCTTTCAGCTACTTCCTCTCGACCGCGACATTGATCTACTCGCAGCACCTGTCCCAGGGTCTTCCCAACCCACCGGTCGACCTGGTTTATCCGGGAATAGCGCTATTCCTGGTCGGGATGGCTGGCAACTTGTACCACCATATACTCCTCTCCAGGCTTAGGCGAGAGGGCGACAGAGAGTACAGGATCCCCACGGGCGGTCTGTTTGGCCGGGTCATTTGCCCGCACTACTTCTTTGAAGCCATAGAATTTGTGGGGATTTCGTTCATTGCCCAGACGGTTTATTCTTGCTCCTGGACTCTGGGCATACTTCTCTACTTCCTGGGCAGGAGTCATGGCACCAGGAGGTGGTACACTTCCAAGTTTGAGGATTTTCCTGAAGATGTCAAGGCTCTTATTCCATACATTTTCTGAACTGGTGAGAATGGTGATCGGAAGGAAACTGATCCAGTGGATTTCCGTTCGCAGCAAGAGTCATGCGCATTACGCAAGCTTATACCTGATGTTTCATTCTGAGTAAGATTGACACATAATGAATTTTGGAGTTGCTAGGGATATTATTGATATGACATCTTGCACCTTATTAAGAATCTACTCAATTACTGAAAAAGTTTACTAATGCGGTCCATCATTGCTTGAAAAAACCAAATTACAAAGTAAAACAGGCTTTCGATTAATCTTTTTTGACCTTTTATATTTTGGTTTGCATCGTGTATGCAAGTAGAACGCAATTAGAACAGTGTGAGGAAGTTTATTTTTATGATATATGGATATAGAATTGTATAAAAAGTCTCGTAGATTCAAAACAGTAACTAACTCGTTGATATCCATAGTTTAATTACCGTTAAGAAAATAAAGGATAATTACTTAAAACCCCCAGAGATTTGGGCATCGTTGCACAATAGCCCCTGGATTTTTAACAGTTTTAAAGTACCGTTCTCAATTGGGCCACCATAATACAATAGTCCAAAACGCTGTAAAGTTATGGATTACCCCCCTAAATTTTTTCTTTCATTGTAGTCGTTAGTTTTTCTATCTGCATGGCCGTCAAATATAGCCGTCAAATATCTCTTGAAAATGTAGCTGTTCAATTTTCTTGACAAAAAAAGGCGCCTCTATTACATGGTTAATAAAGTTAAAAGAACAGAGAGGATGCATGGCTCATGAAATTAAGAATATTTAAGAGATGTTATTTTAGCAAAAGAAATTGAAGCGGCGAGATTTTACTACAAAAAGACAAGGCAGATAATGGATTAAAGAATGTTCATTTTCTAAGTAAGAAAGCCTAAAATAAGAAGAACGAAGAAGGGCTTCCACTACACGGTCAGTAATAGAAGAAGGAGCAAAGAGTCTGCTGTAGCAAATCTACTTTCGTGTTATACTTAACAGCTAAGCTGACGAAAAATTAGAGACTACAATACAAGTCAAAGCTTAGAGGGGGAAATCAGTAGTTTGTCAAAGTTATAGGACAAAAATGCAATGGCACCAAAATTGAGGGAGATAGTATGTAACTTTTCAAAGTTCGGGAACAATTGTACAACCATACCAAAACTTTAGGGACATTTTTGAGCATTTAGCCCCAAAACATATTCCCTTTTAAGTTCAATCAAGCTGGGTAAAAACATGTGAATGATATCCAGTGTGGATCTCATTTTGTCTAGTCGAAGTGGTGTCCACCGACCGGCGAGCGGGTGTGCACCATCTTCAATGCCCCGTCTTCAATAATACTCTCATGCCCATTGCTTTCCATCTCTAATCTCATAATAGTATCATAAAACCGTCTGATTTTAATTGTTCTAATATTCAAAGAATCTCAATTACATGTCGACGCTCTTTCACTTTTTCTGATTTCGATTTTTTAATGTTTTGCATGGAGGTCGCTAAGGAAGAGCAGAGAACGGTTCATTTGCATTTTTAGTACAGGAAGCTATGCTATAGATTGGTTCATTTGCAATTTACCCACGACTTAAGTCTATCACCACATGAGATAAGGAATTGAATTATATAAAAGTAGGTGGTAGGAGCATTTTAGTAGAAGGGTGTAGAATTGTATGGCTGATAGATTGGTCATAAGAATTATATAGGAAGATGGATTTTTCTATGATTGTCTATAGCAGTAGCGACATTTTGCTCTTGATCATGACAGACCGTCGTATCCTTTTATAAATTATTACAATGTAAAAAGAATTGAAATTTAGATGTTCTAATTCAAGTTATGACTTAAATTCATGTATTTTAATCAACAATTGAAGAGAGCATCCAGCTGAGCTTTGGCTTATTTTTGTTCTTCCAATGCAACAAGCTATTCATGATTATGTACCGTGATGTCGGTGGTGCTATTCGAGTACCTCATGAATCGATGGTATTATGGTGGTAGTTGGTGCAGCTTTGTGTCTTGAGTTTTGTGGGTGAGAATTGAAAGACAGCTGACCATGACAGCTACGTCGGATCGAAAACGACGGTAAGTGTCCTGGCGAGCCGATCGGGCGTCCGAGTATTTATGACATGCTTAAGAATGAAAGCAAAATAATGACACGGATAGGAAAATCCGTTTACAGAGAAGGTGACATTTTCTACATATGGAAACTGCAGATGTGGGCATAAAAAGGGAAGTCTCGGACAAAGTGGCCAAGTTAACCAGCTTTTTCTTGGGTTTTTTCTGCGGCATACTATCATTCCAGAAAATATTAGGTGCCTCTAACGTAGCCAGCACAAGGGATCTAAAATGATGACACGTGTCCAAAGTGGGCCCATACGCCAGACTTCCCCGAGACTCCCCTGAACTGTCTTTCGAGAAAATATTGGCTACAGCTATGAAGCCAACTTAGCAAAAAAATAAATCCATTTATTTTAGGACACGTGTCGTACACGGCCCCACAAGTCAATTTCTATCTCCACTTCTCCCTCCCCCACCCTCTCTTCCGTGTCTTCACGTCTCTCTCTTTTTCTCTCCCCTTCGCCTAACCCCTTTTCCCTTCTCCGACTCGACCTTGAGCCTGACCTCAGACACACCGCCTTTGCTTGCCTCCATCTTTGCCTGCTTCTTCTCTGACCTTCAGCGCTGCCGCCTCCTGTTCAAGTCCTCTCACATCCTCTACATTCACACCTGCGTCGACCAGGAGGTCGAGGTCCTACACGCGTCGATGAACCATGCCATTGTCTCCACCTCACCATTGACCTTGAACCAACCCAGATTTGAGGTCGAGCTGAGCTCTAGATCACACTTGACCTTAGATCTAAAATATGAGGCTTAAGTTTGCCAGGCCAAGCTTGAGCTCGATAGTGGAGGATTGAGACGGCGACGAGGCGGTGGACTGAGACAAGCAGTGAGGAGGTGGTGGTTATGTCTGTGGTCGTCCCCATTGGAGCGAAAGGAAGAAGAAAAAAAAAGAGAATATATTCACAAGAAGTCCTAAAACTTGTTAAAAGATAATTAAGTCTTAAGACTTACAAAAGATTCTAAAACTTGTCAAATTGATTCAATCAAATTCTAAAGTTATCACTGCCATTTAGACTAAAGGAAAATGCTAACGTTGCTTTTTTTTAATATTTTTTTCTCTCTTATGTCATGATAATGTGGCTTAAATTCTAATTTATTTGATCAAAATATTAATTCAATAAAATAATTTATTTTTCAAAAAACAAAAAGAATGAAAAAAAAAATGAAACTATGGAAAAGGGCGATAGGCCCTTGTTGCCGCCACCCTCGTCACCAGAAAGGGCTGGTGAGGGTCATCGAGGGCCTCGGGGGGCCGGCAGCCCTTGCTGACGGTAGGCGAGGGCCCTTATTGCGACACCCAGGATCTCAAATCAAGTCACATGACTTGCTTTATAAATTAGGGGAGATATTAATTTCAGATCATAAAATACATTTCATTCTAAGCTGAGTCATAAAAAATTGAACTGCACTTGACTATATTTACTAAAAATTTTGTTTCCATAAACATCAAGAGATGAGGCTAAGGAGGGGGATTTCTACAAAAAAAACACTAGGAGCCACAAACACTAAATATCCCGCCTCTTGTCGAGTATGTACATACTGTCAAAACAACAAAAAAAACAAAACTCTCCAACACGTCGAGCACTCCTTGGTCACCTTCTAATCTGAAGAAAAGACATAATAAACAAGTGTGAGTTTTCAAAATAAGAACTCAGCAAGTGAGTGGTTAGTCTTAACTTGGAGTTGGCCAATAGTAAGACAAATAGGTAAACAAACTATCAATTTGCAGAATCTATAGAAGTCTAGCTGCAATAATCACCTAGGGGAAGACGATACTCCACCCTGTACCCTCGCACGCAACCTGGCGTCACGAGGTTCACAATTACTTAGGGGAAGACGACACTCCACCCTGTACCCCTTGCACCCAACTTGGCATCACGAGGTTCACAATCACTCAGGGGAAGACGACACTCCACCCTGTACCCCTCGCACCCAATCTAGCGTCATGAGGTTCACAATCACCCAGGGGAAGACGACACTCCACCCTGTACCCCTCGCACCCAACCTGGCATCACGAGATCCCTTGAGAAGTTATTTAACCCTTCTCAGTCCCCTGGAGAGAATACCATTACTTCTCATCACCCCTCTCCAAGCATCCCGACACTCGGGGTCTCTCATTGGCTCCTTAGCCAACTACACACATTCATAATTCCGCCATGTTGCAGCACCAACAACTCCAGTATGCTAACAATCACACCAAGGACTAAACATACGTTGTTAAATACTACAAGGTATATAAGTACCCTCATTAGAAGCAACAAAGTAAGAGTCCAACCTTTTATTGCAGAAAACTCAGAATCTACTAACACAGACAGAACTAGGTGGAAAGCAACTAGTCTCAGTGTTTAGAGCCAAAACCATAGTAAACCATCACAGAAAACTCTCAAGTTTTAATATGTGATAGTAAAGCCCTAAATGAACACTTTTCAAGAAGGAAACCAAGTCTGGTTCCTTCTGTAAAGAGAGCAGCAATGTGGTCCATGCAGCTCAAAATTCCTTCCGTGGAACAGAACTAACAACCGGGAGGTTTAGCCCATTTTGAAGTTCAATACTCAGTAAAATGCTTCGAAATTTTGATATGTTTTGCACCTACACGTCTCCTACTACTTTCATGAAGGAAGTAAATCCATGTTCTAACTCAATAATTTTATAGAAATTCAAAAGCACACTGAGGTCGTGATTTCACGGTACTGAACAGCTCACTAACAGTATAAAATCAAGTCTTCATGTGGATCAGTTTAACTCATAAAAATCTCAATTAAATATATGTCGTAGATCAGAATGTATTGCACAACTTTCCAGAAAATAAGTTCATCCAATTCTTAATACATTTGATGACGGAAAATCGGCAAACCAGCAACCTCAGCGAGCTTTTCTTCCCGGACAGACCAACCATGAACTCTAGCATCTGCACTCAGCTACTCCTAGCTAATTAGTCCTCTCACGAACCCCCATTCGAGTCTCGACCACATATGTACAGCATCTAAATGAGCATTGACCACTAGCGATTCATCACAAACAACTCGAAAAATCCATCCAAAGCCACAATTGTACTCTCGACCATCCTAAGTCAACATGTAAGTCCGTTTCATAGCTCATCAGCCTTCCCTACCCAACAACGATGGACCACAGCCTCCCTCTCTTCCCGACTTAGGCCATACCATCCGCAAGCCTCACACGCAAGTCACCGAGCATCCATCCAATCCCGCTACCAGCCCAAATGAGCCCAAAACAGAAACATCGAATCAAGAATCGTTCTCAATTCGCTCAATCCGCACCTCTCTCACAGGCTCTCTCTCTCTCTCTCTCTCTCGCACGCTCCCCCTCACAGCTCTTATTCGGACTCTCGGCTAACCCGTATATACCAAAACAGGGACATCAAGGCTCCGTTCTGTTCAAGCCGAGGGAGGAAAAGAGAGAAATGGAAGAGAGAGGGAAGGAAACTATGGGTTGGTGGGTCGTCGACCGGGTGGAACGCGATATCCACCACCTACCAGCCACGGCAATTCAAAATCAGAACCTATCCTACCCCAAAACCCAACGTTTCAGCCGTCCCCTGCACCCCCAACGCAGCCACCCAACCCTAAATCAACATACAACACAAGGCGGGGCAAACCCATGAACTCGAGACCACGAACCCCGCTGAAGAAATCAGTCACTGCAGATGAACCGTTTGGGAAAGAAGAAAAGAATAGGAGTTCACGTGTGGCCTCCCCCCTTCCTCTTTAGCTCCACCTGGCTGCTACGTGGGGAATAAAAATTCCTCTTGAAAGAAAATCCCCCCTTGCACGGAAGAGTGGATCGTGACTTCACTAAAAGAACACTTGGTGTTTTAATCTAATCAGTAACCTTAATCTGTATTATACTTAACTTGACTGACGAGCAAAAGAAAATCTGGGGGTGTCACACCTATGCAAGAGTTGCCTGCCCCAGCTAAGGCTTTGGCCGACTCCTATAGGCCCTTTTTGGCAACGGGGCAGCAGCTACTAGGGCTTGCCGCCCTTGCCTGTGGTGGCTAGGGCAACCATGATTCCTACAACTATTTTTTGTTTTCAATTTTTAAAAATTATTTAACTTTTTTTTAGTTTTTTTTGCTTTTATTCAAATAAGATTTAAAGCAAAAAGTGATTAAAAAATGTCACGTAGGAAAATAAACTAATTTAAAAATTTCATCATCATTTTCCTTTAGACAAATTGACAATGCTATTAAAAGAACTCAATTACATTAATTTGAGAAATTTTAGAATTTGGTTGCATTTTTTATAAGTTTTAGGATTTATAGTGTTAAAAAAAAAAACGAAAAGCAAAAATCAAGACAAAACAAAAGAGAAAGAAAAGGGGTCGGGTGGAGGAAAGAGAGAGAGCAAGAGACTGTTGGAATATAATATGCAGAAACGACAATATCTTGCAATTTACGTCAATGCGAAATCGCCAAAGAAATAAACGAAAAATAATAAGGACACCAGAAATTTACGTGGTTCGATTCGAGTATCGGTACCTACGTCCACGGAGAGAGCCAGCAGCAAGTAATCCATTATAGTTGGAGAATCAGAGTTTACAATCACTCACACGCTCAAGTGTTTTCCACACCTAAATTTAATAAAAAATTTAAAGTGTTTATAAATAAACAACCTATTTAGACATAAACTCATCGCACAAAAATCATCAAGTATTCAAGCTCAACCGAAAACGCTCTATGTCAAAACAATAACGTCTTTTTTTTTTTCATGTACGTATCTTCTTCGTAGGCTTTAGCAAACGGCGCTCCTTGAGTTTTTCACGTGCGGAGGGCTTAGGCGGTTTCACTCTTCTACGTAGGGCTCCACATCCACCTCCTTCTATTTCACGTGCAGACTCCTTTCTTTTGTTTGCATGGCCGAAAAAGAAATTCAAGCGTGAAAGTTGTGTGTGCGCCCCAAAAAGCCAAGGTCTTGACTTTTGGGCCCCACCTAGATAACAACCTTCGGCAAGCTAGGTAGAAAAGAAGAAATTTGCATCTTCTTTTTTTTTCCTCCTTTTTGTAATCCTTTGCGGAGATGGACGAAGTTTCTTTTAGTTGGAAAATTTTTATCAATAAAATTCGGTTTAATAAATTGTCATCCGAATTCAAACTCGAGACATTAATTTAACAAGAATGAAGAGAGGGTAAGGGAAGAAGACATTGACTTGTGACGTCGTGTACGTGTCACATAATCAATGGATGTTTTTTTTTGGCTGAGTTGGCCTCAGAGCTGTAGCCACGAGAAAACTGTGAGTTCTCATAATCAACTTACGTATTTCAGTTCACTTGTTAATTCCCGTTCCACCACATGCCGCAATTCCAACCCAAATCACCACCCGCTTATTAAAGTGTCATCATCGAAGCTGCAGAAGAACACACTAGAGAGGGGATGGCGATATCGACCATACTGAATTTCGTATACCCACCGCCTCCGTCGGTGTTCACGACGGCTGCGTCGGTGATGACCGTGGCCTCGCTGGCCATTGTGGGCTTGTCGGAGGCGAGAGGAGTTCACCTGCAGTACTCCAAGTTCGCCCTCGCTCCCAACAGGAAAGTCCCGAGCAGGACCGGGATGTTGCTCTTCTACTCGCCGGCTTTCCTCGCGGGCCTCGCTTCTTTCTTGATCTTCCCCGATGGGGACCTCAGGTTCCTGGTCCTACGATCAGCGATCTCCCTTCATTTCTTCAAGAGAATCCTCGAGGTAAAGATGTACTTCTCTCTTTTAGATTACTTCTTCCAAAGCAACCCTCAAGGCCGTTTGCCTTTTGATATGTATGCCTTTGGTTTTCTTATTCCCAAGAAGGTCATGTCAACGGGCACTCCAGAGAAATACTCGTTGAGCATGCCAGTGTGTCGAGACATTCTTCAACGTTGCGAAACCCTTCCTTCTTAAAAGTATATTTGGTACAAGAAAATGAGATATGTCGTTCGAAATTGTAAGACATAAAATTGTTTCATCAGTCTGCAGTTTAAAGCTTTAATTCCGATTTGGAAACCCTTCTTGAAATGTTGCGAAATGTAACTTTGGGACGACTCTTTTCGGTTCTCAAATGAAAATAAAAAGGCGAATCCTGAAGAACTAAACGGGCCTAAGCTTCTGTTTCGCTCCTATATTTTCTCGAGCAAATTCATTTCAACCTAGACCTTTTCTCAGGTGTTGTTCATTCACAAGTTCAGTGGACGAATGGGCATGAACTCCATGGTGGTCATCTCTCTCATCTACTTCCTCTCAACCGTGTCGCTGATCTACTCGCAACACCTGTCCCAGGGTCTTCCAGAGCCACCGGTGGACCTGCTCTATTTGGGAATAGCGCTTTTCCTGATTGGGATAACCGGTAACTTGTACCACCATATCCTCCTCTCCAAACTGAGGAAAGAGGGTGAGGGAGAGTACAAGATTCCCAAGGGTGGACTGTTTGGCTGGGTCATTTGTCCACATTACTTGTTTGAGATCATAGACTTTGTGGGGATTTCATTCATTTCCCAGTCAGTTTATTCTTGTTCCTGGACTCTGGCCACATTTTTCTACCTTCTGGGTAGGAGTTATGCCTCCAGGAGGTGGTACACTTCCAAGTTTGAGGATTTTCCTGGAGATGTCAAGGCTCTTATTCCATTCATTTTCTGAATTGATGAGAGAGGTGATTGGAGGACGCTGGTTCAATGGATTTTCGTTTATAGAAAGAGTCATGTAATGTTTCATTCTGAATAAAATTGACACGTGAAATTTTCCAAGTTGCTAGGGACATTGATATGACATCATGTGTCTTATTAATGATCCACTCAATTACAGAAAAAAAAGTTTGCTAGTGTGGTCCATCATTGGTATGAAAAAAACAAATTACAAAGAAAAACAGGCTTTCGATTAATCTTCTTTGTCCTCTTATTTTTTTATTTGCGTCCTATATGCAAGTAGAACGCAAGTAGGACAAAGTGACGGGAAATTTATTTTTGTGATACATTTGTAATTGACTTTTATTAAATTAAAAAAGCAAAAATATATTTATATTTTTTTTTGAAGCCTAGCCACCGGACCGCGAATCCGGCGGCCGGATGGCCCGATCTAGCCTTCGGACAGTCACCGGAGTCGGGTGACCCCGGGCGACGGCCGCTTGAGGCCGCGCGAACCCGGTGACCGTCGCCTAGGTTCGCGTGACCCGGGCGGCCGTCGCCTAGGGTCGCCGACCCGGCGGCCGTTGCTTGAGGTCGCACAACCTCAGGCGGCCACCCAGGTCACGCGATTTAGGCCATCAGTGGCTTGAATCGCGCAACCCAGGCATCGCCTCAGGTCCGGCGACGTTCGTCGGGGTCGGGCGACCCTCAGGCGGCGGTCGCCGAGGCGCGCGACCCCTTGGCCGGCGGTCGTCGGCCTCCAATTGGCGGTGGCTTGGAGAAGATGAATAGTACCGACTTGCATTCCCAAGATGCAACTTGCCAATGCACCTCAAGAGCTCCATTGGGCTAAAGGCTTTTAGACTCCTTTGGAGATGCAATTGCATCTTGCCAAAGTCGTGCAAAAAAACGAACCAAACGCATTTGCATTTGGCCAAGGGACTTTAGAATCCCAAAGCCCATTTGCAAAGCCGAACCAAACAGGGCTTTAGTACTAAATCTTTTCACATTGGTACCAATTCAGTCCATTCGGGCATTTATAATCAGCCGACGCTAACATGGATGCTAGCCGTCCGACCAACGATGATGTGGTAATTTTTAATAATTTTTATTATTTTTTCCTTTTCTTTTTCCTCTTCTTCCTCCTTGGATTTCTTGTAACCCTCACTAACCACTAGGCGAGGGTTGCGGGTGAGGCTAGCCTTGCCTAGATCTAGGTGAGGCCACCTTGCCCGTGGCCCTAGGTGAGGTCGAGTGAGGGCCGTGAAGCCCTTGCCAATGGAAGGCAAGGGCTATGACCCTCGTTGGAGGCTTGCTGGCCACTATCGAAGAAGAAGGCCAAGAGGAAGAAGAAGAAAAAGAAAAGGAAAAGGAAAAAAAAAAAAAAAGAAAAAAAAAAAAAAAAAAAAAATTTTGAAAAAATAAAAAAATTATTTGAAAATTGTTAGCATTCATCGGCTGACCGGCATCCATGTTTGTGCCGATTGGCCAAATTTGGCCGGATGACTTAATTTGTACTAATATGAAAATATTTAGAACTAAATTGATTTAATTGAAATGTTTATGACTAAATTGGTACCGATACTATAGGTTTATGACTTTTTTGATACTTTTCCTCCGCCATAGATTTAACCATGGTTGCACAATAACCCCTGAATTTTGAATAGTTTTAAATGACCGTCCTCAACTTGGCCACCATAATACAATAGTCCTGAATGTTGTCAAGTTACGGATTACCCCTCTAAATTTTGCCTTTCGTTGTAGTTGTAAGTTTTTCTATCTACATAACAATCGAATATCACCTGGAAATGAAGCTGTTCAATTTTCTTGACAAAAAGGTGCCTCTATTACATGGTTAATGAAGTTAAAAGAACAGAGAGGATGCATGGCTCATGAAGCAAAGAAAATTTAAGAGATGTTATTTTGGTAAAAGAAACGGGATTTAAATCTACTTTCATTTAATACTTGACAGCTAAGTGGTGTCCACCGACCGGCAAGCAGGTGTGCACCATCTTCAATGCCCCGTCTTCAATAATACTCTCATGCCTATTGCTTTCCATCTCTAATCTCATAATAGTATTGCAAAACTGTCTGGTTTTAATTGTTCCAATATTCGAAGAATCTCAATCACATGTCGATGCTCTTGCGCCTTTTCTAATTTCGGTTTCTTGATGTCTGCATGGAGGTCGCTAAGGAAGAACCGAGAACGGTTCATTTGCATTTTAGTACAGGAGGCTATGCTATAGATTGGTTCATTTGCATTTTACCCATGGCTTAAGTCTATCACCACATGAGATAAGAAATTGAATTATATAAAAGTAGGTGGTAGGAGAAATTTACGAGAAGGGTGTAGAATTGTAAAGCTAATAGATTGGTCACAAGAATTATCTAGGAAGATAGATTTTTCTACAA
The DNA here is from genome assembly GCA_014182515.1 of Eucalyptus microcorys. Lineage (NCBI taxonomy): Eukaryota > Viridiplantae > Streptophyta > Magnoliopsida > Myrtales > Myrtaceae > Eucalyptus > Eucalyptus microcorys. Next base: position 33,144,163 of record CM024568.1, on the reverse strand, counting down.
CCGTCTGAGGTGGTAGTGACGATTTGCTCTTGGTCATGATAGACCGTTGCATCCCTTTGTAGATCATTGCAATGTAAAAAGAATCGAAATTTACGGTGTCCTAATCTAAGTTATGATGTAAAGTCATGCATTTAAATCAACGATTGAAGAGAGCCTCAAGCTGAGCTTTGGCTTATTTTTGTTCTTCCAATGCAACGAGCTATTCCTGATTATGTATCGTGACATCGGTGGTCGGTGCAGCTTTGTGTCTTAAGAGTTTCTTGGGTGAGAATTGAAAGACAGCTGACCACGACAGCTACATCGGATCGAAAATGACGGTAAGTGTCCTGGCGAGCCAATCGGGCGTCCGAGTATTTATGACATGCTTGAGAATGAAAGCAAAATAATGGCACGGATAGGAAAATCCGTTTACAGAGAAGGTGACATTTTCTGCATATGGAAACCGCGGATGTGGGCATAAAAAGGGAAGCCTCGGACACAGTGGCCAAGTTAACCGGCTTTTTCTTGGGTTTCTGCTACTGCAGACTATCCTGTTTATGCGTGTTTTGTTGTCGTTGACTTCTTGTTGCTGCTGTTTTGGTTGAGTCGTAGGTGTCGGTGTCGTCGTCGTCGCCATGGTCGTGGTCATGGTTGCCGTTGTTGTGGTAGTGGCCGTGGTGAGGGTGGTTGGGTTCTTGTAATCAGCTCACGTATTTCAGTTCACTCGTAATTCCTGTTGCATCACATGCCGCAATTCCAACCCAAATCGCAACCCGCTTATCAAAGAGTCATCATCTCAGCTGCAGAAAAACACACTAGAGGGGATGGTAATGTTGACCATACTGAATTTCGTATACCCACTGCTTCCGTCGGTGTTCACGATGGCTGCGTCGGTGATGATCGTGGCCTCGCTGGCCATTGTGGGCTTGTCAGAGGCGAGAGGAGTTCACCTGCTGTACTCCAAGTTCGCCCTCACCACCAACAAAAAAGTGCCGAGCATGACCAGGATGTTGCTCCTCTACTCGCCGGCATTCCTCACGGGACTCGCTTCCCTCTTGACCTTCCCCGACGGGAATTTAGGTTCCTGATCCTCCGATCAGCGATCTCCCTCCATTTCTTCAAGAGATTCCTCGAGGTAAAGCTGCACTTCTCTCTTTTCCATTACTTCTCCTAAAGCAAACCTCAAAGCCATTTGCTTTTTGATATGTATGTCTTTGGTTTTCGTATTCCCAAGAAGGTCATGTTAACGGGCGCTTCGGAGGGATACTCGTTAAGCATACAATGATGAGCTATGTCGTAATCCAAATCTCACGTTATCGTTTGAAATTGTAAGACATTAAATTGTTTCATCAGTCTGCAGTTCGCAGCTTTAATTCCGATTTGAAAACCCTCCTTGAAGTGTTGCAAAATGTAACTTTAGGACTACTCTTTTTAGTTCTCAAATGAAAATAAAAAAGCGAATCCTGAAGAACTAAACCGGCCTAAGCTTCTGTTTCGCTCCTGTCGTTTCTCGAGCAAATTCATTTCAACCTAGACCTTTTCTCAGGTGTTGTCCATTCACAAGTTGAGTGGACGAATGGGCATGAACTCCATGGTGGTCATATCTCTCATCTACTTACTCTCAACCGTGACGCTGATTTACTCGCAACACCTATCCCAGGGTCATCCTGAGCCACCAGTGGACCTGCTCTATCCGGGAATAGCGCTTTTCCTGATTGGGATAACCGGCAACTTGTACCACCATATCCTCCTCTCCAAACTGAGGAAAGAGGGTGAGGGAGAGTACAAGATCCCCAAGGGTGGACTCTTTGGCTGGGTCATTTGTCCACACGACTTGTTTGAGGTCATAGATTTTGTGGGGATTTCATTCATTTCCCAGTCAGCTTATTCTTATTCCTGGTCTCTGGCCACATTTTTCTACCTTCTGGGCAGGAGTAATGCCACTCGGAGGTGGTACACTTCCAAATTTGAGGAATTTCCTGAAGATGTCAGGGCTCTTATTCCATTCATTTTCTGAATTAATAGAGTAGTGATTGGAAAGACACTAACACTCTCTCTTCTCTTTTGGGGGGAGGTGGGGGGTTTTTGTTATTGGGAATTTTTATTATGCTGCCACTGTTTTTTTTTTTTTTTTTTTTTTTTTTTTTTTTTTCAAATTTTTCATAGATGCGCAATATTGCTTGCTGATTTGATCGATTTCTATCTTATGAAAGAGTTATGTACAAATACCTGATGTTCCGTGGTAGTTAGATTGCCTCATATGAATGTTCCAAGCCCTTAATGATAAGCATGTCAAAAAGAACTGTCTGAGCTGAAACCTAAATTGAACAAAAACTTTCGGGTTCTTCTTGTCAAGTTTCCCTTCAGTTCGGTGGTAAGTGAAACCACGGGCTTCCGATGGCACAGTTCGGTTTTGGATCATAAACCCCATCCCACCCGGAACACATCATTGAACTTGTTTCGAAATTAAAAACCATAAGAGTCTTGTCAACGTCCTAACGCACGGCCTTGAAGCCCAACTACGGAGCTTCCACGGCCAAGAGCAAGCCTTTCGCCTGTAAAGCTAGTTACTTTCCCCGGATAGCATTTGCCCACTTGATTATTCATGATGACTAGAAGCAAACATTTCAACTATTAAACCTGTTAGTTGTCTGAGTAAATTACATTTATGCATCTGCAGTCTGCTTTTCTGAAGGTGCAAGAATTGAAGATAACATTTCCCATTCATCGTGGCTGGTCGGCCAACATAACAAGGAATGAGCTGTGAAGTTTGAATTGAAATGCATCATTGAAGAGCGAAGCAAATACGGGGGAGTTGCAGGTTGTAGTTTGCCTTCTTTCTTGAACAAGGACCGTCGCGACCAAATTTTCGAGTGAACCACCTAGGATTTGGCTAATGAATTACTAAACCTAAACTTAACTCGGCTCTCCTAAGCCCATACAAATTCGCAATTTAGGTTCAAATTTTTTAACATGCAAATGAATTTTGGATTTTATCTAGAGTCGCCACTAATCAATTTATGGTAGGTCGATTAAACACTTAAATAAAATAATGGGAGAATTATTTTACTCCTACGAACCAGAGACTTTGGGTACGGGGACTTGGTTACACTAGACTTCTCTAATGCCCTTTTGGTACCATTTCTTTTTATTTTCAAAAATGTTTTTGCAGGCAGCTTGAATTGATTTTAAATCTATTTTCCTAACATGTGAGGTAATTATGCGGGTGCGTAAACTACCAATTTAACACCCAAAAAAGCAATGACTAAATTTCGGGACTTACCTTGTGGCAACGAAAGCACGTTATTAGATAAGAATTCACATCAACAATCCTAGATTTGATTTCTAATTAACATGCAATTTCTTTTTGTTTTCATGCTTTATGCAATGCAATATAACTAAATGACTTAATTTTAATTATAGCAATTTCTAATTAAATGAACCTAGCAACAATCACTAAATGATGTGCATTTCATAAATCTAATTCTATATGACATGCATATGACATTTATTTATTTATTATTTATTTTTTTTAAAAGAATGCAATCTATCCTAAGGATTGAAACTAATTTATCCTAAGTCATTTTTTTTGTATTTTTTCATGAAATTCGAAATTTGGAAAAATGTGAAAATTGTCTAACTAGATTAAGATTCTATTCAATTTGTATTAGGAATTAGGTCAAGCCAAATCCTAATTTAAACTAATATATTATCTTAACTTAGCAATTTCTAACTTAAGATGCAATCTATTCTAATCTACATGGAATGCAAATGCAATTTTTTTTTCTGTATTTTCAGGATAAATAAAACAATTAATAAATAAACACTAAATCATCCATGGTCATAAGAAATGTTATCCATATTCAAATTGAAATTCAAACTTGATTATTTCACTAATAAAATCGATAAATTGATCTTAAAAAGATCAAGATATCAATTTTATTCCCGCGTGATTAATTATTCCATCTAAAGCCTTATAGATGGAATAAAAAATTTGTGTGCGGTTGCGGATTGGGCAATAAATCATAATTGGGAACACGCCAATTCAAATATGCACGTAAGATATTGAAAAGCATGTATTAGGCAATAAAATATCCAAATCAAATTTAGATAAAGATAATTACCTAATTTCACAAATAATATTGCCAAATTTGAACTCAACGGAATCGGCTCGACAGATGAGTGGGAAAAGGTTGCGGCACTCACGGTGGCTCGGTACCAGCAGTAGTTCAGCATGGCGGATTATTGCATCGAAGGGACGTTGATTTCGTGGGCGTCTCTGGTCACACGAGTCAAAACCCACGGAGAAGTGCTCCAAATTTTGACTTCCCTTCTACGAGTGCTCCCTCATTCCAATGTGGACGTCCTCTTTTACTGTAAAAATGTATGACCTTCCCTCGCCCAGATTTTCCTTCAAATAAAACAATCAATACTGGAGAAAATAAGTGAGAGAATCTGCGCTCGCCAATGGCACCCCTGGTCGTTGACGGATAGCCTTTTTGGAAGGCTATAGTGGCTGGTGCAGGATGGTCTCGAGCACAATCAACAAATGAGGACTGCTGTGACGGTTTGCTTGGGTGCTGTGCTCACCGGAAAACCTGCGAAAATTCAACCAAGAATACAAAACCGGCGTTGGCTGCTAATGATAGACTCTGGAAATCACTGGGCACCCTGGATGTAGAGCTTGGCATAGCCAGGAAAGCCGCACGGCACCGGGACCACTGCTGAGCGAGGAACAGGGACTGAAGGAAACCCCCACCGACTGCTGAATTCCGCAGACAAGTCGCGGTCTGGGAACCATGCCAGATCTTGTGTTTCTCTCTATCTCTCCACGTTGAGAAATCGTGAATTTTTTATTCTTAGATCCAATCCCCCGTCCGTGTACTCTCCCTGTTCTTTCACGTGTCACTTGCGAATCACACCGATGCACGGCAGCAGCTTCTCAGCTTCGTTGGGCAGCAGCAGATGGCAGCAAGGACACCGACGGCAGCGACGAAGATCGGTGAAAGCGTGGCGGTGAGGATGTATGACTGACCGTAGCCTGCCTCTCCTTCCTCTCTATTCACGTGTATTCTCTTGGCTGTATGTTCAATGTGTGGCCCCCCAAAACCAAACCCTACGTGAATAACTTTTTATAAGTTACGGATTAGGGTTTTAATTTTTCCAAATCAATATTCACGAAAATTTCTTTTCCGAACGCAATATTTGTTTTTGATACAATTCAGGATTACAAAAGGTTTTTTATTTTTTTTTTTTTTTGAAATTTCAAATCCTGCAAATATGAACTTGTCATATCTTCTCGAGAATACGAGCTTTGGGCTGATTTACTCCTTTCGTGGGCTTAGCCCAACTTATCAAATTAAAGTTCCGAACCATCAATTCGAATCCATTTGTCACCGGCCCACCGTAAATGCAAATTAAAAATAAATATACATAAAACTACATGCTATGCAATTAATTTTTTTAGGGATTAAAATCAATCCCTGATTTTTAACGTGATAAATGACTAAACAGGTCGCCAAAATTTATGTGTCAACAAGGACAGAATAGGAGCTTCAGAGACAACAAATTTTTCACATCATGTGTTTGCATTTTGTCATCCGATTCTCACCATTCATTCGTTGTTTGGTGGAGATCCAAGTCCCAAAAATGGGTACAGAAGTTACATCTGAGTTGCAATCAACCAGTGGGGATGTTATTGAATGGTGTTTTAACTCTCTAAATTTGGGTTGAGATGACAAAAAAAAAATGAATAGACAATTCAAAAAGAAGACAAAAAAGAAGAACAAACCCGGCTCGAACGAAGCCATGTTTTTTTTTTTTTCAGTTGGGATTCCGTGCGAATCGGGTGACAAAGATACATACCCCTTGTATCCGAGTCAAGCCAACTATAAGAGGGAACCCCAACAAAACCGACCTTTTGACACATTTAGTTAGTAATAGACCAATATGGAATGTTGACTACTTTGGTGTGTTACAAACATTGTAACTAGTGACATTGATGACATGACGTATCTTATTTAGGATTTAGGCAATTATAGAAAAAAGATTTATTGGTGTGGTTTGTCATTGGTGGAAAAAAGAATTTTTATCGTGTGATTAATAAAGTTAAGAGATGTGTGCAACAAAAGTCCTAAAACTTATCATAAAAGTGCAATTAAGTTCTAAAATTTATAAAAAAATACAATCAAGTTCCTAAAACTTGTCAAATTGGTTCAATTGAGTTCTAAAGTTAACACCGCCAACCTTACTAAGGACAAATGTTGACGTGGCGCTGATGTGGTATTTTAAATGAATTTCTATTTTCTACAAGAATTTTTTAAATTATTTTTTATTCAAAATCTTTTAAAATTAGATTTAAAAACTAAAAAGAGAAACTAAAATTTATTTAAAAAGCAATACTGTTAAAAAAGAAGAAGAGAAAATGGCACTAGTAGGCATTTCCGCCACAGCCGCCGCCCATTGCCGGAGGGGCTAGCGATCGTCACCGACCCTAAGCGGGGTGTCCGGCCCTCGCTTGGGCAAGGCCTCGCAGTCCTCAAGCAAGGGCCAGCCACCCCTGCCAAGTCAGGTGAGGACACCTAGATCTGGGCATGCCAGCTCTCACGTGGGGCTGGTGACCATCGCCTGCCCTCACCCGGGGTCGGTGAGGCTCGCTAGATTGAGGCAAGGCCTCGCCCATTCGCCTAGATTTGGGCGAGCATCGCCGACCCTAGGCGAGGGCCAGCATGGCCTCACCCTCCTCATCTCGATCTGGCAAGCCTTGCCGACCCTGAGCTAGGGCCGAGGAGGCCTTGCCCAGAGCGGGGGATGGTCGACGACCCCTCGTGAGGGCCGGCGTGCCCAGATCTAGGCATCCTTGCCCGACCTGGCGGGGGTGGTCGACCCTCGCCTAGGGCCGGCTAACCCTGCCCAGGGCTGGTGATCGTCACCGGCCCCTCTAGCGATGCTCCACTAGTGCCTTTGTTTTTTTCTTTTGAACAATTTTGTTTTTTTAAATAAATTTTAAACTTTCTTTTTAGTTTTTAAATCTAATTTAAACAAGAATAAAAATAATATTAAAAGCCACGTGAAAAATAAAAATTCATTTAAAATGCCATGTCATTGCCACTTCAACGTTTTTCATTAATAAATTTGACGGTGTTAACTTTAAGACTTAATTGAATTAATTTAACAAATTTTAGAATTTGATTGTACTTTTTGCAAGTTTTATGACTTAATTATATTTTTTTTTATAAGTTTTAGGACTTCTATTACACGTATCCCTAAAGTTAAATGAATGGAGAAATGCATAGTTAAAAGATAAGAAAATTCAGGAGACGTGACTCAGGTATAGGCAAAAAAAGGGGTAAATCCAATTTCAGCTTATTTAATACTTTTAACTTTTACGTACACGAAAAACCAAGGACTATAGAGAAAAGTCAAAATTTAGGGAGAGGCAAATCTGTAATTTTCCAAAGCTCTGGAATTATTGTGTAATAATGGCGTCAAAAGTCGAAAGAATAATCACTGAGCACTGAGCAGCAAGCAGGTGTATTCCACCAACCATGTTCAGGATTCTCTCGTTGCCCATCGCTTTCCATCTCCGATCTTATCCTCGTTCGATTCCTTCGTCGCTCCCCCCATTCGCATTCTCCTCTTCGTTCGACTCGTCTCGCATCGCGGGTCGTCGTCCCCTGATAATTCCCGGACCGTTCTCCGGAAGCACAAATTCCGGAAGAAAACAGGTGGGTATCCGCGAGTAAGCCCGTGTTTTTGGTTGACATTCGCAAAGAGTTCCGTCCCGTGTCGATTGTTCCGATCTTTGGAGGATCTTGATCCCCCCTTTCGATGCTCTTTTGGGTTCTTCTGGTTTCGCTTATAGAGTATAATTATGCGTGGAAGTTGCAGAGGAAGAACCAAGAACATGTTACTTGCATTTTAGTACTGGGAGGTACGGTGTACTTGGGAGTTATCCCCATAAAGAAAGGGTCTTTTCTTTTTCTTTGTTCTGCGAATGTATTTTCCTTTGAAATCCAGCTGGGGTTGCTTTTGAAGGAAATTCTAGTCGAAGTGGCTGTGCATTCTGTTCAAAATATAGCTTAATGCGCCGAGCGCACATGATGGATTCTCTGAGGAGTGGCGTTGTTGGAAACGCGCTCAGCGATTGATTAACCATCGCGTGGCTTCTGTTGCTGCAAATTTCGGTTAAGCCAGGCTGGACTTTATATCTGGGAATGGAGCAATCGAGTTTGGTTGCGCACCGTCAGATTATAAGTCGCATGTAGAATAGTATTCTACTACCAGCGTATCATTTTTCTCATCATGGGATATCTGAGAACTTAGCTGATGAAATTGGGTAGTTGTCGAGAGTAAATTCAATTGTTCACGAATGGTTGCATCTTTGAAAAACCATGCATTTCCTACATAAGACGTTCATGGTGTGCTTGAAGTTTAAAACAACGAAGATTTGATCATAGTTTCTAACCAATGGATATAGAACAAGGCATTTGCTTCCTCGAGGATAACCTGTTTTAGTTTGAATTTCCAATCTTTAGGAAGTATGAATCAGTTTTTGTTAGTCTACAGTTATGGAGAGCTTTTGTCCCATTTAGGCTTCAGGTTTGCTTACTAATTCCACTAGCAGTTGCTTCTGTTGCCTACTTGTAGAGTTTGTGCATGAAAGTAATGGATCGGCTTGATGGTGCTGCACGCCTCATGATAGTATCGGATTTGGACTCTACCATGGTAGGTAGCTTTTCTGTCAGTTGCACATCAATTTCATTTTCCTTCTTGTTGCAGAATTGAGATACTTCGTTGCAGGTTGATCATCTTGATCCAGAGAACCTCTCTCTTCTTAGGTTTAATGCACTGTGGGAAGCTTTTTACCGTGATAATTCTCTGCTAGTCTTCTCCACTGGAAGGTCACCAACAAGTTACGAGCAGTTGAAAATCAAAAAGCCCTTACTGACTCCTGATGTCACGATTATGTCTGTGGGAACTGAAATCATGTATGGTGAGGCAATGGTACCAGATGCTGAGTGGGAGTGTTATCTGAATCAGAAATGGAACCGCGATATAGTCACAGGAGAGACAGCAAGGTTTCCTGAACTTACTCCTCAGGTATGTATTCTAGCTTGAGATTGCTTTCTGGTTTACTGGATAGGTTCCTGAGCTTCATTAGCTGCATACTGTATGTGTTTCTCCACAATCACAGTTGGCGACATCCAACTTAAAGTCAGAAAGTGTTGTCCGTGATTGAGATTAACCTTTCCATCTAATTTTGACAATGGTGGGACTGAAATTCAGCCAGAAATAGACCAACGGCCTCACAAGGTCAGCTTTTATGTGGAGAAGGACAAAGCCATGAAAGTGATAAAAGATCTTCCACAATGTCTAGAGAAATATGGGGTAAGAATGGAAATATAGTCATATCTACAATATGAGAAATCCAATGTCATAACAACATTGCTCTGAATTTTGTTTAATTACCTAGAATCTTATTAGTTTGGTATTGTATTTGATTGACAGCTAGATGTGAAAATAATTTACAGCAGTGGAATTGCTTTAGATGTATTGCCTCGACGTGCTGGAAAGGGACAGGCACTTGCTTATTTGCTTAAGAAGTTTGAAGCTAAGGGATGTGTCCCTTCTAATACTCTTGTTTGTGGTGACTCTGGAAATGATGCTGAGCTATTCACTGTCCCTGCAGTACATGGTGTGATGGTTCGTAGCATTTACTAGTTTTAGTCTAAAATCAGAGTCCTATTAGTGAATTGCATGGTGTAACTCCTACCACATGCAGGTCAGCAATGCACAGGAGGAATTATTGGAGTGGTACTCAGAAAATGCTAAGAATAACCATCAAATTATTCACGCAACTGAAAGATGTGCTGCTGGAATCATCCAAACGATTGGGACTTTCAGTCTCGGTCCAAATGTTTCTCCAAGGGACATACGGGACTCTCTCAAATGCACAGTAGAAATATGCAATCCTGGTCATGAAGTAGTGAAATTTTATCTGTTCTATGAGAGATGGCGACGTGGTGAAGTTGAGAGGTCCGACCATTTTATTAATAATTTAAGATTACACTTTGTAAGTTTGATCCACCTTTTCCCCCATATCCTGTGTCCACTGCATTTGTTGGGGTACACTCAGCACAAGTCTAACCTTGTGTATCCACAGTCTTAGCTTCTTTTTTTAAAGCTAATTAATTAATGAAATTTGAAGGAATTGTGGCAGTAGAAAACACATGATTTTAAGTTCTTGGTATAGGAATTATGCATTGTCCTGCATTTATTAAGAGTTCAAATGGAAATAATAGACACATCCTTCATGTATATCATGCCACATCAAGCAAATCTGGAAAAGTGAGCTTTAGTTGTCAATTATTGGTCTAGCATCATAGTCAATTCCACTTACTGCAATTAAGAAAAAATGCCTTTTCTCCTATAGATAAAAAATTTTCTTGATTCTATGGTAATTTCATGATGCTGAGGCTTGTCAATGCAAAAGCTACTTGTTCTATGTTTTTAGCTCATGTGGCATCTCATATTGCACGTTGTGGGCCTATGACCTCATTTTATCTGTAAATTCAAGAAATCTTGCCATTTTACTTGGTGAAAGAAAATTTTACTAATTTTCTGTGCAGAATTCAATGGGTACTTTTGTACATCCTTCTGGAATAGAGATTCCTTTCTCTCAGTGCATAGATGAGTTGGCCAACTCATATGGAGATCAGCTAGGAAAGCAGTTTCGAGTATGGGTTGATAGAGTCTCTGTAGCTCAGATATGTTCAGACACGTGGCTGGTGAAATTTGATAAGTGTGAATTATGTGGTATGCTACTCATTTCTAACCATTCTTCCGTCTGCATATTGTTATTTATTCTCATCCGATCCCAGTCAACACGATCTGGACTCAGGACCAATGTAGTGCCTGGGGAAGCATAAAATCCAAAAAGCTAGATAGGGGTAGCAATTACTTAATTGGAGCTTGACTACACTGAACTCAAATTCTGACCTTACATTTTCTCTCTAAATCACCTGACATCGATACTTAGTCCACAATTGGATGCACTCATCATATGCATGAAATATGCTTGGCATGACCTTGAAGTCTGCAGTTTACCTAAAATAGAGCATTGAATCTTGATTTATGTCATTTTGTACCTAAGCACACTGTCAGCTGGAAATTGACCTTGTATTTTAGCTTCATTTTAGTATGCAAAATGGTGAGTAGGTGTATTTCAATTAGGATTGATATCGGTTACAGCCAGGAAAGAATTGCAGCTTCATTCAATCTGACTGATCATGTACTGGTGAAGCTTTTTAAACCAATTTGACCCCTAAAAAGCCGATGGTATAGACAATTACCATAATATTGAGTTCTAGGCTTGAAGAAATGGTTTTGGAATGTAATGTTCTTGAAGAACACAGAATAAATAAATTCAAGACACTAATACAATTAGATCTGCTCTTCCTAGACAAACTTGGGATTTGCAATTTCTGGTAACATCTGTTTAGAATCATGGGATCCTTTTTTATCAGATAGGAAGAGCCGTTGCACAAAATGTACTTCGTTCCTTGCGATATGTAGTTTGTTCCCAAATTTAGGGGGGTACTGTAACTCCATTTGTTTCAGGGCACTTGATTAAATTGCTCTTATTTATTAGAACAATTATTTGGATACGTTCTCCAAGGTCAGTTTTGCAAAATAATATTAATGAGAACTCATGTGACTACAGTCTATAAAATGATGACAATTTCGTGGTTGGTTGGAAGTATAGTAGTTGGTTAAGCCACCAAGATGAATAAGTAGATGGCAGCAATTCTATCCTGTCAAATGTGATGCTTTTGAGAAGAAATACGCTCAGTAACTCTACCTGAAATTCTATCTTCAATATGGTTCTGAGTTCAATCGTTCTGCAGGTAAAGATAGAGAATGCCGCGTGACAACAGTCTTGCTCAGTTCAAGGGTATGGCTGAATAAATACCATTGATTTGTGTTTCATCGTCTCATGATCTTATCTTAACAATGATCATGATTCTATTTATACTCTTTAGCAGATACTAAGCCCTATATCTTTCATGAAATTCAGCATGCCAAACTTCCAGGTGAATTTATGTGGATCTACATGCATCAGACTTGGTCGGACGGCTTGTTGTCAGGAGAGGAAGACCAAAGACCAAGGCTTTTCTGAACGCCCGGCCCATTTACAGAGCAGATCCATCAATTTGAGATTGCTTAACCTGATAATGTCTTCTACTTTGTTATACAAATTAATCTGCTGCAGAGCTCTTGAGCAGATAGGCCACGAATAAGCAGCCTCCGTTTTATCCATGAAATTGTGGTTTTATATGCTTTGCCATATCAACCGTGAGAATTCGGGAGGATATCGGAATGAAATTTTAAATGACATAAATGCTTACAAGAAAAAGATGAAGCAAGTATAAAATTATGCACGAGGCAATACGTATTTATTGGTGAATATTGAATTTTTCTTATCGGTGAATATCGAATTTTTCTCATCCACAAAATTAAGGAGGAATGGAAAATTAGTAAAATAGATAAAAATTGGTAGGCCAAAAAAGTCAGGTGTCAAGTGGGTGAGATCTCAAAATTTTCATTCTGAGTTCCTAAGTGAGGTCTCAAAATGCTGCACATTAATTGATAGATTTTTAGGAATTGAAGAATTTCCGCAAGAAGTCATGAAAACCAACTGGTCTGAAAACCAACTTCAAGTAGAAGGAGAGAGTGCAAAGATTAAAAGCAAATCACGGTCTTCATTTGAATCTTATTACATCATAAAAAAACTCAATATAGAAGCAAACCGAGGTTTGCGCCCGCCAGATCAAAAAAGTCCTCACAATCAATCATATATATCCCCTGAAACCATACGTTCAATTACCCTCTACCTCACCCAGAGCCATTTGGTTTTCTGACAGCACTCGCAAAGCCGGTCTTGCACTCCCCAGTTGTTGCTGCTGCAGTTAAACATTTGCAAATCAGTTAATTGTTGCTCGACGTTTAGGAAACAATTAATCATAATGATACATTGTTACCAAACCACAAAGCAAGTGGAAAACATCAAGAAGTAAAATCAGGATACCTCAGTAGCATCTTTCTTCCTTTCCGTTTCGGGCACCGCTAATTTTTCCTTGAACATCTTCTTCAACTGCCTGAGGCTTTTCTTTTGCAAGGACTCCAGCACTCTATCCTCATCTGTAGTGTTCTCTTCATCGCCCTTCTTTCTCGCCTTCTCTGTATTTGGCTCAACTTTTCTGCCACTCTTCTGCAAATTCTCTTTGTCGTCACCTAGCAAGGTCATCTTTCTCAGTGCAGACTGCTTCTTGCTTGACGATTTCACTTGCCCGGGGAGTAGCTGGTCAGCTGCTACGGCAAATGGGGAGGATGGAATATCCATGTTTTCTTTGTCGTTGTCCAGCTTATTAGCCATCTTTCTGACCGTGGACTGCTTCTTACCAGACGACTTCACTAGCGCAGGAGACTTTGGCAGTCGGTCAGCTGTCAACGGGGAAAGCGCAACTCTACCTTTCGCAGCAAGAGGAGAACGTGAGCTTATTTTGCTAACAAGAATTGGGGTCTTCTCTGCGATGGCAGATGGAAGCAATTCACTAGCTCCTTCGACAAACTCCACTTCTGGCATCACATGAACATCAACTAGCTCTTGAAGATCAGCATATTCTAGAATGTTTGGTACATTCACTTCTGATGATTTTGCAGCCGCAGAAGTTTCAAACAATGATTTGTGCCACTCACGGACTTCCATGGCAAACTCTTCACATTCGAACACGTCGACTTTAACCAATTGCTCATCCTCATGCTTCTCTGTTTGAATTATTGGACTGACAAGACAAGGAGACATCAACTGGTCAAGCTTGATGCTTTCTTCTTCCTCAGCAGGAGCACTGTCCTGAATTTCCGAATCATTGTCCCCAACTGGCTCCTGAATATCATCGCAGTGAGGGACTACTCGATCTGAGTTGGCCATGATATGAGGAACTAGTTGATCTGAATCATCAGAGGTACAGATGATTGTCTCAGAAATTAGAACAACTCCATTTTTTTCCACAATCTGCTGAGAGTTCTGCTCTTCGGAAAGTAGCGGATTCTCATTATTGCCATCCTCCTCATTGTCCTGAATTATTTCATTCAGTAGCAGCTTCGCTTCTGTCTCGCATTTTATATCAACATCAATATCATCACTTTGGTTGTCCTCTCCAAAAGCTAAGTCTTTTGAAATCTCATGGTTAGTTGTCTTTTCTACATGATGATCCTCAATCATCACTTGCACAGCCGAATTGTCTACTGGTGGCGCATCTTGTTTCAGCGTCGACACTACAAAGCAATTTGTGTTGATTAGCACATGATACTCGTGATTGCAGAAAATAATGTACCAGAAAATATGCAATAACTCGACTTACCAAGAAGGTTATCATCCAACTGATCTGACTTCTCATCAAGGACATCATCTTTCAAATCATAATCAGAAAGGGGACTCAGGCAATCAGATTTGCCACATTCAGCTTCGAGGAGTACCTCAGAGCTGAGAGCTCCAACGCAACTACTCTCCACATTCGCATTCACATCACTTTCAAGTTCTCTTTCCTTCTCCTCCATTCCAGTTGACTTCTCAACAGGAACATTTAAATGATCGGGTTTCTCTGAACTCTTCTCTTCTGCAGCATGGGAATCAGCATCTGCATTTATAGTATGAAGCATTAATCAGAACTACCATTCATTTGAATCTATGACACTAAGTGACTGCTTTTACAAAGATGACCAAAAGTATACCTAGCAAGTGTCAACAACAGAGAATAAACCATGATGAATAAAAAGTGTCATATAATTCCTAGCTCTTTCCGACCATAACTCCTAAATCAACTTCCTCTGTAAATTAGAACACCTACCAGGTGAATCCTTGTTCTCTTCAATTTCTTCTAGGACTTCTCCTGATTCTTCTTTCAAACCCAGGTCATCCATTTTGATTGGCTCCAATTCTGAGGCTCTTTCCTCTGACACCTTCAGCTCAGACATGGACTTCCCCAGCAATCTCACCGACCTCCTTGTGCTGTATGCCCTTGGCGCTGCAGGTGCTTGGGCCTTCCTCTGTGTGCTCTTCACTGCTGAAGCCTTTGGCACACCCCGATTTTCTTCCTCATTCTTCTCATCTATCTTCACAGACTCCGGTTTTCTCCGAGCCGAGGCAAGCCCAGCTCTTTTTCCGGTCTTTGGCACAGCAGTAGTATCCGGCAGATTGACTTCTTTGTTCTCCTGATCCGCAGCATGCCTACTGCTCATCGTGCTGCGGCGAGCATGAGACACGACCTGTGAGCTGTCGGGATCCTTTGTAGTTTTGGCTCTAGCTGAGGCTCGAGTTGCGGTTCGAGGAGCTGCTGGAGTTTTGGGTGGTGCTTTCTCAGGCGATTGCATCTCAACGGTAGGTTCGGATGGATTTAGGAATTCTTCCAACCCCTCGACCTGTTGCATAAATTTCGAGAATATGAGCAAAGCCAATTAGATAAAATAGCGGAAAAACAATAAAAAAAATCATCTCCACTCGATTTTCGGGCAACTTCATTTTATCGAAAACGACTAAACCATATTCAATACTAAACCCCATTAAAATCATTCTCCATTAAAAACAATCTACTTTGGAAAATAAGATCTCGACCCATTATAGATAGATCCGAACTTGATATGAATCAATTCATTCTCTTTTGAGTCAGTTCAACCCTAATTGAAACCACAAAGCCATCTGAAAAATTCCTAGATTCTTCTTTTCAAAACATTCATTATCTAATCTCGTGATTCATCGAATCAACCGGCAGCGAAATCGACGGCAATACGCCATCAAACCGTCATTGGAATCACTGAGAATGGCGAAATCGATAGCTATACACCATCGGAATCACAATGAAGGAGAGGGGATCATCAATTACATGTTGGAGGGCAGCGAGGGCATCGGCCATGGCGACGTTGGTCATGTTGGCAGCGATCTTATTCTGCTTGCACAGAACCTGGAGCTCCCTCCTTGACATCGTGTGGAAGTCCATTTCCACCCTCAGAAATTGCGACCGAGATTCGGCGTTAAGACAAGGGAGGGAGGGAGGGAGGGAGAGGGTTTCGAGCGAAATGAAAATCGATTTGCGTTTGTCAAAACAAGACGTTTTGGGCAATCTGCCAAAACCCGGACGGTGAAGAGAGTATTTGTAGTCGTTCAGGGGGAGGAGACGTTGGAAACCCTAGGGGAAAAATATGACCGTTGGAGCGTGATTTGAAATTTGAAAATCGTCGGGAAAATAAGGAAAGAAATCAATTTTCAGTCGTGGACCTGCAGGAGACTGCCGCGTGTCACGTGCCCCACCAAGGATCGTCCATGGGCTATTTTCCTTTGTGTCTCAGAACGAGGGCTTGGGCCTTCCATCTGGCATGGCTGTGATGATATTCGGCCCAATTCAGGAAAAATTGTGTAGAATAGTGAATCAATTGTTAAAGTAAGAAGGATTAATACCACAATACCTCGATTTATGTTTGTCAAGAAAAACCTTAAATTTGCAATTGTATACAAATATATATATATATATATATATATATATATATTTTTTTTTTTTCATAAAAAAAACTCGAACTTATACCGGCACGACAAATAAGACCATGAATGAAACTGTAATATAGGGTATACATATCACGCACATGTAAGTTTAAAATTTTTAGTGACAAAAAAAAATGTTAGGAATATTTGTATCGCATTGGCAAGTTTTAGATTTTTGGCAACACAAGAAAAAAGTTAAGTCTTTGTGTCATGATAACATAATTTGGGGTTTTGGTGGTATTTGTCCAAGTAAGAAATTAAGAATTCGCTGCTTATTTACAAATAATTCAAAAACCCCCTAAACTGAAATCACCAACTTTTCAAACATGGTCAGTAGTTTGCCAATAAATGATAGTAGTTTTTCAAAGGTGTTAGTTATTTCTAGTATTACATTAGTAATTTTATAAGCGCGTGAGTATGTAAAAACCATCTGAGCTAGGACAATCATCGCTATTTTGTAGATTCTTTGAGATGATACGTGCAATAATAAAACAGTGCCGTTTTGCAGTGATCAAGGCTCCTTTATGTTTATGTTTGGCGATCGAGCTAGAAAACCCGAAATGCCAAGGTACGTACAGTATGAGCTTTTAAGAATCCGATATGTCCTACTATCCTCAGTGACCTCCGGTCAGTCATTAGGACAAAAAAATTTAATCTCACAGGCTCGACACACTTTATCAAATCAAAACAACATCGAGGGGACAGCCTGGTGCCGCAATTTTTCAAGGATGATCATGAAATTCCAATGATCGACACAGAACTTAATTACAGGAATTTAAGGGGTTTCGAGTCGAACTGTACCGATATAACTGCACTTGTGCACAGAACTCTGGCTCTTGAGAGCGGGGAAGAATGTATAGATACACAAAGCACAGAAGATCCCATCAAGTGCTCCAATATATAGTTCTGGAAACCCGAGTCATTACAGTGTCAGACTGCAAAGTTGGGGATGGAGAAGCTATTTTGCTCTCATGAATCAAATAAGACTAATGGAAGATACAAGGAGATGAATCATTTTCCCCCCGGCGAAACATACAAATGAACTACGGAAGCTACATCTTCTACCATATCAATTAGAACTTCGACGCCCGCCACCTATAACCTACCAACATCAGAAAACAGAGGACAAAGAAATCAACCGATCGAAAGCAAAGTCAAGCAACATGCCACAGAAGCATTGTATGGACAGTTCGAATTCATGTCAACATACCTGTGACATATAGGCTGATAGCTAAGCAGGCTGTGACCAATAGGAGGCGTGGTCCCCCATCAGCACTGTGTGAGGTAGCTCTGTATAGAGAAATTAAATTCAGCACAGAAGAACCAGGTAACAGCTATTACTTGCACTTCAGGATTGCATATTGGTAAATAAATCATCATCATCGACAGTCATCATTGCGATAAATTCAGCTGGAGCATATCACCAACACTCTACCAAAGAGCAACTTCTTCAAACAAAATGAATATCAGATACCACATAAATGTTGTGGAAAAAAATTGAATGATTCACATGGCAATTCAAAAAGATCTAAAGTAGTCATGTCTCCAATAAGCGCACAACCACATTTGTCAATTGCCAACACAAATTAAAGGTAAGACAGCATAAGCCAATCAACATAATCTTAATACCAAAGCAATTTTAATTTTGGAGCTTGCTCCCTTAGAATGAATTCAGCCATAGTAGTTACCTTGCTACAAGGCCTGGGACAGACTCAGTTTTAAGTCCAAATCCAAAAGGAAAGAGTGGGTCATAGTGCAAATCCCCAAAATTCATTGGGAGTTGATCCACAGATTTGAACCATGTCCTTGGAAGCTTTCCACTGAACCCATAGTCCCCAAAAAGAACATCAGCCACTCCCTGACCTTCAGTGCCCGGTAACCATGCTGCCACTAGGGCATCAATTGAAGATATATATGGTTCAATTACGAGAGGTCTTCCTGAAACTACGATGACCACACACTTCATAGCCTCACAGACATTGGTAATGGTGGTGGGACCGGGGTCTGCCATTGTAAGTGTCGTGCTATCTCCAGCGGTCTCTGCATAAGGGTGCTCACCCACAACAACAATAGCATAATCGAAATCAGCGGACTTAACAAAATCCTTGTCAGGGTTTTCTTGGTAGACTACTTCTGTGCTCAAATCAACTGTAGAATTTATGGCACTGAGGATTGTAGTTCCTGCAGCAGCATAAAAAAAACCCATCAATACAAAAGTTTCCCTTTAGTTGACTTCAAAGGAACCTGAAAGATTGTACTTCATGTATCTTTAGTAACTGAAAACCAAAAGGCCCAGAACAACAGCGCTTAACATCACCAGAGGAGATCAAGGCAGGACAAGGATTGTGCTCCAATAGTATGTAAACTCTGGACTAAACCAAAGAGTTTTCTTAATTTAACTTTAGGCAAAGATTAGATGACACAGTTATTAGTGTTCAAGTCTGCGCAGAAGTGAACAATGCTAAATGCCCTCCTCAGCAAGTTCAGGCTTCAGTGATTATTTCTTTCTCCTTTCCTGAGAAGCCTAATGCCACCATTACCTTTTCCAACACAACAAGGAAACAAAACCAAGGTACTTAAACAAATGAACTAGATCTTCACTTTACCATAATGCATAACTAGTCTGTCCAAAGAAATCATCCGCAAACTTTTTAAGCTTTCTTCATTGCAAAGCTTGCTGTTTATATGCTTATCGTGCTGTCTCATTTCAAAAATAAAAGAAAAGACTTTAATTGTTCAAAAAGACGAAATGCCATGATGTTCTACAACCCTTATAGGTTAATATTGCATGAGAGAATTTTTGAACCAATATTTGCAATTAGTCCTCAAATAGAACTGAAGAAGACACAAAGTAGTAGTAGTAGTAGTAGTAGTACCTCGGGTGTAGTTATTTCCACTAAATCCTTGCCAGGTGATTGTCCATCCACCACACTGATAACCCAAATCATCAGCATGACTACCTGCAACTAGGATCTTCTTTGGCTTCTTTGGAAGTGGCAGTAAAGGATCAGTCTCATTTTTCCCATTCTTCAGCAGCACAAGAGATTTTCTCACAGCTTCCCTCGCCAACTCTCTGTGTGCCTGGTAAACTTACAGGACAAGTAATTATCCATGGTGATGTAAGTTAGCTTACTTAGAATAGCAGTGGGAGCAAACAAGGAAATTCAAGCATATATAACTGAAGAAAGACAGTGGTTCATAGAATATGCCAAGTAAAATGCCCGACCCTTCGTAAAGTGTTTTTCATTTGCCTTAGCACCAAGACACCAGCAGGTATATCTAGTACAGAAATTTGGAATGTTCATATGGAATAATAACTTTACTGACCTGGCTTCCAAGTTCATTCACCAGACTAAGATCAGCCAGAGGATTTTCAAAGAGGCCCATGGTGAACTTGACAGACAATATTCTCTCCACTGCATCATCAATCCGATCCATAGGGATAACCTTCTCTTTAACTAGGTAAGTTAGATCATTAATAAATTCTGTAAAATTGAAAGGAACCATAACCTGTTGAAGACAAAACCAAGACTAGGTATTAACTACATTTGCTTTGATCTGAACTTGAATTGTCAAATGACAGAGCCATCTCTAAAATGACAGTTGAGAAAATATCAAATAGCAGAAGAGAACCTAACCATGTCGATTCCAGCTAAAATTCCAGCTTCAACAGAATAGGTATAGTTTGCATGAGGGGGAGAAGTGATCCTGTCTATGCCTTGCCAATCTGAGATAACAAAGCCCTAAGATTCATCGAAATATCCAAGAGTAAGTGCTCGATATTCTGTGATGTAAATATTTTACAATGAATTAATACACAACACCCAAGAATTAACCACCTTCAAGGGGATCCACTTTATATATATTTTTTTTAATAGCTGGGATCCACTTTCAACTACATCTCAATAAAGTATGTCTTCCAAAAGGTGATGATGTGTAAATAACATGTCGCAGATCTAGTTTGTGGCAGAATATGGGTGTTAATGAAGATATTTGGCAGAAAGGCATCTTGTCGGATAACTGCAATCAAGTGCATGGCAGTGTATGTTGTTCAGTGACCAAGAAGTTAACTATTCAAATATTTTATATATACGAGGTTTTGACGTTAGATGAGTAGCACTGATGGAACTAGAACATAAATAGATAGAACACAGGAGATGTAGATGATGATTAGGCCATACAGAGAAACAGATTGCTAGGCCATATACTTCTTAAGCATCAAGTTTGCACCGAGCTTGAAATATTTTTTTTAAGCAAATTAGTATATGATGGCATAATTTCATATGAACAGAGCATGAAGAATGTAGGTTGGCGAGTCTAAAAGATGAGTACTGGAAAAATGAATTTTAATCGGACATGCCAATTTGATGGAGGATCAGCATTGAAAAAAACTTGCACAAACACTACAATGCTAGGAATAACAAAAGCAGAACTCTTTATGCACATCATGTGACCACCTAATGCCATATATAAACCTTTGTTCCCATCTCAGGACTCTTAAAATCCTTCGCCTGAGGACACAATCTGTTGAGCAGCACAAAATGCTGCTGTGCTGTGCTAATTATGTATATAGCAGAAACAATGCAGAGTGGATCGAACCTTGAATTTGAGGGTGTCCTTAAGGAAACCAGTAACTAGGTCACGATTAGCATGCATCTTTTCTCCATTCCAGCTAGAGTAAGAGACCATGACCGTTGAAACACCCTTAATTATTGCATCTGTATAAGCAGGCATGTGGATGCTAAGCAAACCATGCATGTCACCAACAGTGTTGTCCTCATTGATCCCCTTGGTAGTTCCTCCATCACCCACAAAGTGCTTTGCACACGCTGCAACCTTGTTCCTGTGGAAATTTTGAAGTAAAAATCAAAGAGGGAACTCTTCCAAGAAAGACGATTTAATTTTGACAACTGACAACAATAAACAAGAAAAGAGCAAAGTTGATGAGACTTCAATACTAAAGACAGCATTTCTTAGTAAAGATGGTGCCAGAAGATCAGTAGCGATTGACAAAGCGAGGAACTAATCACAGAGAAACATGACACGAGTTTTGGCAGATCAGAGAGAATGCACTTTTCAAGTTGCCAGGCATGTCACTTATGGCATATCAGGTAAGCATCGGAAAATGTTGAACTGCTGAAAGAATATATCGCAATAACTCCATTGAAAAAAAGGTACCACCTAGACATATTAACTTAGCACATTACAATTTGAATCTGCAGTCTGCACTAGAAAGCCATAGAGTCCATACTTTCCACCAACATATGGAACTCCTTTGCGAGAGCCAGAAGGAATATCTCCTTGTAATCCAGGTATAATCTCAGTCATTTGCTGCACAATTTCCTCATTTTCACTATAGCTTTCATAACACCTGCCCCACCTTGGATCTCTGCAAACCTATCACAATAGTTTCAAGAAATAAAATTCTGAAAGTCCTCTAAAGATGCTCTGAAAAGGCATATATGACAACTTTAAAAGCATATATCGGATATGTTTTTGCTTAATTCTGTCAACATTTAGTTTAAGCTGCTTACAGCAATGCAGGGGGCAAAGACATAAGGAATCCCTGTGGCTCTGACTTCAAGGGCTGTGGCAGCACCAATCTTTTTCACCAATTCGGGGTCTCTGCACATGAGGTAATAATCGATGAAAAATTCCACTTAGATAGATCCAGAGAACTATTTTCAATGTTCTGGAGTAAATAGCATATCAGGTAAATATTTTGCCCTGACGGGAGTACAGGCAAGCAAGTTCAAACCAAATGATAGTGATTCAGATTACTAAACCTATTAAGTCAGAAGCTGGTATTTCAGAAATTGATATAACATTGATGCAGTACAAAATCGGGCAGGACACTACCTCAGAACTCTATACCACATCAGAAGTAACTTTTAAAGCTAAAACATTACAATACATGCAAGAAGCAACACTTTCTTTACCTTGTTGCACCAAGACCAATATTATGTGGAAAAATTGTGGCATTGTACACATTATTGTGCCCATGAACAGCATCTATTCCATATATCATCGGGATACCCAATCTACTGGACAAAGCACCTTTCTGATAGCCATTTATCATATTGACCCAATCCTCTGCACTTGCCTCTGGAAGTGGCGTGCTCCCACCACCACTCAAGACACTCCCTGCAACATGCCAAATGACATTTCAAGAGTCTGCCAATTGAACCTGTCAGTTTTATGGGACCCTTTCTTGATGTTAAGATGATGTCTCTGTGAAAACTATAAATAGATATGAGTTATTGCATTAGTTATTTACAAACTTCTCAGAGTTTAAAATGTGAAAAAATATAGGTGGGGGGCCATGGAGTCAGTAACACATCATAATCACATCAACCAAAGAATTCAGTAGATGTTCTAGGTTATTGATGCCTCTTAAGCATCCAGAGTAGCATGACTTTAGGAGGCAGGGTCTCTGATGTACAAAATGCATGAAGTATGTGTAATTGGTGTAGCTTTATCTATGGTAACATCACACACAGATTTACTACAGAGAAACCATATCATGTGACTTTGAGGGATGTAAAAAGATATAAGATTTTTATATTCCTATTCCTGATTGTCGTACTTACAACAAGGATTGCATGAGTAACAGTGGAAGGACAATTGTGCTTTTTTTCAACTCCAAGATAGAAGTCCTGCTTCTTTTATAACATTGAAATGAATTCAATTAATATGAGAGTCTAACTTATGGCTAGAACCCAGATTGTACATTCATATGTGAAAGAGGTTGATCACCCCTTGCGTCTCTTGTAGTAAAATAGAGACTCCGTGATCCCTTGCAAAATGAAACCAAAATGAATCATGTCCATGGCCGCATACATGAGTTGATACCGCTAGGATTTTCACCTGGACTAAAAGAATCAGAAAAAGGTAAATGCTCATTCACCACAAAATATTATCTCTATGACAGTCAGGTGGCCACCTATACACTACACTGGATAACTGGAAATGAACAATTATCGTGACATAAACAAATTAAACTCCTAGATCATGTGCCCCTCACTCACATAACAGTAGGTCCAACATGCGTGGAGCCCAGACATGAAATATATTGACACCTGATAACCTTTGCAATGGTAGGTCATTACTTAAGGACCAAACTATTGCGCCTTAAAAAAATGCAAACTTTATGGAACATATAATAATCCAAAAACAAACCCACATACCAAGTGCCCCAAAAAGAAACACGAGGAAGAAACAAAATAAAGTAAAACGCACAAGCATAAGCAAGTTGAACTGTTCTATTTACCAATCGAGTAGGTTTTCATGAAGTCGTTAGTCGCCACCATGCGATCGATCTGTGTCATCTGACCAATCTTCTCTTTCAGCGTCATTCTACTCAAGAGGTCCTTCACCCTTGCGGCCACCGGCTGCTTTGGGTCCTTGTACGCAACGTACTCTGCGGATTGAGCCATTACCGATGCCACAAACCACCATAGTATGAGCACCCCAAGCGTTCGAAGAAAAGCCCCGCCCATCTCTCAGTCCACACCACACGACCCACAAGAGCCCTGGTTCAGTCCTACATCACCCAAAACGGGAACCTCCCATCAGTTTCATTTCGAGGGAAACTGCTCTGTCCGGCTGCGCTGAGAGCAAATAGGCAAGAACACCACAACAGCTCGCGACGGTATGCTTCTCTCATCTCTCGTTAAGCTACCGTGCGCGAGTGAAAAAGGAACCATCTTTTCATAGTCCTTCTCGCCTAGTCATGCTAAAGAAAAGCTTGAAGAATCCAAAAGGGTCGATCTACTATCCCATCCCCTGTTCTCGAGTACTATAAGCGAGAGCTAAAAAGACCACTTTCCAGATTCTTTTTTCAGAGCAAAAAGCCACATTTTAGAGAGAGAGAGAGAGAGAGAGAGAGAGCTTACAGTGCAAAAGAAGAAGCACAGAGAGAGAGATGCTCACAAATGTGACCGAAAGGGAGTAGTGATGGGAAGGCACGTACAGATACAGCAAAAAAGGAGCAAAAGAAGTTAACAAAAAGATGATGGTGAAGTGAACGTGTTAGATGCGACGAGAAACGGAGAAATGGTCAGTGGAGAGAAAACGGTGACGGAAGTCAAGTAAAGTGAAGTGAAGTGCGGGACGATGTTGTTGTCCAAGTCTTTTCCGGGTTGGAAGTCAAGTGAAGTGAAGTGAAGTGCGGGACGATGTTGTTGTCCAAGTCTTTTCCGGGTTGGGTGGGCTGCTGCTCTGCCGGCGATTCGTGGGAACGTGGTCGTGGCGAGCGGGAGGCCTTTTACTGTTCTTTTCTGGTCCTCCATTTCTTCTGAATTCTCATTTTGGGCCCCCTCTCAACATCTGAGAATCCTATTTCCAGAAAGGGTCTTGAGCCACATGATATCAAACACAAACACCACTTGATAAGTTGATATGCCAATTATTTATTTATTTATTTATTAAATCGGAGTCCTCTCTCGACATCTAAAGAAAAAGACAAAAACCACGTCATTTGATGTCTGTATTGCGTGGAAAGTTCTCTTCCAGGTCAATTGCTTAATTTCCGATTTGCACGAGAGAGTCGCAATTGCTCTTAACATTTAAGCGATGTCACATGAAAAAGTGCAAGCCTTCTATGTTCAAGAACCCTGCGGCAAAATAATTAATTACCCGTAATATGTGACACCACGATACTTAGGGGCGAGCATGGTTATAGGTAGAATCTAGAACTAAAAATTGAATTGGTGGGAGCCGGTCTAGTTTTAGGTTCCGGGATATGCAAATTAGGTTTTAAGTTCCAAAGGTTATGGAATCTATTTTGACATGTAGATTCTAGATTTTAGATAGGTGAAATTTGGAACCTAAAGTCTAGAACTTGAAACTTGGAACAAGTTTTGTGTTTTTTTTTAGGCTATGCCTTCACCAATCTCGTGTCCGATGATAAATGTATAATCTGGAATCACTAGTCTAAGTGTCCATTTTATGATCAAGACTTTTACTTTGTTAATATTTTATATTTTCTTATGTCTAAATATAAGTTGTGAACAGGGGATTGTAACAACAAGTGGTGGTAATTAAACTTGAGGATTTATTGTGATTTTTCAATTAATAATATAGGTGGAACCTAGGACCTTGGAACTGATCATCAACACTGTGAAAGGATAAGTTCTAAGTTCCAACTTCTAAAAAATGAGGAACTTGATCTAATGAGTGGATTTTAGGTTACAGGTGAAATTTATACAGAATGCGGAACCGCTCACCACTAATGATACTCTTTGGAAAAAGAAAAGCGAGTTCATCCTTGTGCAATCTATGTCTCACTACTCTGTTATTGTCTAGTTGAGTGCCACGCATGCCATTCTCCAGAAGCACCCAATAACTTCTCGACGGGTTGGATTGGTGTTCATCACATTCCGGTTGTATTCGTATAGTGAATATATTTAATAAGCGATATATGTTCAAGAACCGTGCAACAAAATAATTAATTACTCTTAATATGTGACACTACGATACTTAAAGGTGAGCATGGTTTCAATTAGAATACTAAACCAGTGGGAGTTAGTCTAGTTATAGTTTCCAGGATATGCAGATTAGGTTTTATATTCCAAAAATTATGGAATTTATTCCGATGTGTAGGTTCTATGTTTTAGATAAGTGGAACCTAAAACCTCAAACCTAAAATTTGGAATCTAGAACAAATTTTGTGTTTTTTTAGTCTATGTCTTCGCATAATCCTATGTCCGATGATGAGTGTATAATTTAAAATCACTAGTTTACGTTTCCATTTTATGATCGAGACTTTTACTTTATTCATATTTCATATTTTTCGCATATCAAATATAAGTTGTAAGTAGTGGATTGTAACAGCAAGTAGTGATTATTAAATGTGATTATTTATTGTAATTTTTTAATTAATAATACAAGCAAAATCTAGATAGACCCTAGAACTGATCATAAACACTGGGACATAATAGGTTCCAAATTCTAGCTTTTGAAAAATGAAAAATTTGCTCTAAGGGTAGGTTTTAGGTTCAAAGTGGAATTTAAATGGAATGCGGAACTGGTCACATCTAACAATACTCTTTGGAAAAAGAAAAGCGAGTTCAGCCTTGTGCAATCTATGTCTCACTACTTTGTTATTGTCTAGTCGAGTGCCACGCATGCCATCCTCCATAAGCACCCAATAACTTCTTGACGGGTTGGATTGGTGTTCATCACATTCCGGTTGTATTCGAGACGAGAATTGTCTATATATTTTAATGTTGGGTTCAGCTTTTGTTATGGATTCTCTAATTCCCAAAGACTCGTGCAAAAAGCATGAGAGGAGTCATCCTCAAGTAGGGAATTTAAAATGGGAGGGATGGGATTGGCTCAGCGCACCAAAATGGGACATGTTGCATCGCCACTCACGTAGGCGAGGCGTAGAGGCTAAATAAGGAACTTTGCGCTTTGTTTCTCGCAGAAGCAACGCATTGCCTTGTTGAATTTGACTCCAGAAAGCCATCACCGAAGAGACCGACCGAAGCAATCGACAGGGACGAACACACGAAACCTATGTACGCCACAAGCATTACTGATATCGTCGAAAGAAGTATATATACGGACCAACAGCGCCGAGCTAAATGTCTATCTTCCGATCAAGCAAAGAGACGCACTACACAGATAACGATATCGGTCGATAATCTTGGAAGGGAAGGAAATATAGGATACGTCAATGGCGACGAGGCCGAGAACGTCCGGGACTGTTGCTGGCAGGGTGGCGCAAGCCATGGGAATTCCTGTGTATGAGGATTTCGAGCCCAGGTTCGAGTGGCTGGAGGAACCAACCGCGAATTTCTTGAGCATTTCTCTTCCAGGTCCTGCATATTACTTCCTTCTTCCTTTTCGGTATCTATCCTTGTTCTGCCATCAGTAGTTGTCCCCTCCCTTTCCTTGCTTTGCCCAATCCCTGAATCAAAGTCAGATTACGTTTATGGTTCGATTTAGTCTAGTACGTGTGTCATGATTTCTCGATTTCAAGGACGTGTCCTGAGATAATGAGATTCCATCGAGCGCAATTGGTTTGACCGACTGTAATGAAATCGATATTTGTATGCGAATATGTTTATACACAGGTTTTGCGAAGGAGCAAGTTAGGGTCACATATAATGAGCGACCGCGAACTGTGAAAGTCCGCGGAGAGCGTCCTCTCGAGGCCAACAGATTCAGCCGTTTCAGCAAGGATTTTGATGTCCCGGAGAATTGCAAGCCGGGTGAGATCAGAGGCAAGTTTGACGGCGGAACTCTCGTCTTAACCCTGCCAAAGAAAACAATCACGCAAGTCCCTCCTAAAGCAGCACCGCCCCAGGTGACGGCGACCCAGAAACAATCTCCGAGCACTGAAAAAGAGCCAAAATCTCCTAAGGTTGATCAACAAAATGTTCCCCCAAAGACCGCTTCAAGCGAAGACGTCGGGAAGAAGAAGAGCAGCAATGAGGTGGTCGCCGGCGCAAAGGGAGCCGTTGATCTGCCAAAACATCAAAAGGGTCAGGAAGATGCCCCTCCAAAAGCGACCTCAAGCAACGCCAGCGACCCAAATGCGAGCCAGGTCAAGCCTCAAGAAGCTGCATCAGATGCGAGGCCTGACCGTGCTGCTTATAGAGTGGATGTAGGCTTGCGAATTGTAGCAAAGGAGAAGGGCGACGGACCTACCGACAAATCGCCCAAAACCGAGAAACCCAAAGATCAACCGATTCCACGTGATACTAGGGGCAAAACATCCTCGCAGAACGAGGACAACGCGCAGAGAAACGGAGCGATAGAGGTTTCGAGGAAGAACAACAGCGGGGCCAGATTGGATGATGATAAGCAAAAGCTCAGCATCCCAGAAGCCATCTTGGGCAAGAAAGCGGATGGAACCGAGGATCTGGTGGGTGTTGTGAAGATGGCGGTGAAGGGACTGACCGCAGGTTTGAACGAAGATGGGCAACTGGTCGTGAACGTGGGGATGGCAGTTGTGGTGATTGTAGCTCTCGGGGCCTATCTGTCCTACAGATATGGATCTTCCACAAGAGCCAAGAACTAGCTTCTATCGACAGCATATCGTCCTCAAATAAGAGAGTTACTCAAATGTCATCATCGGGTTCCTCATGAAATGAAATCCATCGTCCAGTCTCTGTGAATAAATCTCATGTTTAGTGAACTTTTAGTGAATTTAAACGAAGAAAGTGACATTGAACGACCTACATCAGCCATCTCTTTCGTTTAATCTGAACTGAGGATGAGCAAAAGCAAACTACGGAAATCTCAAAATTTGAAATAATGAAAGTCACCACTCCAGATGGATAATAAGCACTGGATCGACATGAGGCACTTGTTCAAATTTCCCTGGTTTCACCTCGTTCGAGCATTTCTAACTTGATCAATGATGAAAGAGCCAAAACTATGTCAGAATTTAGTTAAGAGTGACAGCCATTACTAGACACCCCAAAACACCTAAAAATCTACTGTGTAGCATGTGCTAAGACGTGAAATCTCTGCCTCAATGGACCCGGCGATATCACTCCATGATGAACAGGAGGTGATTGCAACCTTCTGGCTTGAGCAGTCATGATGATATGAACTAATAAGGTACCAGGTGCCGGGACTGGTTGGTGTTATCTGGTCATTGCCACTTGCTTTTCCGAGGGTTGCTCTCCCTTCTAGAGAGGATTTTCCATGGTACTACGCCCAAAGAGTGGCGCTATACTTGGAAGTTGCGGACGGTTGCAAGTTTTCCACACGTTTTTGAAGGAGAAAGCACCGTTGCTGAACTGTGGGCAAGGCTCAAATCGCTCTACCTGACGAAAACCTTGATGAACTAACTACTGCTGAAACTAGGTTTGTTCTCACTATGCATTGCAGAAGGTATTTCTGCGGAACCCCATATTAATGACCTGATCAATTCTGCTACTTGAGCTTAAGTCGTGATACCACGATCGATGGAGTGAGAATTAGGCAATACTTTGTTGTCGAGCACTTCCAATTTTAAAAAAGTGGAATTCAGAGTTAACATTCCCTTGGTTTCTCGTCATTTGAGTATTTATATCTCGATCAATGACGAAAGAGCGACAACAATGTCCAAATCGAAGATATACATTTGAGAGGCAATTCTGTAACCCTAGGTGGCTTTTGCATAGCCAAAATGATGAACAAAGGTGATTGTTATATATGAGCTTCATGAGCTTCAAAAATCCAGAGATAAAAAAGGAGAAAGTAGTAAATCAACGGATTCAAGGATCAGTGGGCCTATTTTGCTGATCCTTAATTAAGCGGGCAAAGCAATCAGAGCATTTTATTGAGACCACTACATGCCTTAGTTATCTAGACGATTCCAACATCATTTTACTTCATACAATGGGAAAATCTGGAAAGTAAACCAAAACAGTGGCACGGGTGCTAGGACCGATGAAATCCTTGCCCCGATTGACCGCATTGACGTCATTTCACGGTGAATAGACAGTGACTGCCATCTTCTGGTTAGCGAAGTCGCAGTGATACGAGCAGATGAAGTACCATGTGCCGGCGCTTGTCAATGTTATCTCGTCATTGCCACTTGTAAAAACCCCGTAGTTCGAGTTTGCTGAGCATGTGTTGTACCCATTTGCATCAACGGAGACCACGTTATGATAGGTGTTGTCGTAGGTGAAAACTGTCCATTTACACGAATGCTTAGAACCGGCTCAGTCGAAGCCATTAGTAACAAAAAGATATAACGACACTCCTGTTCATCCTATTGCTGTTGTTCACGCGAAAAATGGCTATGCGATATATCCCAATCTCAATCGAAGTACGATATTGACAAACCTTGCATGATAATTGACATGTGCATAGTCGTTCGGCATCAATAAGTGATGTCCATGCAGATTATGGATGTAAACATGCCGCTTGAGCAAATTCATGGTCACATGCAATTCCTACTCTTATAATGACAGCGGTAAAATGAATTACCTAAAACATCATTGACATAGAAAGTCTTGTCGGCAGCCCACGAGTCGAGATCAATATTATAAGACCAGCCATATGTGTCCCCTACGTAATACGTAGCGGCATAGCTCAGGGACGGAAGAATCAACACCGACATCATCACCACCGCCACGACATTGAGAAAGCGCTTTCCGAGGCGTGCCATTTCCGAGCTATTGTGCAGAGTGAAGTGCGTTTCTACAGAGATAGGAAGGCGTTTTGTGTGCGTCTGTGTCTGTCTCTGCTTGCATTTATGGGAGGGCAGTTCATTGTACTTGGTGATTTCATGCGCGAAGTGATTACGCATTGGAAAATGCTTTGGTTTACTCACCATGGCGATGAGATAAACGATGCAGAAATTGGCTCGAAGTGAGTCGTCCTTTCTGTGGAAGGCGGTTGAGCCCTAAATACTAACCTGAAACAATCTAATGCGATTTAGGGACATGAGTCCAAGTTCATCAGACACAAAGGGCAGGCATTGACGAATCTACGTACAGCGAGCTTACTCAGCCTTGGCTCCATCAGTCGAGTCGAGAATAAGCCGACCTCAAGCGCTGTAATGCTTCAAAAGGAGCAGTGCTTGCTCAAGCCTAGTGGCATTTACAATGTTGTATACTCGAGGTGGAGGCGAGTCTGAATTTATAGCTTCAAACTCGTGCTTCAGTTATGATCAAATCATGTTTTGACTTTGTAAGAACATCAAGTAGCTTGGCTTGATGCTAGCTAGAGGGCCGAGCTTTAACTCTTGTCAAGGTCAAGTTTGAGGTGTACGTCGTCCTACGTTTGGACTCTGAATTCATGATTTAACGCGTATAGAAGGTCGCTAATCGAATGATGACATGAATTTATTAGCAAGAAACTATAGAGAATTTGTTAAAAGTTACGATTAGCCCTTGAAAGATTGCAGCCGAATCCGCAAAATCAATGATTTTAGTTAACGAATTTTACTAATGTGGAGATTCAAATTGCCAATATTCTTGTTGTACTCATAGAGTTTTCGGGAGTATTGTTCGGAAAGTCCTAAATCTATTGAAAATTTGCCAATTTAGTCTATTCGGTCAATTTTGATTGGAAATCATTGACATGGATATCAGTAATCTTCTGTGATATCGTTAGTGTTAATGCGAATAATTTTTGTAAATTTTTATTATTTATTTTTCTTTTCCTTTAAATCTTCGCTCACCAGCCATAAAGGTGTCACCCAGTCTGGGCGAGGGCCTTTGTCGATGGCGCCACAAAGGCCTTGTGCGAGGCCATCGTGGCCTTGTTGGTCATGGGCAAGGGCCTTAGAGGCCCCATTGGCCACGAACAAGGTGGCCCTTACCCACAGCTGACGAGGATGCGAAGGCTCACGCTAGATCTAGGTAAGGGCCACCTCATCTATGGCAACGGGGCAGTGAAGGGCCTCACCCGTGATTGGCGAGGCTATTAAGGCCTTGCCTAGGGCCGCCGGCAATAGCCGAGATGGCCCTCACTTAGTCTAGGCGAGGTCTTTGCAGTCAACGAGAGTTGCTGGTGACCTACTACACAATGAAAATACAGGTAATGGATTCGACTTATCCCTAAAAATTGCCAATCATGGGTTATACCTCTATATGGCATCTCCTATAATGATATATGAATTTGTTTTTATATTTATCCATAAAGAGTAACAATAAAATAAAAATAAAAAATTATCCACTTTAGCATCGATGGTGCTATGTAGGACGATCACTTTCTACTTCAATGATTTTCGGTCAAAATTAGTCAGATTGACAAATTATCAAAAAATTTATGACTCAATTGACAAAATTTAAAGGTTTAAAATTAATTAACCAAAGTGCAATAAGTTCATGATTTTGTGGACAACTTTCCCCATAGTATTAACCACATACAATTAAGGTACACTGCACCTTTACGCATGCTATTCTGACATTCCCCGTATGCTAAGGCAAAATCTTTTACTTGTATCCTTAACGAGAAGAATGAACATTTTTCTCATTTTCCACGAGTTGATTATATTTAAACTGAATCACCATCGAGGGCTCAGCTCACTCTACTTGACGAAAACTTTGATGAACAAATTACTGTTGAAACTACCTTTTCTATCGCTGTGTATGGTAGCAGGAACGTCTGTAAAATCCCATATGAAAGGACTGATCAGTTCTGCCATTGTGGACTTAAAAAGTCGTGGTATCACGATTGATACAGTGAGAATTAGGCGATGGTTTGCTTTCCCTGTATTTCTAAAACATTTCCCTGGTTTCTCTTCACTCGAGCTTTTCTAATTTGATCAAGGACGAGGGACAACGGAGCCAAAACTACATGAGAACTTACGGTTTACACTTGAGAGGCAATGCTTTAAGCCGGAGTGGCTTTTTCATAGCCAAAATCGTGAACAAGATGGGGAAGGGCATCGTTAACATAGTGAAATTATAATATTTTTGACAAAGGCCGCATTTGTTTCAAGGAAAATGAACGATTTGCAAAAAAATTTCCTAAAACTGATCGTTTGTATGGCTTGAAATAATTAGTCAATGAAAAATATTTTCATTATCGACAACAATTTATATTTAAATGTTTTCATGGACGATGAAAATATTTCTTGTTTGTTCATTTTGTAAGCAAAAGGGGTAAGCAGTTTTACGAAAATATTTTCTAAACTATTTACTTTCTGCGAAACAAATGGAGTCTACAAGTTCATGAAATGTGAAAAAATTGAAAACAGGATTAATCTCAGTTCTCCTTCTGCTTCCTGATCCAGATGCATACAGAGGAGGACGTGGTTAATCGATGGAAGGAAGGATAACTAGACCTCTACGCAAAGCACTCAAAGCATTCTGTAGAGGCCACAATCCCACTTCATACTCTGAGAAAATTGGAAATTTAACACACCAAACGAAAGGGCCGTGAGAGTAACCCCCGGGACTAAACAGACCAAAACACCTTGAGATCCACCGTGTAGCCGGTGCTAAGACTGGTGGAATCCCTGCCTCGGTAGACCGCATTGACATCGCTTCATGATGAATTGACAGTGACCGCGATCTTCTGGTTAGCGTAGTCGCAGTGATACGACCATATGAAGTACCAGTTGCCGGCTTCGGTCAGTGTTAATTGGTCCTTGCCACTAGTACAGCTCCCGTAGTTTTTTCTTCGTTGAGCATGTGTTTGTTCCCGTTTGCATCGACTGAGATCACGTTATGCTGGGTGTTGTCCTAAGTGAAAATTGCCATTTGCAGGAATTCTCAGAATCAGTTCAATTCGAGCGGTAAGCACAAATAGATATAACGACACTTCCATGAATCCTATCGCTATTATCGAGACAAGAAAATGGCGTTCTCATCTATCCAAATCTAAATAGAAGTTGATGATCGATACATGCGTAGTCCCCAGGCATTGGTAAGTGATGTTCATGCAGATCATACACGTAGATGCGCCGCTTTAGTGAAAGCGTGCTCAAATGCATTTCCAACTCTTATCATCACTGCGGTGAAGATTGATTACCTAAAACATCGCTGACATGGAAAGTCTTGCCGGCGACCCATGAGTCAAGGTCGACATTGTAAGTCCAGCCATCCTGGTCCCCTACATAATACGTAGCAGCATGGCTCGAGGACAGAAGAATCAGCAGCAACGCCATTGCCGCCGCCGCGGCGATCAAGAAAGCGCTTTTCAGAAGTGCCATTTCTGAGCTGTCGTGCTAGTGATGTGTGTTTTCTAGGGAGATTAAGTAGTTTTTTCGTGCGAGTGCGTATGTGTGTTCGCTTGCTCGTATATATACTACGTGAGAGGGGCTGTTTGTGTATGCTTGGTGATTCCATGCATGAGGTGGTTGCCCACTGGAAAATGCTTTGGTTTACTCACCGTGGCGATGTGATGAACGATGCAGAAATTGGCTGAGCGTGGGTCATTTTTTTTGTAGAAAGCGGTGGAGTCATTAAATCCTCATCTCAAACGGCCAAAATCAAAGTCTTTCAACCATGGGCCATGTCTATAAGGATTGCCAATTTCGAGTGGAAATTATCCAAAAAGTCTTAAACTTATTGCACATTTACCAATTCAATTTTAAAATTTTCATATTTTATCAATTGAGTCAATCCAGCCAACTTTTGCCAGAAATCAATAACGTGGATGCTAACCATCTTACTGACCAATGTCGACGTGAATAATTATTAATAATATATTAATATGTTATTCAACTTTTTATTAATATTTATAATTTTCTCTTCTCTTCTTTTTTTTTTTTTTTTTTCCCTTTGTCGGCCATCACTAGGCCTCATCAATGGCTAATAGAGGTTGCCAACCTTAGGCAAGGGTTACCTTGCTGGATCAGGTGAGGGTCGACCTCACCAAACCAAGCTCGAGTGTCCCTCACTGGCCATCAATGAGGCCCAACAATGGCCGATGAAAGGAAAAAGGGGAAAAAGAAAAAGTAAGCAAGGAAAAGAGAAGAAAAAAAAAAAATTTGAAAATTGAAAAAAATCATAAAATATTACTAAAATTTATCCAAGTCAGTGTTGACCATGCTACATAAAATAGTTGATATCTACCTTTGTGATTTTCAGCCAAAATTGACCGAATGAAGTCAATTGACATAATAAAAATGAATTTACAAAAATAAAATATGTTTACAACTTTTTAGACAATTTTCCTCTAATTTTGTTAACCCATTATGAAGGATCATGAGGTTTTCCTTACCTAAGTGACCCTGGAGTGATGATGCAATTTAGTGACATAACTCCAAGTTCGTTAAACACAAGAGCATGCATTGACAAATCTATGTGCAGGGATCTTATTTAGCCTTGGCTCTGATCGGTTTTAGTCGAGTCAAGTCGAGGATAAGCCTATCTCAAGCACCCACTTGCTCGGGTCTAGTGGAGAAGTACGCGAACCATGAATACCGCGTTATTTTCAACGTTTGTATGCTTGAGGTCGAGCTGAGTCTGAACTTACAGCTTAACTTGAGCGATCAGATCAAGTTCTGACTCGTTAGGCACATCTGGGTCTGCCTCAAGTAGCTTTACTCTGTTTCGAACCATTCTACAATCCCGTGATTTACCAACGTCTAAAAAATTACTAACAACATACTGAAATCACTAAGATATACAAAAAAATTGCCAATCGAATCCGACAACTCCGAGATTTCAGTTGCCAGGCATCAATTAATTTTGTCTTCAAAGTTACCCTTATCCTGATCGCACATGCAAGTTCCTCCTCACAGTATACATGCATACTGTTCCACACACCCATTTTGACTAATTGGATAACGGCAATTTTTTTCAAGTCTTCCCACCAATTTTAACTGAACAAGAAGAAAACAAAGAAATCCAACAGTGAGAATTTCAAATGTTCCAGTGAATCGGGTGATGGCATTCAAAGCCTAGAGTAGAGATTAGTAAACATTGTGTCAAGCAGGTGAAAATGAAACAAATATCGCCAGAGGCAGAAGAAATGAGAACTGCAATTTAATCAAATCAATCAGAACCATCATCTCCATATACACCATTACTAGAATCCGGATCAATCACAGGTTTATTAGTTTTTGACAATCTACCAGACGATTTTAAAGGTTTCACAGGTTTCTTGACCTTCTCAGCCTGCAATTCCAACCCCTTCTCCGAAGGTTTGCGTTTTCTTTTTAACCGCACTCCGTCTGTGTCCTCAGCAGTTGAATTCTCCATAGCTGCACAAGTTAGACAAGTCAGAGGAAAATCTTTCAGCCACACATGAACTTGAGCCTATTAACTTCCCTATAAGAGACAGACACAAAACAGCCTGGCATCACTTACCTTTTACGTGCTTAAAAACCATTAATCACTTATTGAAACTACATTTTCATCTACAGATTCCCGCAACTAGCTCACTACCCCTCCTCCTCTGCCCTAGTCCGATTAGAAATCTTATTCATGCTATACCTAGGCTTAACATCCATAAATAGTGTGCCTATTTTGTCAGTGAAATTTTCATCCACACATCTTTAGTCTCTTCTGCCTCATTGCCATGTCAGAGAAAAAAAAATGCATTACCAAGATTCCTAACAGTTGCTAACCAAATCTAGCCAATAATTAAGCGGTGATCAATTTATCATGCAGATCTTAAGTCAGGCATCTGCTTTAGGTAAGAACAACAGTCACCGGGACAACCTAATTGCTATATTGCAGGAATTGACAAGAAAATCCAGTCAGTACAAGGGAAGAATCTGAACACTCGGAAAATCCAGCACGTGGGGAAAAGAAAACTTACGTTCGAGAGGGCTTGAATTATGGTTGCTCGCATTTCCATTCTGACCAGCTTCTACTGAAAGTGGCGATCCAGAATGGTTACCATCTGGCAACTTTGAACAACTGCCAACACACTTGTCTTGCTGCTCAGGAATATCGAGACAAGGAACTGCAGGCAAAAAGCATAGTTCCTCCTGGGACATATCTGAGTCACTAAAAACTGAATCCCTCTCCACAGTCAAAACATCAACTTCATCATCTTCATGAACATCTAGTCCTTTTGCCTGTATGCATACACATTTAATAGTTGTTAACTTTCTAGCAAATAAGCCAAGCTCATAATCTGCTCATTTACCTTTTCAGTTTCAGGCACCAGATCAAATTCATCTTCTCGTTCAACATACTCCTCATTCTCCTCGAGCTCTTTGAAATCTGGAGCAAATGCACTCCAATTTTCAGTATAGTCTTTAGCCCATATATAAACCAAGCCAGTCAAAGAAACAGAAATGATAATGGGATGAACAGGATGCCATGCCAAATCCATCAATGCTTCTTTTGGGCCTTCAAGAATTTTAACAAGATGCCCGGCCCTATCCCATATATAAATTTTGTGCTCTCCTCTGCTTGCAGCACCACCGATCACCCACTCTCCATCACCACTAAAACAAGGTGCTTTCCACTGGACCCTAGTGATGGAATCTTGAAACTCATGGAGAAGTTCTAAGCACTTCGATCCAATAGCCTTCAATTTCTCCACATCATCTGATTCATTGAAGCTCTCATTCAATTCATCAAGCATCTTTAATCCATCTCTAGGAGGTAGAAGATTTTTATAGATTCTAATCAGCCGGTCATTGGAATTTGTCAACATGTACTGTCCATTTCTACTAAACACGACATTTTTTATAACTGCGCCACCAGAAACAGGGACGATGGCACACACTCTGACATTCTTGTGATCAATTATAAGTATTTCTCCCTTCGATGTTCCTGCATAAACCAGATCCCCGTGCTTGTTAAAGCAGGCATTGCATGGAGAGTAAGTTACTGATGTATCTGGTGTCTTGTTGCGGGACAGAGGAGTGGCTCCATTGCTCACATCAGCAGTCAAAACTGGAAGAGCTGTTGTGCTTCCAGTGTTCAAGTCAACAATCATGGGAGCAGATGAGAAAGGGCAGGCCAGGCAAATAGATGGAGTTGAGGAACCAGGATGAAGACAAGCTTGTAGAACAGTATGCTGAAGAGTCGTATGTGCTATCTTCTCTCCACTTAGAACATCCCAAAGAATAAGAGACTTATCAGAAGCAGACACAAGTATGCGGTGACCATACTTGGACCAGCAGACACTCGTAATTGCAGCAGTGCATTCTTTGTCTCGGAGCTCTTTTGCGACGCCCCGGGTCTCAAAGTCCCATATAATGCAACTTCCATCAGTGCATCCAGCTGGAAAAGGAAATCAAACCAAGTATGATTCACTGATAGCACAATCAAGAACCACAGCGATTCCTTCATAGGACAACAGACAGAAATGTCCAAAATTTTCAACAGAGGCGTCCAGAAAATCAAACAAAGATGCAGATATTTACAGATCACTCCCGCTGTTTTGATCACAGCACTTCCAAAACCAGCATTGAGTAAAATGAATGCTAAAATCTAAGAATAGGACTTGCAGATTGCATTCAAACAAGGAACTAGAATTCCTTCTCCAAATTAACATTTACCTGATGGATGCACCAACAGAAGAATCGCCACATGCTACAACTTGCAAGAAGAAGAATGTCTGCACTGCAATTCTAAACTGTAGCCCCAAACTTAATAAATCACCAAACGGTTGGAAGACCAAGATTCTAGTCATCAATCATATGTATTCCAAAAGTGTGAGATCTATGTTTCAAACCTTCCACTTTATTTAGATATTTAACCATCTTTAATTGTGTTCTATTAAAGACTCGAAACAAGTCAGAACAATTCTCGGATAAAGCAGCTGACACATTCAAACTACTTTTAACTTTCTGGTAATTTTAAAGCTTCCAGCATGCCCAGATTGTAAGAAAATCCAAAGGCATTCTCTAAAGTGAGTAAATGGCGACAAAATATGACTCCACCCAAAACAGACCAAACAGTCCGGATGAGGTGAGGATAGGGATAGAGCTCTCACGAGCTCCACCAACGACAGAAGTACCGAGGCCAGGACACATCTTTACCCAATTTCAGAGCGTCCAGCTTACACAGCAGCTAAAAATAACTCACCTTCTCCTTTATCACAGATCAAAGTAGCTAAAGATCAAAGCTTTAGCGGAACGCGAAATTAGACACGCCGTCAGAATGCAACTTCAGAACAATCCCACACACCTCCCCCCCCCACCCAAAAACACCCACACCTAGAGTCCAGTTAAAACAGCTGCTAAAAAGAACTCACCTTCTTCTTTATCAAAGATCAAAGTAGCTAAAAATCAAAGCTTTAGCGAAACGCGAAACTAGACGCACCGTCGGAATGCAAATTCGAAACAATTCCACCGAGAGAGAGAGAGAGAGAGAGAGTACCGGCGAGGAGGGTGCCGCGGCGGTTGAAGGCGATGCACTTCATGATGCCATGCTCCAAGTACTCCTCGATCACTTCAGGGAAATCTCCCTGCAGCGGATCTGCTCATTCGAAAAAAACACGCACGGAAACCGCGTCAGCTCACCTCCTGCCACCGGAGACGAAAGCACAGGGGGAACCGGAGAACAGAGCAGCGCACGGCAAGCCAACACCGCACAATCGACAGAGAGAGAGAGAGAGAGAGGAATACCGATGATTGGAGCCTCCATGGTCTCCGCTGTATCGCTTCAGCAGGCAGCGCGTGACTCCGGCGACGACGCCATCCACAGTCGAGGTCGGGAGGAGAGAGAAAGGTCCGGAGGGAGAGGAGAGAGAGAGAGCGCAAAAACCCTTTGTTCCGCTATTTCAAGTCTCGATGGGGGGGGCTTTTCGTAGGTTTCCTTGTTCGAAGGAATCCGACTCCGAGCGCTGTTAATATTTAGTTTCCGCCCTTTTTTCTGTCAAATCTTGAAAATAAAAAATATAAGAAAAAAACACTATATGAAAATCTGAAGAATTATTAAAAAATTTCAGATTTATACTGCATATTATCTGAGAAATACTTTGTTTTTGTATTATCTACATTAAACGAGAGTTGAAATGTAAGCAACGGGAAGTATACAGTAATTTGAAATGTTAGAAGTAAACGTTGCTTTGGGAAAATTGTAATGGCTTCGTGGTTCATATTAAGTAGTTGATTTGGAATAAATGGTAAATTGATGCTCCGAGAATAATTCTAAAAAAAAAATTACATTACTCCAACAATTACTTGATAGCAAGATCATTGTGCTAAGATGATGAGCTCAACGATCATGAATTTATTAACGCTCTTAAAAAGTTAGCCATGAAGTATGGAGATTTATTGACTCGAAATTCTAACAAGTATAAAAGCGTTTCATTGTGTGTTTGAAGAAAAGGTGAAAGATAGCAAGAATTCTAAAACTTGTTGTATCACAAGAATATCGTTGAAATCTGAAATTTTTATTATACGCATTTAAATTCTAAAGCTTACCATAATAATTTATTTTAATCGTTTCGTTAGCTCCGCTAGGTTTTAGTGGATAGAAATTTCCAGCACATTTTTTTTTTTTTATCAAGAACGACGTAGCATTTTGAAAAAAAATAACCTTTGTGAAACTTTCCATCCTCTTCATTTTGACGGAATTAAAGGAAGGTTTTGAGTACATTAAAGTTGTCGGTTTTAGGATTTAAATGCTTTGGAATAGGAATTTTAGGATTCGAGTGCATTATCGCAATAAGTTTTAGAATTTGCCCCGTGATTATCCTCAAAAAAATTCAATGCAAGTCCAAATTCCGTTCACATAATTAAGAGAATTAAACTGCGAAAATTCAACAATCAAAGCAAGTTAATCGCGACATCTACTTCTTCCATAGCCTTTCCAATGATCATGGAAAACTTGGAGCACTTACTGATCAATTTTTGCCTTTCACTAAATTAGGTTTGTTCCTTTTCTGTTTCTTCCATTAAACCTTGCATTCGATCAAGATGAGAAGTTAGGGGTCATCAAGTATCAAAGATGCTCACCTCGATAAACAATCATCAATTCCACCTGGTGTCTATGCTAATTTCATTGGATCGATTGGCTTCACGGTGTCATGCAAAATATGCAGCTCATCAAGATAAATTGATTTGGCTTCGAGTACCAAAGAATAAGGCCACAGGAAAAACACGGCGAGACTCGTTGAGTCCTCGGGAACTCGATGTGGTCGCTTCACATTCCTCAGAAAATTTCTGCCCAACACTTCTACAGAAATACAAGGCCAACTTTTCGGGTCGACAAATGACTGAACACGGTGAACAAGGAAAATAGTGAACACAAGAGTTTGATAAATTTGACCCATCTACCTCGCCCCCAAGACTATATGCCAAGAAACAAGTGGAGGGCGCAATACTTACTAGAGTAGTTTACTCTACCAAAATTCGATTTTAGGTGCACGCAGCGGCTGCACAAAACCCAAACCTCAGTAGCTTCAAAACCAGCCTCAGAATGAGTAATCCTTCAAATCTGCTCGTGAGTCGTCCAAGTCCATGTCAGCCATGCACTCTTCTGCTGAGAGAGGAGGAAGTTGCCTGGTCTTACGCCTCAAATTGTGCTTGTGCCAGTCGCTCTTGAAGTGCTCCCTGTACTGCTTTGCATCCCCTACCAATGCATTGCATGTGCTGCACTTGTTTTGCTTCACTTCCTCCTCAGCGCTCTCTTTTTTAGACGAGAGCGTCTGTTTCTGCATCCTCTCACTTAGGTGTACTACCAAATTGGGTTCAGACTGGGATGGGATGTCCTCGTGATCATCATAGTGGTCCACTTGGGTATCCCCTTCAGCATGCACAGAGTATGCAAGAACTTCCACTCTCCCCTGCAAGTTTCTTACCAAGGCTTCACAGTCCCGATAGAATCCTGGTTCAATTTCGCCTATCTGCGTATGATGCATGTGTTGGTAAATAAAGGCAAATCGTACTGAAGCACACAAGACTAATCCTTATTGCACAGAGCATCACTAAATTACAGTTTTACCACATCATCTCAACTTATCTAGAGCAGATCTGCAATGCATAAAAAAGAATGAACTTCCCGTCATCCTAGGTGCAAGAAAACAATATAGAAGAGATCCAAGTTATTTCCATTGAAGAGGGGTTTCAGATAT
The DNA here is from genome assembly GCA_014182515.1 of Eucalyptus microcorys. Lineage (NCBI taxonomy): Eukaryota > Viridiplantae > Streptophyta > Magnoliopsida > Myrtales > Myrtaceae > Eucalyptus > Eucalyptus microcorys. Next base: position 33,102,192 of record CM024568.1, on the reverse strand, counting down.
TACTCCAAACTTCATCACCTGACAAGAAAATTCTAGACTGGCAGAGTACACATATATAGAGGAGTATTGTCTCTAGCCAAACATTTATGCACATAGAAGACATCATTAATTCTCATACTAGAAAAAAATGAACTGCACCAAGTATAAATTAGAGAAACTGGTTATTGAAGAGCCTATCCTAACAGAAGCAGGAGCTTAGCTAATATGTGAGAAAAAAAGCTCCTAAAAGGGGGATAAAAGAAATGAAAAACGATGGTCAACAAGAAAGAAGTCATCTTAACACTCTCTTCATCCAATGTTGAAAGTTAGTATGTTGCAATCGTGCTATTAGAAATACTCTGAGATTTCAGAATCATGCACTTTATTCTGTGATGGGGACAATACAATAAATGTATGGAAAAGTGAAGAACACAATTTCAGAGTTCAAGAATTCATATATGTTTTCATGTGTGGCTTCTGTAGTGTAAGTGCAACTCTTCCAAGATCATGTTTTAAGACTTACAACAAATATTTGACCTGCAGATTCATCCTTTGAAATGATACTAGCATTCCAGGTATTGAGCTTTTCCAGGAGAGAAGAAACATTCTGTTCAGTGACAGTGAATCTGAGCCTCATAGGAGCTCGTTTTATGGGATAATGCTTTTGAAGTTCACGTATGACTTCCAGTGCCTGCATGAGAATTTAGCATATAAGCTTATTAAAAGTTACAGTGTGAAAAGCTGCAAAAGATTGATTCCTCCATTAGGTTTTGTATTATTAAAAGTTTGTATTGATACGAGCAGCGATGTCATATCTTCTGCATACACAGTTCAAAGCAATAACTGTCCAAAAGTTCCTCTATAAATATGTGAAACTGGGAAAAGCAGGTTATAACAGAAATTTAACTGAAAAAGCAAGGAAAAAGAAAAGAAAGGATAAGAAAATCCAACAGTAAAATATAATGATACTCTAAAGCTGACAAGCCCTATATATGGTATGAAAACAAACATATTTAACACCAAGTTCGTGATATTCTAAAAGTTTAATCGAAGCAAAACATTATTCTGCAAGTCCAACATTTTTAACACGATTTCTTTTATGAGTCCATCAAAATTGAATATCTTGATACCTGCTTCTTTGAGTTGCTATTCGGATCAACAGCAAAGTGAATTTCATGCATTAGTCGTTCAATCATGCTAATAGTATAAGGGCGTTGAGTTTCAGGATTGATCGTCCTCTGCATAACGATTGTGGCAATATCTCGAAACTGACTTGCGAATTGGATCTCCCTCTCCTTTCCGGCAACTTGAAGCTCTCCTTTATCCAAAATCTACAGGAGCATTAGATGCAAATAACAAAGTTGTAAGAATTGAGAACAGCAGACATCTATTCCAATTCACCCCCAGAGAATATTGTATGTACACACATAATCCTCCACTCGTCACTGACCTCCAAACATATTTTTGTCTGATCATCTGTCCCAAAGGATTTCGTCAGGTCTTTTGACTTGGCAAGAACTCCTTTTGAAACGTTCGAATACACAGTGTGCGACTGGAGTACTTCATCGACATCCTTTTCGCTGTTCCAGATTATCACGGAAAGCAAGGACTAAGTATTTACATCGCAAAATGCTCTACAGTCGGCATCCTAAGTATTTGCTTCTCTTCTATATAATGTTTGAAACATAGAAGCAAGTATCAACAGGGAGTCTTCGACAATTCGAGTGAATATGAAGAAGTATCAATTGAAAACACAAAGAACTTATAATTTTTCTCCATCTACAACACTCTCGATGATCACATACATATAATTCAAAATTAAGTTGCCATTCAAAATTCAACACAGCAAGCCGTGTATACGTCCATTTAGACTCAACACGGTACCAAAGAATCGGGCAACTCACACGCCAGAGCGCCAAGATAGGACTTTGTTCTTGTAGCAGGCGATCTCGAAGCGCATCCCGTGCTTCTTGAGCCGGACCACGGCCACGTTGGTCAGCCTCTTCTGCCCGACGGGCTGCACCAGCGTCTTCGACATGCCTTCTTCCCTTTCAAAACGAGCTCGAATCGATCAGACCTGCAACAAGACAAAGAAACGAAAAAGCCGTGCCGTCACGTAACCAAACCCGAAAAGCCGGAACAATTTCAAAACAACCTAAATCATTTCACAAATAGAAGGGTTACATGCCAAAGTCACAGAAGCAACACGGCTTCGATCGAAGCAAGCATCACGTGCAGTAATCACCGAAAGCTAATCCGCTTAGTTACAGAGCAGGACGACGAAAATCAACAAAATAAGAAGAAGAGGAAGAGGAAGAGGGGAAGCAACAGAAACATCCGGTATTCAAATTACCGGAAAACAACTCGAGGCGACGGAAGGGGAAGAAGATAGGAATTCGAGCGTCTCACCAATTCGATTCCGGCGAAGTAGGTGTCTCCGGTGGTCGGTGCACGCTGCGCAGTCAGAGGAGAAGGAGAAGGAGAAGGAGAAGACGACGACGACGACGGCCTCCTGTTTTGTTCTCGTGTTGCAGTTGCAGAGCTTTTTAGTTTCTTCCCAAAATGGGCCGATTTAATTTGGGCCTTCCATGGCCCATCTTTCTCAGACATGGCCCAAGAGCAGACTGGAGCCCCGGGGGAAAGGGAAGGGGGTGGGGGAAAGAGGGAGAAGGATCAACTGAACAACGGGTTCCACAAACATCAACAAGCATTCCGGCTTAGTGATGTCTAAACAACATTGGCAATCCATTTTCTAGAGAAAATTCAACCCATTGCCAAGGGTGAGTAACCACGCTAACCAGTTCAATCCAATTAGATTACAACAGGCTTTAGCTAACCGATTCAGGACTTATTTACAAGGGGATCGATCAAGTTTTCGGTTCCAAAAATTAACTTGACTCGTTTGGTTCTTAATGCCATATTGTGAACTAGTCATTTGTACTAGAGAATCTAAAACTCTGAACTTGCAAAGTGATTTTCAAGGTAGAACTTAGAATCAAACCGATTTACCATAACTTAAGCAAGTTCATTTATCCCTTCTTTAGAGTAGAAAACATTTGTTAAAATTGAATATATTTGACACATTATTTTCATGCAAAAATTATTGTATTTAAGTTCAACAAATACAAATTGTATATATAATAAAATGAAACAAAAGAAAAGAAGAAGAAGAAATGACTAATTCCTGAGTCAACTTTCAAATTTGCTTGGAACCAACTAATTACGTTCCAAACCGGTTTCAAGATCAACAGACAAATGATAGGTTTTGTCATGGCATTCTTTTGTCAGGATGAGCAACGAGACTAATGTCAAGGTAGCAAGAGGAACCAAATGACCGATACTTTCTGGAGCTGAATGAACCTGGCAAAATTGCTTGTTTCCCCGGAAAAATTTGTTATTTTCACATAGGTCCTCGAACTCTTTGGTATTTAGGATTAGTCACGCTAATTTGCAGCCGCGCTCGCCGATAGGCCCACGAGAGAGTGTTCCCCTGCCAAAAGGCCCCGCTCGAGTTCGCACTCCGACGGCCGAAAGCTCAGCTTCGTCTTCCTGCTCCAGTCTAGAGAGAGAGCGAGAGAGAGAGTGCCAATGCCTGAAGAATTGGCGGCTTTGGCTCTTTAAATGGAGACGTCTCAATCGCCTTCCTCGGTAACATGCCTAGCATCATGCTAAGATGCGCTCTCCTGGGACGCGCCGCCAAGCCCACGCCCCCCCGCGCTTCCGTCGACGGGCGGAGCTGGGCCTGCAGCTCCCTGTTCGGCCTGTTCTCTGAGGCGGCGCTCTGCGAAGGGAGGTCTCTTGCGGCGAGGCGGTGGTTCTGCGGTTACACCGCGGAGCAGTTCTCGGACGATGAGTACGAAGTCGACTTCGAGGGCCACAAGGTTGTCCTTGTCTCTTCTCTCTTCACTCTTCGGTCTTGTTCTGTTCGAGTTCGGTTTCTGTTTCGGTTGAATTTAGTGTTGGTGTACAGTTTTGGGAGATGGGTTTGGCTTTGATGACGAGATGGTTGCGATTCTTTTGAAAAAGTTGTGTTTTTTTTTTTCTTGGGCGGCATTCTTTGGCTTTCAGGCTTGGTCGAATGTCCAGTTCGTTCCGTTCTGCGTTTGAAAGCGAAATTAAACATTTGGCTGTTCCGTGTCTTGAAAACTGTCTTCTTTGTAGGCGTCGTCTTCGGTTGCGAACATCGATGAATGGAAGTGGAAGCTCAGCTTGCTCTCGCGCAGCGAAAAGGACCAGGAAATTATATCTCGAGATAAAAGGGATAGAAGAGACTATGAGCAGATTTCTAATCTGGCGAAAAGGATGGGGCTTTACAGGTTAAGAGGCAGTGGCTACTTTAGACTCGTGCATTGATCATTTTTATCCAATTATGGCTTTCCTTGCTCAGTCGACTTCATATGCTTTTACAGCGAAATATATGGAAAAGTAGTGGTCGCGAGCAAGGTTCCTCTCCCAAACTACCGGCCAGATCTTGATGATAAGCGGCCTCAAAGAGAGGTAATGAATTTGTGGAGCTCATAAAGATTATCGAAAGTCCTCGGTACTCATGACCTCTAAGTTTCATCCTTCAAGTGGAACTGAAATGTCTTATTTGTTACAGGTGGTTATCCCTCTTGGCCTGCAAAGGAGAGTAGAGGGCTTGCTTCAGGAACATCTTGATAGGATCCAATTACGAGTTGGTAAAGAAGGCGATGAGGCAAGTGTTGTTAAGTCAGCTGATCAAGTTGAAGAGATCAATCCAGATGACAATCCAGAGTTATTTCTTGATGGTTCTGTCATGGAAAGGGTACTTCAAAGGAGAAGCTTGCGGATGCGTAACATGCAAAGAGCTTGGCAGGTGTGAATCATAACTTACTTTGTGATGATGTTTTTTCTCCTGTTTGTCGAGGTACTCCAAGTGCTCTACCGTACTAATTTGGTATTTATCTGTCAGTATTTTTCCCAATTGTGCCGTCTTACATTGCTCGGTTGAGGTTATACCATTAGCTAAACTTATCCCACTTGTGTTATAGTGAGGCCATTGGTCTTAAAGGTTGGTAGTTGCTTGTCGATCAATGTCTTTACTCTCATCCTCGCAGCACATTTGGTTCACTGCAATAATTGATTTTATTTCCTGTATTTTTCTGAGAGGAATGTTGTCGAGCTTATTCCACTTATGTGCTGGCACTGAATTATGAAACTCTAGATTCTTATTAGAACATCACGGTTAGACAGTTTTCATTTTCTTTCCCTTAGTTGATGTGGATAGTGAAAAAAATCCTCTTTGTGCTCACTCTTCCTTTTGTGATCAGAAAAAGAAGCTGGCCGCATATAATAACTGTAATGTCATGAAAGTCATACTCCAAAGAATGATGCCATCTAATTTACCTCCTTTTCTTCCTTGATAGGAGTCACCGGAGGGCAGGAAAATGCTGGACTTTCGGAAATCCTTACCTGCATTCAGGGAGAAGGATAGGCTGCTTCAGGCGATAGCGAGGAATCAGGTTCTTATGGAATATAGTCTGATTTTATCAAATCTAGACAAATTGGCTTTTGTGAGAGTCTGTGTGTCTCTATCTGGTCTTATGTTCTATTTCTTTCTTGTGCTTTCAATGAGTGTCTCCATCCATAATTCAATAGAGCTGAGTCACGGAATAAAGCTGTCAATAATTTCTGACTATGCGATGGCAAACTCTATACAAGAAGTGCTGGTCCTTTGAGATCTAATCATTAAGTCAGATTTGAGTGAAAGATGTTTACAGTGCACATTCCAGTCATGGTCCTGTTGCACATCTCCTTTTCTTTTCCATATTCATGACCCTGTCAATATCTAGGTTGGGCTACAGCCTAAGTATAAGTTTCTCGTGATCATAACCATGCCTCATTTTCTCATTAACAGATCTAAGCAAATAATGTTTATCTTTATCCTAACACTGCCATCGAACTTTTTGGGCACAATTCTAAAAATATTTGCCTATTAATTATTCTTAGTTTATCTGGAGAAGCTCAGTATGTTTGAATGGGTCTGGCTTGGTTGATTTATTTACGATCATGGAAATGTTTAGAAAAAGAGAGAGGATGCTTCTTTGCAAGCAGGTTTTCTTATTCCCTCTTTGTTTTGGCCATTGTAGGTCATTGTAATATCTGGGGAGACTGGATGTGGCAAGACCACTCAGCTTCCTCAATATATCCTAGAGTCGGAAATAGAATCTGGTAGGGGAGCATTTTGCAGCATAATCTGCACTCAGCCTAGACGAATATCTGCTATGGCAGTTGCCGAAAGAGTGTCTGCCGAGAGAGGACAGCCTCTTGGTGAAACAGTGAGCCTTTTCCCTAGTTAAAGTGCATCACAATTTTTGTTCATCTCATTTGTTACTTTTATTTAAATTCTTTGTATTGGTTCTGCTATACGACGACACAGATAGATTTCTTGATAGGTTGGCTATAAAGTTCGGCTAGAAGGGATGAAGGGAAAAAATACACATCTGCTCTTCTGTACCAGTGGAATTCTGCTACGACGATTGCTGAGTGATCGGAACCTGAATGGTATAACCCATGTATTTGTAGACGAAATTCACGAGAGAGGCATGAATGAAGGTGCAGTTTTTAATGATTCATGTTCCTCTTGCTTCATTAAAAGTGGTAAAAGCTTTGGTCTTCTGACTTCTTACATTTCATTTGCAGACTTCCTCTTGATTGTCCTAAAGGATCTTCTTCCTCGCCGTCAAGATTTGAGATTAATATTGATGAGTGCCACATTGAATGCAGAGTTATTCTCCACCTATTTTGGAGGTGCCCCAACTATTCATATACCGGTAAGAACTTACGTCCATGGATGCCACTGATTTCTTGTACCTTATCTGCAGTTGTCAGGTCTGTTCTGTGGTTTCTATGTGGGTGTCACTTTCGAAAACGGTCTTGTCTGGCCAAGTTATTGTGAAATTCATCAGTTGATCATTCTTCTATTGACAAGTGCAATTAAATGAAGTTGGTAATTGTTATTATCTTGCATCTGATGAGGATGAAGAGAGGGCCGTGAATTTCATTAGCAAATTTGGTTAGCCATACTACATAACTTACTGTTGTCACAATTCATCCACTGAAACATGCCATGTTGTTCTTATAAAGTCTTTGAAGATACAGCGAGGATTACCAGTTCTGATTATTGATTCCAGTCTACTATAAAGGCGGGATGAATTTGCTTAGGACCAGCTAGTCTCAATTTTAAACTCGTCAAATTCGACCAATTGCAGTTGATTTATGGCATACCTAAATCTCTGAGAATTTTGATGGAAATTGTGACATAATTCATGATCTTCACGAAATATTTTTCTAACCTTGGAAGTCAAGATTCTTGGGGATTTCCTTGTGCTATACAGTGCGCGGGGAATAGTATGAGTAGAATCCATTACAAACTTGGCAATCCTTTATTTTGATTGTTTGGGAGTAATTTTTCTATCGTACAAGTTTATTTGATTTTGATGTCGTTTAAATGAATGAGACCTAATTTTCTTGGTGGTGAGAAAGTGACAATAAATTTAGCATTGAGTTACTCTATCTCATGTGGGAGAGGTTCTCTAGATTTTCTTTACCTTTTTTGTGCAAGCTGATCTTCCTGTGTTCATGGAAAGCCACTCTTTCCACCTCCTTCAACTCTCTGTTTCCTCATTCTGAGTTTTTCTAGTCTATTCTTAATTTTTATTTGTCTTGCTCTTGATTCTCTTATATTGTCATGACAGCAGCTTTTGTTCTAGCTTCCTCCATACATAATTAAGTAGTTTGTTTCATAGAATTCACTCTGGTTGAGTTTTTATTCTGGAGTTAAATAGTCTACCGATAATTTGACTTGAGTGGTGGCTGATTTTAGGGATTCACATACCCCGTGAGAGCTCATTTTTTAGAAGATGTACTGGAAATTACTGGATACAAGATGACCTCATTCAATCAAATAGATGATTATGGTCAAGAGAAATTGTGGAAAACGCAGAGACAGCTAGCACCACGGAAGAAGAAAAACCAGATTACTGCTCTTGTTGAGGTTTGAAACTTCTACTGTCATCTCTAGTAATAACTACTTCTGTGAGATATATGATGCATCGTCTAATTTATTATATTACTTTTATCCGCAGGATGTTCTTACTAAATCAAGTTTTGAAAATTATAGCTCTAGAGTGCGAGATTCTTTATCATGTTGGACACCTGACTGCATGGGATTCAATCTTATTGAGGCAGTGTTATGCCACATATGTCGAAAAGAAAGACCAGGTGCTGTACTAGTTTTCATGACTGGATGGGATGATATAAGTTGCTTAAGAGATCAACTCAAAGCTCATCCTCTTCTGGGAGACCCTAACAGGGTTCTGCTCTTAACATGTCATGGTTCAATGGCAACATCTGAACAGGTAGGACTGCTTCTGCATTTATCTTCTTCACACTAGTAGTATTATCACAAGGACTTGGGAATGATTTTTGGATGTGCTTGTTACTCACTTCAACTGCACATGCGGGCGCCAATCAGTAATACAGCTCTCCCTTTTTATTTTGCTTGGTACTGTCAGCTATCATGCTGATGGCTTCAGTGTGAAGAAAGTTACTATTATCACAAATAAAGCATGTTGTGGCTTTTTATTATGTTGTTTATTTGCTGTCCCTGGATGAAGATGATAATGCCTTATTAATGGTTGACTTAATTGATGTCATCAGTGTCTCATTGCCATGACATGTTTGCCAAGTTGAAAATTGCATCTTAGATGGTGCTTATAGAAAAATCACAGGCAGGATGCTGCCTTCTTAATTGGTTTTCAAGCCTTATGTAAGTGCCTTCACTTCTTCTAGGACTGTCATACAAAGTAGTCGCAACAGAGGTGGGAAGTGATAAACTTCCATTCACATGCTTTCTGAGAACTATCAAACAAGTTAAACGGAAAATGGTAAAGATGATGCTTCACAATATAATTGAGGGCCAAGTGTTAGGTTGCTACACCTTGTATTAGCTGAATATTGACATCTGCTAGCAAAGAGATTACAATGAATATGCAAACTCTCCTTTTTGGAACTTTCCTGATGCTTTATCTCTTCATTTTTCTTTTTCCACAGAGACAAATATTTGAGGCACCGCCATTCAACGTGCGTAAAATAATTCTTGCCACCAATATGGCTGAAGCAAGTATTACAATCAATGACATAGTATTTGTTGTTGATTGTGGAAAAGCAAAAGAGACCACTTATGATGCATTGAATAATACACCGTGTCTACTACCTTCTTGGATATCACAAGCATCGGCCAAACAGGTGTGTCTTATCTAACCTTGCTGTTAGTGTACTAATATGCTCAGAGAGGTATTCCCAGACATTGCAATTATTTACCGAAGAGAAATTATTTGATGGACAGTGTGGTAATTATATGGATCTATTTGTACATTTTCCATATATGGCGGTTGTTATTTTACCCTAGGATCCAAGCCTATCTAACAGTATTAAATTTGTGTGTTGTTTTATCGACTTACAGAGAAGGGGTAGAGCAGGCCGTGTACAGCCAGGCGAATGTTACCACTTATATCCCCGCTGTGTTTATGAAGCATTTGCTGAGTATCAGCTTCCGGAGCTTTTGAGAACTCCTTTGAACTCTCTTTGCCTGCAAATAAAAAGCTTGCAGGTTGCCAGTATAGGGGAATTCCTATCATCTGCACTACAGCCACCAGAACCACTTACTGTGAGTAAATGGTTACTTTTAGATTCTTATCTTTGTTAATGAATTTACTAGGCTTTCTCTCTCATAACTTTTTTCAAAATCCTCATGACAGGTCCAAAATGCTGTTGACTTTTTGAAAATGATTGGGGCACTGGATGAGAAGGAAAATCTTACAAATCTTGGTTAGTTTTTCAGACTTTTGCATGGAAATATGCATGCTCACTATATGCAGCAGTTTTCAGAATTTCGTTGTGATTGAATTTCAATCGTGTTGCCTGCCTTTTATTCTTTCAGGGAAATTTTTGTCAGTTCTTCCAGTTGATCCAAAGCTGGGAAAAATGCTCATTATGGGTGCCATTTTGCGTTGTTTTGATCCTATTCTTACCATAGTATCAGCACTCAGTGTGAGAGATCCTTTCCTTTTGCCTCAAGACAAAAAGGAGGTATTTGAATTTCTCTCCCTTTATTCCTCAAACTGGCTCATTTGGTCATCTTAAATTATCAATCTCTTCATGTACTAACTTCCCTTTTATACTTGTCATACTTGTCCTTGAGCATGATTCATCAACCATATTAAAAACTATTTGCCGGCCGATGCTACCATGGGTCTCTAAACAGACTAATCTTGAAATAAATCTGAGCAATTAGAAAGGAGAAACCATTTATGGATCTGAATGACACATTGTTCATCCCCTGCGTCCATAAGAAGGAACATTTTGACATGTGGCACAACCTTTGCAGTGCATTTTATGTTAGATTAGATGTCTGGAAATTTTCTCAACTATATGAAGCAGTTATTAGTTTCTTCTTCTTGTGTTGCATCTGCGTAATCGAACAACTGACCTGGTCAATAACTAGTCATCTTCCTATTGTGATGCACTTCATCAGTTGATACTTCTGTTAATATATAGTTAGCAGGGACAGCAAAATCAAGGTTCTCTGCAAAGGACTACAGTGACCACATGGCTCTTGTTCGTGCATATGAGGGATGGAAAGATGCAGAGAGAGAAGGTTCAGCTTATGAGTACTGCTGGAGGAATTTCCTCTCTCCCCAAACTCTGCAAGCTATCCATTCTCTTAGGAAGCAGTTCAGTTTCATATTAAAAGATGCTGGCTTGGTAGAAGCTGATTCAAGTGCTAATAATAAATTAAGCCACAATCAATCACTTGTCCGTGCAATCATATGCTGTGGCCTTTTTCCTGGTATTGCGTCTGTAGTTGTAAGTTCCTGCAAATAAAAAAATTAGCTCTAATTATTTATTGGAAATTCGTGCATCTCTACAACACTATAATTCCTCTTGATATTTGCAGCACAGGGAAACATCCATGTCGTTCAAAACAATGGATGATGGCCAGGTGCTACTTTATGCGGTATGTGAAGTCTGCCATTCGTCTCATGTTCTAAGTCTATGGGACACTTTTATGTTCTTTTGGACTATTGGATATTGTAGAGAACTGACCCCACTCGTTCCCTATTTTGAAATTGATATAGATGTGAAACAGATTTTTGTTATGTGTGCTCGTGCTTTGACGAATTGATAGTAATAGATAAATATTTGGATCTTGGAAGTCATCTCAGTGAGGGCAAAACTGTTTTTTAATTTCATTATGCTCTCCTCCTATCGCTTGATTGTATTGGATTATTTTTCAGGCATTTCTTGAATATTTTGCAAAATTGCTGCTGGAGGATGTAATTTCCCTCTTCATCAGCTGGTTCCTAGGGTATATATGATCTTTTCTTTGAATGCTAGTAATCTTCTTCTGCAGAACTCTGTCAATGCGAACTACTCGACAATTCCTTATCCATGGCTAGTGTTTGGAGAAAAGATTAAAGTGAATACTGTCTTCTTACGGGATTCAACTGGTGTATCTGATTCAATATTGATGCTATTTGGTGGTGCTCTTAGGCATGGAGTACAGGTGATTCCTGCTGAAAGATAGTCATCTTTCTCTCAAAAATATTATTGCTTGGCTCCTTTAATAGTTAAATTGCTTTTTCCTAGGCTGGGCATCTGAAAATGCTGGAAGGGTATATTGACTTTTTCATGGATCCAAGTTTGGGAGAATGCTATGTGAAGCTTAAGGAGGAGCTTGATAAGCTGCTTCAAAAGAAGGTTAGTCAAAAAATTGATGAATGAATCTGTTTTTTCTCTTCCTTTTAGTACACTTGTGAAGAATGAAAATTGTGAAAACCAGATGGAAATGTAATATTTACAAGCACATTAGAAGGCTAGAAGTAACGAACTGGACATATGTAAACAAAAATAAAAATTCATTCTGCATGCAATGCGAATGCATGTTCTAGAGATACAGCCTTCTATCCATACATCTTTGATAACAAATGAGTGATCATTTCCTTGATATTGTATTCAGTGATGGCAGGTTCACATTCTTGGCTGGGTCCTTAGTTTTTGTAATCTGGTTTATGCCAGCATTATCTTGCCCATGTGCACACATTTTCTCATACACATCTCGGAATTCTAGAAATCGTACTTCACCTGAGAAGATGAATTGACATGGTCACCTTATTGGTGCTGCAGCTTCAGGATCCCCGCATGGACATTCACAAGGAAGGAAAATATCTTATGCTTGCTGTCCAAGAGCTCGTTTCTGGGGACCAATGTGAAGGGAGATTTGTGTTTGGCCGAGAAAGCAAGAAGCCCAAGGAACCTTCCGATGCCAACAAATTCACGAGAGACGGAACAAATCCCAAGAGCTTGCTCCAAACTCTGCTGATGAGAGCAGGGCACTCTCCTCCAAAATACAAAACAAAGCACCTGAAGACGAACGAGTTTAGGGCGCTCGTAGAGTTCAAGGGAATGCAATTTGTCGGGAAGCCCAGGAAAAATAAGCAGCTCGCGGAGAGGGAGGCTGCTATAGAAGCATTAGCGTGGTTAACTCACACTTCGGACGAAACCCGTGATGAAGATGACAAATCCCCACTTGATGTGACAGATAACATGCTGAAACTCCTCGGCAGACGGAGAAGATCAAAGAGACACCCTCGTTGAGGGCTTGAAAATGCCACTTTGCCGCACTCGGAATCTCATGCGAACCATGGATTCTCAGGCCGGATCCCATGTCAGCAAATTCAGGGATGTCACATGGTCCCGGGACGATGAACTGGATATGGACAGTTCCAAGCCCGATAGCTTCAGGAGAAGGGATGCCTCCTCGCAGGCGACTGCTTACCAAATACACCGGTTTCAATGCAGTTTTGTCATTCTTTTGTTGTATATATGGGAGGAATAACAGAGATCCCATCGAGATAAGCTCAATATTGTTGTAGCTTGTTCGTCGATGTCGATGTTTTTCAGGAGAGCCGAATATGTAGGACTGTTAACCGTAGGACAATGGAAGGATTATTATGAAAACCCACCTTAGGTGATAGCAAGGAACAAATCTAAAATATCAAAACATGTTTCAGATTCAATAATTATTCGTGTGCTTCTTCTTGGTGGCAAAGAATTCGTCAATTATGCGGACGTTAGTATGCTACCGTGCTTCTAACTTCTGCTTCTGCTTTTATACGGAGGCTGGCGGCAGGTCTAGGCAAGCATTGCGAAACCGCAAGGGCCAGGATAAGCATTGGGTGTGCCCGGCCCCGCTTACTTCGTCGATGCTACTAACTCTTTGTTCGACTGTGAAGTGATTTTAAACACACAATTTGAGCGAATGTAAAACTTATGGACCGTTTGCTTTGGGAAAAATGACTTGTTTTCATTTATTTGGCAGTTTAAAGAAAGTGATTTTTTTCCTTACCCAAATGAGAAATCATCTTGCCCCAATTAAGCTTCTTGTTCTCGGTACATGAAAAATATTTTTCGTAATTGATTAGCTTTTTGTCATTCAAACACGTCAACTTCCCTCGGTTAGTTTGGTTAGTTTTGTGGAAGATGAATAATTTGGAAAACCTTTTCTCGAAATTAATTACTTATATCACTTGAAAATATTAGTCATCGGAACATGGGTAAATACATTAAAAGTTCTAAAACTTGTTCAAAAGTATAATTTAATTCTAAAATTTTTGAAAAGTGCAATCAAGTCTCAAAGTTTATCTAGAAAGTATAATCGAGTTATAAAATTTTCGAAAAGTGTAATCAACGGGAGTGACTTAATTGGATCAATTCGCCAAGTTTTATAATTTAATTGTATCTCCTTAATAAATTATAGAACTTCAAAAACGCTTCTCTATATTTTTATTATTTATAATAATTTATATTCTGTGAATAATAAGATTATCTGTCATTTATTTATTTTTATAAGCAATACAATCGAGATGGTTTTGAAGAAAATATTTTCTAAATAATATATAATATATTTGAGACTAAAATCCCATTTCTGTCTGAAGCCAGCTTCCCCTGCTTTATCTCCATCTGCGTCCACTGTGCTGAGTTCGTCGTCCGCTCTCAGTTCCTTCTCGTTAGCTCGGTCGCGACCGCTCGTCTCCTCCGATGGCGGCCGCCGCCGGCGCTCTCCTCCTCCCCGCTCCCCCGCCTCCCTCCCCGGCGGCGGTGGCGGCGGCGCCTCGTCGCGAGCTCCCCGTCGCTCCCCTCTCCCGCCGTCGCATCCCCAGCGCTCGCCGCCCGACCGCCGGTTCCCGCCAAAAGCGCGACCTTTCGGCGCACCTCGGCGCCGCCTCCATGGGTTCGACGGCGAGGGCGGAATCGTCGTCGTCGGCGGCGAGCAGAGAGCCGATGACTCCCCCTTACAATGTCCTCATCACCGGTTCCACCAAAGGCCTGGCCTCTCTCTCTCTTTCCGCATGCATTTGATCTCATGGGGCATGAAGCTGAAGTTAAAGTTTGGATTTTTAAGGCGTGGCAGCGAGTGACGTCGGTTCTGGATTGTTCTGTTCTTTCTTTTTTACTTCTTTCGAATTCAGGCATAGGTTATGCGCTGGCTAAGGAGTTCCTCAAAGCAGGGGACAACGTCGTGATCTGCTCGCGATCAGGTCCAGTGTTTCTCCTAATGCACCTAGAGTAAATTCACCTTGCCGCGACCATCTCATGGTTCGCGATGTCTTGCGTGTGGCTGGCGTTCGCTCTGTCGATTTCATGTTGGGTCGAGGTTTTAAGATTGTTGAATCTTTATTCTTTTTATCCAGTGGAGAGAGTGGAATCTGCTGTTCAGGACCTTAGACAAGAATTCGGGGAGCAGCATGTGTTTGTACCTACTCCATGACCTCCTTATCACATATTCTCGCATACTGGATGTTGCGATTTTTTTTTTCCCATTTGCGTTGCGGGTTTCGACATCTTCTCAAAGTCCTTTTCTTCTGATTAGGGAACAACATGCGATGTTCGTGAAGGTCAGGAGGTGAAGAATTTGGTAGGGTATGCACAAGAGAAACTGAAATACATCGACATATGGGTATGCAAACTGTCTTCTAATTTGAGTGCTTTTGTATGCATCTTTGCTATGGTGGATGAAAGGTAAAACATGGAAGAATGTGTAAAAGTGGTTTCCTTTATTCTCTCATGCCATTAAGCAGCTCGAGAATTTTTCTATATTCCTGAGTCAGGAACAGATGGGTCTGACTCTTAAGAAAGGATTTCCATTTGTGTTCTATTATTCTTAATTAGTCTAGAAACAATATAGGTGATTGAGGACCCATCTTTCCTATAAACTGACACGAGTTGGTGATTGCCCTGCTACTTCAACTGAAGGTAGTTTTAGTAAGTAAGAGGTTGGTCAATAAATATCATGAATTTGTTTTCGCTGGGAAAGTTATTTCGCTAGCCGAAGTGCAAGACAGTACTGACAATACTTCTTATTTTAGTGAAGACTTCTAATTGGCAATATACTTATGTCTGGAATAGCAATCCATCTAACTCCTATGATTCTTATTTATAAAGTCCCCAAAAATGATTTGATCCCTTGCTTTTATGTACTGTGGTTGATTGTTTTTCAGAAATCCTTTTTCGGTCACCATCTTACCATCTTTGAGAATAATGCAGATCAACAATGCTGGATCAAATGCATATAGCTATAAAGCACTAGCAGAATCTTCAGATCAAGATCTTTTGTGAGCTTGCTGTCCCATCACTGCTTCTTCTTGTGGCATCATTCCTGACCATATCGTTCCTTCTGATTTATTCAGCTTTTGTCATTTACTTATCCTGGTCTACATGTGTAACTTATTTCTGCAGAGAAGTAGTCACAACAAATTCTCTTGGGTTGATGCTTTGCTGTCGTGAGGTAGTGTATGTACAACTATCAGTTCATTTATATTTTTCGTTTGCGGTTCTCACTTGACTAACATCTAATGCTAGGTTGTTTTCTAGGCAATTAAGATGATGCTGAGCCAGCCTAGAGGGGGTCATATTTTCAACATGGATGGAGCTGGTGCAGATGGAAGACCAACTCCCAGGTAAATATGATGTTTTTGCTTTTAAGTTTCATAAAAACCTGCATGTGGACTATCCATTTAAGAACACCAGTTTCTGATGATCTTTTATTTTATTTTTTTCAATAATTTGATGGTGCAACGGGTTGTTATTGCCCCCACCATGTTTGAAGTCAAAAACTTAGTTTTGATTTCTAATTTTTTTTTTCCTTGAGAAGATTGTTGTTCTTTATTTTACTGAATTGAAATAGCGGTTATGCTCCTTGATGCACATTAGAATTTGTCATGTTCTGTCCTTTATTCTCCTGGAATTTGTTGTTGACAGTAACTCTTTAAAGTGATCTTGCTTGGTGATGGTACTTTTTACATCTTGGATGTAGGTTTGCTGCATATGGGGCCACTAAGCGCAGTGTGGTGCATTTAACAAAATCATTACAGGTACCATTTTCTTGTTTCATATTGATGTTTGTTATAACAAGGTATATGAATAATTCTCCATTTACTTCTCATTCTTACGGGACCTATTACATGATTCATTTGCTTGTCACCAAATTCTAGCAGTATTTCTCCTGCGGTTATGATTCTGTTGGGAAGTTTTTTTGTTCCCATTTCAAGAACCAGTAATGCTTTATAATGGCACAGTACGGCAGCCTTACTGCGTAAAACTAATCCAAGTCTCATAAAATTTGTGGGATAAGACTTGTAATATGCATCGATATGCAAATGCCTTCCACACTTATCAATGAACTTCATGACTGACAACAAGTAGCCATTGGTCAATATAGGATGAGCTTGAGCTTGGTGGGTAACAAGCACCTCTCTGTTTGACATTATAAATAGATATATAATTAAGTTGTTTTTTGATTTACTGTTGGATAGTGATTATTTGTCATTTTTCTTGAGGTGGTAAACCCTGGCTGGTATCTATATGTCTTCATACAAAAGAAATGTAATCAGGTCTTAATGCCAGTTTTAACAAGGTTGATGGTGGAATGCTGCTACCTGAAATGTCTCTTGATTACTCACTGTCAAAAAATGCCTTTGAGGCTCAAAATTGCATTCATATTTTTCTCATAACACCTGACAAAATCTTATGAAAGAAGAGGGCATATGTTTCGTTTGATGCTTCTGCTTCCTTCAATCTAGCTGTCCTATTCCAGATCTGCTTTTGTATGTTTAAACCCTATGAATTAAAATGATGGCTTTAAGAAATGCATTCTATTTGTCTTTCTTTTCTAAGGACCTATGTATCAGACTGACAGGTTCAGAAGCCTTTGATTCCTTTTGCAGGCAGAGCTGCAGATGCAAGATGTGAAAAATGTTTTAGTCCATAATTTATCGGTGCGTTGTTCTCTAAGTTATCTTCTTTGTTTCTTATTTATGCATCTAAACCTTTGTACAAGAGACAAAGTTTGGTCAATTTCCATAAAAGATGTTTCTTTGGACTATTAGAGCTTCCACCTCTATGGGTCGGCAAGTAAATGACTGCAAGGTTTAACACTTGCACATTTTTTTTTGTCCAAGTCATTGTCCTTACAGATGCTTGCTTGTTTGTATCCCATATTTATACTGATACAACAATTGTTATGCTTATCGGCTATAAATTTTGATTGGAATCTGCAGAAAGAAATTTCACCTGTAATGTCACTTTTAAATGTTATCTGAGGCATTCAGTATAATCAATTGCTTTGCCTTTCTCTGCATGCTCATGCATGCTTGTAGGATCTGAAGAAGCTTGCTAGCATAGTGGAACTTATTAGGCAGATAATTTCTCATTTAGAGGAGTGCAGTATGAACTTTCGAGGTCCATAACAGGCTCCATAAAGCGTCGTGTCTCCCACAATACAACGTGCATACAGATATGCTTTAGCAGATGGACACGACTTGTTCGACTTTCTGCAATGATTTCTGCCTATTGAAGTTCAAACTTAGTCAGACATGTTATGCACATTTCTCTTGAGAAATGATGAAACTTAGTGCTATTTGGATATATCTTATCTGGGATGATTTCAAGCAAGCACTGACTATTACCTCCTAATGAGCTGTTGCAGCCAGGAATGGTCACAACCGATCTTCTCATGTGCGGTGTCACCACAAACCAGGTTTTCAAAATATCATACAGCTTTTGGGATATCTTTTTCCTTTTGGTTATTGGACCACAAAGTAAAATATTGGTTATTGCAGGCGAAATTCTTTATCAATGTCCTGGCAGAACCAGCTGAAGTGGTAGCATCTTATTCTCAACCTGGAGTAAAACTGTTCTTTGATTGATTGGTAGAGAGATATTGGTTTGGAGAGAATTAATTATCAGAGCATGTAGCTTTAGTGAATATGTAGAGTAAATACTTGGGAAGGTCATGCTAAGTAAAAGGTGATGCAGATAGCTAGCTGTAAAATAATCAATTCATTGATAAGTGGAAAACTCATGATGTACATGGCTGAAAGCTTGAGAGCATATATATACTTGATTACTTTCTCTTTAAGATTTTCTTGCCCTTGTTTGTTTATTCCACGTTTGTTCTTTCCCCTTGTCTTTTTCCACTTATCATTCTTATACTTATTGGTGGATGCTCTGGAAAATACAGGTTGCCAAGTACCTTGTTCCGAATATCAGATCAGTTCCGACCAATGGATCACAGAAACCCACTTACATCCGTTTCCTTACAGGGATCAAAGCGTACACCCAGATATTCTCAGTTCAGTAACCATGCCCTCTCTATGTTCGTTGAGAGCTTGGTTAGATTTCGCATTACATATAACCTTTGGGGTGTTGGTTGACATATTCGTTCTTTTCTTCTGTCAGAGAATTGCTTTTGGTGCACGAAGAAATAGATACATTCTTGAAGATTGAGGAGCATCTGAGGCAGAATCTGCCACTGATTTCCTGAAGTAAATTCAAGATCTGTTTGTAAATTTATTTTGGTAGTTCCTTGGTTTATTCTTAGATGGAAATCTGTTTGCTTTGATAGTATGTGTAGATTGAGCTCACAGAATTCCGATTCGTATCTCGGGCCAGTCGCCACCATTTACTGGGAGTTGATTCCTACTTTTTTATGTGGAATGATCTATCATATAAGTGAATTTATACTTCCATATGACAAAGCCCCTCTTGATACATCAGTATCAGGAAAAGGAGTTACTTATATGGTCTTTCGGATGTGTGTTGCCCTTCCGTCTTACATATCAACCGCTTATATTTGAAGGACTGCTACTATTGAGTGCTCCGGATAGTGAATTCTGAATTCCATTTTTTTTTAATTTTCTGAAGCATCATCATACAAAAACGTTGGTCCTTGGTTCTTTCTGGAAAAGCTGTTTCTCCTTCCA
The DNA here is from genome assembly GCA_014182515.1 of Eucalyptus microcorys. Taxonomy (NCBI): domain Eukaryota; kingdom Viridiplantae; phylum Streptophyta; class Magnoliopsida; order Myrtales; family Myrtaceae; genus Eucalyptus; species Eucalyptus microcorys. The sequence continues at coordinate 33,082,867 of CM024568.1, read as the reverse complement.
TAACGAATTAGATTCGATTTGCATCCTTAATCTCGATCGAATCTTATTAGGACACAGTGATGCTCGTCTGTTTGTCTCAATCTTCAATCAAATCATTGATGCTCGCTTCTTGTGAAAATTGAAGGAATGGCACATTTCATTTGGTTTACAGTGCACTAGATCGAACAATCGATGCTTTGTTTAATAAATCAAACTTGGTGGATCGAATAATCAAATGATAAAAACTAATGGCTTCTATCTCATTATTATCATCGTAAAAAGGAATCGGGGTAAACTGCTGATGAGACTTCACTTGTCCGATATTCTCTGAAATTGTCGTATTTTAAGTGAAGTATAGTAATAGAGGTACGGCGTTGCTGATACTGTACCTTTTAGATGAAAGCTTCACTTTAAACTTCCCCTCTCCGGTTCAGCGTCATTTCCATCTGTTCATGTAAGCTTATTTGCTTTTACTCACATCGGGTCACTTGCTCATTGATGCTCTCTTTTAGTCCATATTAATGCTCTCTGACAAGTGGAGTGCAATTCAAGTTGGCACAGATTTAAAAGACGGGGGAGAAAAAGTAACCCCCTCTCTTTTCTTCTCTCTTCCCAAGAGTATCAACGGAAGATGCTGTTGAATTGGCAGACAGCAAAAAGGTTCATTTCGTGGGACCTGCACTACCTTAAGAAGAAAGTGCACCGGCCAGAGATTCATTATCATCACTGGAAGTAGAAAATGCAGTTGATTGATCCTCAGTGAAAGTTGTGCAGTGAAACCAAATGGTCCCGATGCAACTTTCAGAAACACTTGCATTAACTTGTGCTTATCTTCTTTGCCAACCATTAGACATAAATGTGAAGTCAGGTGGTACCATAATGGGGACTTTGATGGTTGATTGAACTGCTCTTCCCAGCAGACTTAAAGAAGCATTTCACTTTGCACTGACGGAGCAATAATGTGCAGCATGCCTTAGCATGTCACTGTGAGTGCTTGCGGTTGTAACTAGTAACTCCTTATATCTTCCCTCCTCGGGGGGCTCACTATATAAATCATTTACTGACTTCCCGTAATCGAAATAATGCACATACACTGCCCTCATCGGCTTTCATTTTCAGAGTAGATATGCAGTAGCTTAAAGCCACCAGTTGAATCTTCGTGAAGTGAAATTAAGCAATCTTTGAATTCACCCAATTTGTGATACCGCATCAAACATAGACAAACCGGTACGGTCAATATGATGAAATTCTGCTCATCTTTCATTTAATTGTACATTTAAGACTATTCATTGTGCTGCACTGACGACAGTACATAACATACATTCAATGACTTACACAAACCAAAAATTTCGTATCTAATTACTATGCACACTACCCTTTGGATAGCAAAACAAGAAGAAACTGGCATCTAGTATATGCCCCTAAAGATGCCAAAAGAATGTGATATCTTACAAAAGTAAAAACAGAAAACAGGAAAAAAACACCTTGTCATCTCCGCTGAGGTTCCATGATGGGATTCATTTCTATTTCCAGTTGCCGCTCCCGAAAATTACCAAACTTCTCTGCCGCTCTTGCTATTTGAATATCACAAGGGCTATAATACTGATAAATAACTTTTGCAACAAAGCGGGGAATTAGTGCTGCCACGACAATGATGAGCAAGCATAACCAGAACGCTGCTGTTTTGCCAATATGGAAGATGGCCCTGTTAATATAAACAAATATAAAACATTAGGAAAAAATATGTCGACTCTTTATTTGAGATTAAAAGTGCAGCTTCAATCTTTTCATAGGCATGAAACAGCGAGAGCATCAATTTGGTTTCCATCAATTCATTAACAGTAAAAACAATCCCTAAATTCTTAAAACCTGATGTCTTTCTGTCTGCTTAGTAGTTAGAATATAGCATCATAAAAACGTAGAAACCACCTTAATTTCGTTTTCCACCTAAGCAAGTAATTGCAGATCAGTTACTTAAGATAACAATTGACCATGAAACAGGTCTGAATTATGCTACCAAAGCTTCATGATCAAGGTCCAAACATATGGGTATCCTGCATATCATTAGTCGCCTACATTGGTCTATCCAAGACTTTCCATTTAAACAATGAAGAGATGGGTACAGCATGAAGAAACCACAATGGTCCCCAGGCAAACAATCAAGAGCCACAAGTTAACCAAGCATAGGTGAAAAAGGAGAAGAGGCCCTTCCATCCGATGAAGGTTGGCCTTAGTATTGGGTGAGAAGTTGCAGATGAATGTGTCTCGCTGCATTTTATGCCATTTGGCCAACCAGTAAAGGCAAATAACTTTGGATATATCAGCTTCTACCAAACCAAAAAGCATGCATATCACTATGCTCTTGACAAGGGCAAGAGAGAGTGCTTATGCATATGCATGGTGGGAATATTATGAAGACAGGAGGACATACCAGTAACCGAATAAAAATGGCAATGCGTCAATGATGATGACACAAATGCACGTAGCAATAATAGACCCCCAAATGGCTGCATGAGTAACCCATGTCCACCGGATGACATCCATGGCCAAGTGCAAATTGACCACCACAACTGCAGCTATTGTCCAAAGATCACCGAGGCCAGATATATCAATAGTGCTCCACCGATATGCAAACAGAGGTATGAAGAAGATGGCCACACTTTGCCATATCGTATCCATCATAGTTAACCAAAACAATTTTGAACTGTAGCTCTCTTGCCTTTGCCCTGCCCCATACAGTTGAGGAAACTTGAGAAGAGTCCTTCTGCTGAGATCCTTGTCAAGAATTCCGACAACTATTGTAGGAAATGACGTGTAGATGACAGAATATAACATGCTGCTCCATTCAGTAACTGCTGTTGTCAATGTGAAGCAAGTAAAGAGCACGTACCTGGAAGTAATGTACATAGAATTTAGAAACTTTACCCATCGCCCCAATAATGGACAAAAGCAATTAAAGGACAATTTATAGAGCTCAAATTCAATGACAGTCTAGTAGCTTCTATTTAGGAAGTTCAGGAATTCACCTACATTGCCATCTGGTCATGTGACTTGACATTTTACAACTATGACCGTAACGGAATTTTATCCATGCTTATGAATATCTACTGGGTGAAATAATTCTCACTACATGTTCTAAAACACAGGCAACTAGCTTGTTAACCTACAGGAAGCAGATGGGAGACTCAGTTATTTGAACTGAGGACTGCCAAGAAACTAGACTACATCAACATAAGCACACACACAGCGCAAGCACGCACTTTGCTGTCCCTATGTGTTGAATGCAGCAGAATGGAGGAGTCCAGAAGATTAATACTCACCAAAATAGAACAAATACAAACACTGCATTTCTGTAGAAGTTGTACAATATCATGTAAGCCATCCTTTGATAATTCCAGTGCCCGTGGACTAGTAATAGGGGGACTAAAAAACTGAATTGTCCCATTGCAAAATCTGATGCCATCACAGCTTGTCTGCCCTCTTGCCCAGTAATTCCAACTCCCACGTCAGCCATTTGGATCATGGAAACATCGTTGGCGCCTGCCATTTATCCAGTGAAAATATTAATTCATGAAAAATGATCCAGAATTACTTGCTTATCACACTTGTAAACCCTGTCGTTCCTTTCAAAAGCAAACATAATTACCATCGCCAATAGCAAGGGTCAGGTCTGAAGTCCTTTTCTTCACCAGGGCAACGATACCAGCCTTCTGCAGAGGAGCCACACGACAGCACAATACAACAGAACATTTACTTGCTAGTTTGAAGAGCTGCAGCACAACAAATATGAGCAATATCAGCATACAGATAGTGATTTAGAAATTAAAAAGCGGACAGACTTTACAAAAGATTACCTGCTCTTCAAGCTCGCTATCAAGGACATATACAAGACTTGTACCATCAATAATCAAGGCCAGCGAAGTTACAGCAGCTCCAGAATTTCCACCAGTGTTATTCACGAAGCTGGACTGAGTTGTGAGCTTAGTGGACATCAAAATGCCATCTTCCAAACTCTTTTTACACGACTGTTTGGAGTTGCTGTTTATTACTATCTGGGTCATGTTGCTAGTTAGGAGCTTTGAGGAGAAGCCAATCGATATGGCGGTTTCTTGCTTGTCACCAGTCAATACCCAAACCTTGATCGCTGCCATCCTCAGGGACTCGATGGCTTCCGGCACCCCTTGTTGCAGCTTATCTTCAATTGCAGAGGCACCCAATATGCAGAGATGGTTTTCCACATTGCTCGCAACCTTGCGAAGCAAAGCAGCCCTACCCATTAAAGCAGCACTTGCTGACTCGAAGGCACGATGCCACTGCTCAAATTCTGAAGAGCTTAGTTCTCGCATGGCGACCACAAGCGTTCTCAAACCCAAACAGGAATAAGCATAAAGGTGCTGCTCAGTTGCATGTATCACATTCTTCTCGAGTGATCTATCTATCACACTAAACATGGTTGTATCAGCACCTTTGACAAAGACCTTCACTGTCTTGTCAGGGAATCCCAAGATGACAGACATCCTTTTCCGGTCACTATCAAACTCATGCAGACCCAAGACATTAAACCTGCACTGGCCATTAGGGTGCATCGGACAAAAGGAAGAATTAGTACGGTTCAATTTCATGGCACGTTTCACAAATAAAATACATCAACTACTAAAACACCCAGCACTCATGCAAGTGTGGAAATCCATATTCCAGGCTCCCGAAACAAAGACAAACCCCTCCATAAGAACAATTGAAAAAAACCGAGCGAGTCTCTAAATTGTTTAAGACGAAAAAGTGGTTACATAAGAAAATAAACAAACGGTTGAATTTACCTTTGCCTTTCTCCTTGAATATCAATCACTATATGACCAGAAGTTCTTTCTATGAGAGTGAATCCATAGGCAGCAGCTGCATAAGCTAGTGCTTGTTCATCTGGAGACTCACCTTGGTAGTCAATCAACTTGACAACAGGATCAGAAGTATCAACAAAAAAGGGAACTAATGTGTTGCACGAAGCCAACGCAAGGAAGAAATCATGGACATGTTTGCCTTCAGGTGAATCTTTTCCACCCTTTGTCAGTTGCAAAAGCTTAGGGTGGACTTTAACCGCCATCTTCGGCCTAAGAGTCTTCCCGTCCACTGATAGGAATTAGAACTCATAGATAAGATGATGGTTCCAGTTGATAAAAGAAAAGCATAATCAGAAGGCCAAACCACAAAAATTACAGGACAGAAGAAATAAGTCTTACATTCAACTGGATTTCCAACCACGTCAATGTGAGAATTAGCTTCTCCACCACTGTAATCTACTCCCCAGATGCTTGCACATTGAAACTCCATCTTGTTTTCGGTCAGTGTACCTGTTTTGTCAGAGAACACGTACTTTATCTGTCCTAGATCTTCATTTATATTCAAGGCCCTGCACTGGAACCTAGCATTCGTGGCCTCGTCGTACATGTTTTTATCTCGAATCATGAAGTACGACTGACCAACTCGAACAAGTTCCATAGAGATGTATAATGATATGGGAATCATTATTTGGAAGACAATAACAGCCATAAGGAATGTGAGAAATATTTCCATTCCCCAGCCATAGTAGTTATAATCTTCGGGAGGTACTTCATTGTAGTCCTTTTTCAGGTAAAACGGAATGATGTTTAGCTCATCCTTGTGGCGCTTCAACCAAACGCCAGCGAGGATACAGACAACTGTGCACAAAGCAATCAGGAAAAGGGAAAGTATGATGATTTCCAAGTTCATACGAGTCTCAAGGCTACTCCTTTTTGAAGGGGCTCCAGCATTGTTGAGCATAGCTTTGGTCTCCCGTCCAGCATACACCACAACTCCAAGCGCCCAGGCAGTGTTCTTAAGCTCACATCCACGAAGAATAATATTGGAAGGTCCAAGGGAAAGCCTTTTCCCATCAAATTCCATATATGCCTGAAAGCCATAAATATTCCTATTGGGTTTCTCACACTTGATCAAACCACTAATCTTCTCTTTCTCAGACACCTTAGACAGAGTCTCTTGCTTCGCATATCGGGTTTTCAAATTCGACTCCCCATCCAAATTAATAGTCTGCACATAAGCAACTCCAGTTGGGTCACTGGTCGAAAGCAGTACCATATCACATGGAAGAGTGTCATTTGCGTGAATTTTGATGATTTCTCCAACCCGAATATCCTTCCATTTCTTCTGTTGAAGCTGACCATTTACAAAGATCCATGCCAGTCGGTTGTTCTCTATCCTATCCGCACGGTGACGCCTCCAATCCTCATATGCATCTTTAATTGCCGTAACTAGCAATACAAATGCCAATGGCATTATGGAGGCTCCTCGGCCGAAAACTGCCAGCTGGGGAAGCTGATTGAGTATGGCTATCACTAAGAAATAAATGTATGCAACTCTATGGAACTGTTCAAACAAATTTCTAGGCAAGAAAGTGATGATTGAATACTTGGCATTGCGAATCGAGTTCCCCGTGAACTCATACTTCTCATTCGTCCTGTCGGGATCATTTATGTAAACCGACCTCGCGTCTTCTTCGTTAATTTCTCTCTGGGACATGCTCATAAACTCCGAATCCGCGCCACGCGACCCTTGCCGCGTCCGCTTGGAACCTGAATCCGCCGAAATCACTTCCTTGACGGAGTTTGTACTGGACGTCTTCGACTGGTGCGAGGAAATGCTCCGCCTGGACGACGAGTTGTGATGGAACTCGATGCCAGATGGGTTGTCAGGGGTGATATTGGACTCCATGGTAGACACGGGTTTCGAATCACCAGAGCTGGGTTTCGCAAGATCGGCGAAGGTGGGTATGGAAGGGGTTTGTGGGGTAGTAGGGGTGGTTCTCGGGGACGGGATCAGAAGAGGGCGGCCTGTGGACATGATCCCCAGATCAGAAGCAGCATCAAGAAGTCAACCCTCAACAAATTCACGACCAGAGCACCCGTCCCAATTCGCCCGATCAAGAAATCGAAAAATTACTTCACGACAACCCCAACGAGAACAGCGCCGGTCGGCCGCCGCGGCAGGAGCAGGAGCAGAATGAAGAAAACAAGCTTACCACCTGGAAATCACGAAGGCGGCGGCAGCAGCAGCAGCACTGACCCAGCAAAATTAGCAAGAGAGGCGAATTCTTCAGGGAAGAACACACCTTTCTCTCGATGGGCAATCGTTGCTCTCGTCCTGGCTCTTGGAGCTACAAGTTGCTTGTGCACAAAGGCATTCTAGAGAGAGAGAGAGAGAGGAGGAGGGAGGGGAGAGAGGCAAATTCAGCGACGAACCCAGATATGGGACTCAAGCTCTCCTCTTGTTCAGACAAGGCGGGGGTTCAAAATGCGCGTTCCTCTGTCGTTGGTGGGGGATGGTAATACAAAGCGGAATTTCAAGAAGTCAAACTTTGGAATGCATTCTCGAAGGGAAGGGGAGGGAGACGGGGGCGAATTTGGCAAGGACATGAGGGAGGAGAAGGAGCCGTCATGGCTGGCGAAAACGACAACAACAACCCCCGTCAGACAATCCACAAAATCAGACATTTTGCATCGACGAGGAGAGAAGGAAGGAAAAGGGATAAAAAAGAAAAGGAAAAAGAAGAAGTAAACATCGATCGTATTAAAGAATCTCTCTCTCTCTTCCCTCACAAGGTGCGTCGAAAAGTCTTCCCTCCAGATAGAGAGAGGGGAAGAGAGGAGAGAGGGAAGAGGGTCCGTCCCGATTTGTGATTCAAGAAATGCCTTCTAGAAGACAGGACCGCCCGCGAGCGAGCGAGCGACATGGGGGGCTTATTCAAATGCAGGTGGAGGTGGAGGTGGCTCGATTTGACCGGAACCGAGACGACGACGATGATTCCATTCTCGGGTTTTTGCTTCTTTTTTTCTCCCTCTTTGACAAATCGGAGGTGACGAGAGAGTGACGGAAAAGCTTCCCCTTCCCGTCCATCTTCCTCGTTGGAAAAGCAAGAAAATCAAGAAAATCAAGAAAATCAAGAATCGACCATGGTCGATTGCGGTTCCAACTTCCAAACTCCCTCGCGCTTTCAAGAAAAACCCCCGAAAGCCGTGCGTGAAAATTTTGGTTTTACTTTTAACAATTCCTCCTTTTCCTCTCGTTTTCCATCTGTATCTGATTCTCTCTCTCTCTGTCTCTCTCTAACATTGACGATGGCAGCAACTGTCTCTTTCGTCTCGTCTTAGTTGCTGCTGCTTTCGCCTACCTCGGCGGAGAAATACTAATTGCAATTTGCATAGTCTGGTCCGCTTGTGATGTTGCCTCGGAGAAAAGAAAACGTGTCGATGCCGTCGAAATTCTAACATCAATACATCTGTAATCCATTCACGTCAATTTCATTCGAAAAAATGATTATTGTAAATTGGTACCTTCGTGACTACTATCCGTTAACTTCCGTCTTATATCTGTATTAAATTAATGACATGGACACACATGCGCCGAACAATTTGAGTGATTAGCGTGTGGCATGAATTCGACGAGGACGTGTTCAGCATATATGGAGCTTGTAAATAATGTTGTTTTGAAAAAGTCGGATTTGAAGAAAACGAATTGAGGTTTTACTCTAAAGGCTCCCCTCGTAATTCAGAGATCTGCTAAAATTTTTAATTTTGCGACAATTTCATCATAAGATTTTGGTAAATAGAACATAGATAAACCGGTTTGGATTTTCTATAACACGAAAATTAGTTTGAGCTAAATGCAATACGAATGAACCGATTTGAGTTTGGACCTAGCGTAAATGTGGCGCTTGTGTATCGATTCGAGGATTTTAGAAGTATTAACCCATAAGAAATCAGCGGTTTTTGATCTCGCTTATAATAAGTCGATATTAGAAAAGAGAATTATGATAATGTCAATATCTTACAGATTTTCAAAGATCCTGAGAGCTCAATAAAAAAACAATAGATTCTTTTTTTCTTTGCCAAGGAACGGAATTTGTGGATCATGTTTTGCATATGGTTGAACGAAATGTCAAGTTTGAGTGCTGGAATGAAATTGCGTGGTCAATTTTGCTAATAGTCTTAGCGTTTCTCCTTCACGCGCGCATGCATAAAACGACAGTTGGTTATAATAATAATAATAATAATAATAATAATAATAATAATAATAAAACAGCCTAACGGACTAACTCATACTGAAAGAAACATTTTAGTAGATGAAACATTCTTTTAACGGGATATTGGTCAAAATACTAAAAAAATAAAGATTGGAATTGAGTATACTGATTTAAGCTTTTTAGCAAGACGAAAGTTAGTTTAGAGTAAAATATGTTATGAAATGACTGATTTGAAATATTTCGTGAAATGAAAATTAGTCGATGGCAAATGCTCATGAGAGCATCGATTTGAGTTTTTCAAGGGTAATAATCCTTGAAACTAATTTTTAGAATTTTGATTTTTTTTTAATTTTTTGTGGGCAGCTGCACGCACGGTAAGACGAACATTAGGGCGGGCCGGGCAAATGTAGTTAATAATATGCCAACGAGTCCAAAGACAAAACAGTACGTGATTCAATTATACTCGCAATTGTCTTCTGCCCTTGTACTTATTTAGACACGGTCCAAGGAATCTTTCCCATTAATACAAGTGTTGCACATGATCTCAAAATACAAAACAAAAGTACTCAGGAGGTCGTCCAACTTCCTCGTGTGATTTTGTCTTTTGGCGACACGGTTTCGGACCTTAATTTTCTATAAAATTTGAAAAAAAAAAAAGAGGAATATCGATTCTAGAGCAAGTAAGGAATCCTAAAAATACCTAACATTTATTCCATAATTGAGAAAGAAAATATGGCGAAAAAAAAATGAGATTGTTGACTAACCCTAGATAGGACCGACCCACCTTATTTATGTATATATTTATTGCTAAGCAAATAGGGGTCTACTTTCATAATTATCCAAGCAAAACCAAAAGAAAACACTCCAAAAAGATGGTGATATATATCTATTTGTCTATATAGCAAGTGACGGAAGAATTGAAAATCCTTAAGGAGGATAAGTTATGCAATGACCTCATAAAGTAAATTTTTTTAAATCGACAGGTCTTTATCTTTTTATTAAAAACATTTCCCCTAATTGGAGGGTTATTATCCTTTGTCATTGAGGTCATGAGGTGACTCGGATTTAGTTATTTTTTCCCATTGGGTACTTGTTGATTACGTAATTCCCGATTTGTCCGCACTTAATCTAAAATAATGGCTTCTAGAAAAGAAAGCACATCGTTTTTTTTACCAATTCCATCCTCAATAGGTCGTCCAAGATTGATTGGATTTTGGAATTTATATATTATGTGGTTAAAGAATGGTCAAGAGAGACCTGCTCCCCACGTCTAATCTTATACTTGATTCGAAATATAAGTTTTCTAGATGGGTGGTTGAACTTGACTCCACGTATGCGAATTTTCACATTTCTTTTTCCCATAAAATAGTGAATTTGATATTGAAACGAACTCATCCATATCTAATCTTCCAAAAGGAAAGAACCAAAGGCAAAGACTTCATTGCAAAGGCATAACGATTTTAGAGAGGTGTTATGATCAGTGGTGGCTCTCCGAGTGGCAAAGACATCGTCAATTTCCGCAATCAATCAACCGTCGAATGATGAATTATTAGAGGTGTTTCTGGAGGCCGAGATGCGTGCCTTTCCTGAATTTCGAGGGTCGGATAAGAAAAGGATGGTAGCAAATGTAGGGAAATAGACGGATTAGGGATTAGGAGAGGATGCAATGACTTAGAAAGGGACATGGCTACTTGTTGCGATATCAATCTAACGAGAAAAGTGGACTCTAGAGCCTTTAGCTTTCCGATTAGCCTTCTTGTTCGTTAACTACTCCAATTCGTGGGCCCTTTGTCTAAACATTGACGAGAGCATGAGTTATTTTCTTATACCAAAAATCCTAGAAAAATCGATTTTAAATTCTCAGCGACGGCAGGAAGAATGCATAACTTTAGATCTTCACATAATAGCAGCTAGAGGATGCTGAGTAGTACCTAATCGGTGTTTTTATCTCGCCTCTTTGTTTGGAGAAAGTTCTACTAAATTTAACCGGTATCGTGAGAAATGCCTCATGAAAATGCCTTGTAAAAATGCTCACAGCGGCTTTATCCGAATGATTTCAAAGCCGGTTCTTGTCAAGACACATAAATATTGTCGTCTTACACGATGAGAGTGTTGGGAGAGTTTTTGTCCTAATCTCTTATAACTTTCAATCAAGCAAGCTCGGAGCGAAAATGCCAATTGCAACCAACCGCACGTTCACAAAAAGGTTTTTGCTCGGTCATGGCTGTTCATAATCATAGATACTTTTAATCTACTCCTGCACAAAAATAGAGAGCACATTGTATCTTTCAATAGTATCAGTTCTAATGTATGAACATATTATAATAATAATAATTTTCTACAACGTATATATATATATAATGAATTAAAAAAATGAAATAAATGGACCCAAGAAGACATATAGTGCGCGTCTCCGCCCACCATGCATCCATCTTTTCCATCCGACTCCCGAGGCCACCGTGAATCCATCTGATGTTGTCAGGTGTTTCCTTTAATTCTCAGCCACTGTTATCGTCCGAAGTGCTCTTTTTCTATTTCTCTAAGACATCACAAATCTATGAAAACTTTTACTGCCCGTTCGAGAATTTCTCCACTTATAAATTTAAACCTTTGAGCTAATTTTTTAATATAATATCAAAACTAAATATTATCTCGCTTTGTTAGCGTTAAATTCCAATTCCTGATCCGGCCAGTACGTGAGAAGAGGGTGTTAAAGTATTTTAATTCGCTTGTTTAAGAGATTTATATTCTCTGAATGTATCCTAATTTTTCAAATATATTTTTTATTGTACAGAGTCCAAAAATTCTGAAATTAAAATAAGTCATAAAGCAGCCAATAAGGGACGACTTTTGTGAAAAAGTCATCCATGAAATTTGCATTACGTAAGTCGATACAAAATTAGCAAAAGTTTGGGGTCGGGCTAAATCGAACCTAACCCAAGTCCAGCACTAGTTTAGTCCTAAAATGAAGAGTTTGTACCGGACGTCTTCGACTGGTGGGAGGAAATGCTCCGCCTGGACGACGAGTTGTGATTGGACTCGATACCAGATGGGTTGTCGGAGGTGATAATGGACCCCATGGTGGACACGGGATCCGAATCACCAGAGCTGGGTTTGGCAAGATCGGCGAAGGTGGGGATCTGATCCCCAGATCAGAAGCGGCATCAAGAAGTCAACCCTCAACAAATTCATGACCAGAGCACCGTCCAAATTCGCCCCGATCAAGAAATCGAAAAATAACTTCACAAGAACCACAACGAGAATGGCGCTGGCCGCCCGCGACGGCAGGAGCAGCTGAAGCTGAGGCAGGATGAAGAAAACAAGCTAGCCACTTGGAATCATGACATTGGCAATCAGCAACATTGACCCTCTTAAATTAATACCTCGGATGTGAATTCCGATTTTGATTTGTTAGCCGAATTTATTGAAAAAGATTTTCTTGGATGAATTTAAATCTCACGCATTGAAGACATCTTTAACAAAAGGTGAAATATTGTACGCTAGAAGACAAAAGATTTGGACTCCTTAGAGATACACAAAAGAAGAAATAAAATAAAAGATAAGGATTTCTATCTTTTTGTACTTGTAGAAAACTAATCCTCATTAAGTCGTTCGTGGTGGGACCTAGAGTCAAATTGTTCACTTCTGGGCACAATAGAAAAGGCGAAAAAAGAGGAGGAAACAGCACGTCGAGAAGAGTGCCGCTCATGAAAAAAGAAGAACACGAATCCGTACGGAAAGAAGAGAACAAGCATAGGAATTCTTGGTTTCAGCGTACCTAGAGAGTTTTTTTTTAATTTTATTTTGATGACCCAGGAACACCATAAGCCAACGGCCGGTGGACAAACCCTGGGGCGACGCTAGCGGAGGACCTACCACCCGACGTCGGGCTTAAGATTTCGTGCGGCTAGCGGGATTCGAACTCCTCTCCTCCTCGCAAATGATCATGGGAGCCTTATCCAACTGGGTCACCGCAGGCGGTGGTAATCATACCTAGAGAGTTTTTGTTTGATATTAAACGTGCGATAATTTTTTGTTGTGAATTTATTGGACATAAATTTAGATGCGAAAAACACTAGAGTATGTGAACAACTCTAAATTCTAATTTAGATTATTTGTTGCTGGCTCTTTTCTTAAACGTATGTTTTAATATTCAAATCGAACTACGTAAATCTCTAACATCCTTATTATTTATTGTTTATTTCTTTTAGTATTTTCACGTTAATATAAATTGTGAGATCATGTCCTTCTTGCGTATTATATTTTAACAGAGTTCTCTCTCGATGGGCAGTCACTCTCGTTCCGGCTCTCGTCGCTACAAGTTTGCTTGGGCAAAAAGGCATTGTAGAGAGGGAGAGAAAGAGGGAGGGAGAGGCAAATTGGACGACGAACCCAGATATGGGTCTCAAGCTCCTCTTATTCAGACACATGGGGGTTCAAAATGCGCGTCCCTCTGTCGTTTGGTGGGGGGGGGGGCGGCTTGTACAAAGCAAAATTTCAAGAAAGTCAAACTTTGAATGCATTCTCGAAGGGGAGGGGAGAGGAGGAGGGAGGGGGGATGAATTTCGCAAGGGCATGAGGGAGGAGTCATGGCTGGCAACGACAACAACGACAGCAACCCAGTCAGACAATCCGAATAAACGCATTTTGCATCGACGGGGAGAGAAGAAAAGAAAAGGAAAAAGAAGAAGAGGTAAACATCAATCGTATTAAGGAATCTCTCTCTTTTTCCTCATGAGGGGCGTCGAAAAGTCTTCCCTCCAGATAGAGAGAGAGAGAGAGAGAGAGAGGAGGGGGCCCATCCCGATTTGTCTTTCAAGAAACGCCTTCTAGAAGACAGGACTGCGAGCGAGCGAGCGAGCGAGCGACGTGGGGGCTTTTATCTAAATGCAGGTGGAGGCGGCTCGATTTGACCGGAACCGAGACGACGACGACGATGATTCCATTCTCGGGTTTCGCTTCTTGTTTCTTCCTCTTTGACAAATTGGAGGTGACGAGATAGTGACGGAAGTGACTTCCCCTTCCGTCCATCTTCCTCGTTAAAAATCAAGAAAAACGAAGAAAATCAAGAATCGACCATTGTCGATGGGCGATTTCAAGAACCGAGTTTAAAAGGGCCCGGTTCCAACTCCCTCGCGCTTTCAAGAGAAATCCTCGAAAGCCGTGCGTGAAAATTTGGTTTCTAAAACGAGTCCTCCTTCTCCTCTCGTGTTCTATCTGTATCTGATTCTCTCTCTCTCGCTGTCTCTTTCGTCTCATCTTAGTTGCTGCTGATTTCGCATCTCTTTGGTTTCTCTGATCTCTCCCTTTCCTCGGGAGAAATGTCGGATTGGAAAAGTTACGAGAGCGTCGCCCCCCTCTGAGGAATGCCAATTGCATAGTCCGGTCCGCTTGTGATGTTGCTTCGAAGAAAAGAAAATGGGTCCGTGCGGTCGAAAACCTGGAATCCATATATCTATTATTCATTTATCTCGAATTCATTTTCGGATGACAAGAAATAATTATTGCGAACTAGTATGTTCAGTGACGTATCATCTGTTAACTTCCGTCTTATATTTCCATATTAAATTGATGATGTGGAAACGTGAGTGCCAAACAATTTTAGTGATTAGCGTGTGACATGAATTCAATGGGGACATTCGACATAAATGGAGCTCATAAAAGAAATTGGATTTAAAGAAAACGAATTGAGATTTGGAAAATTGCTCAAATATGTTAATTTTGCTATAAGGGCTCCCTCGTTATTAGCAAATCTACTAAAATCTTTAATGTTGCCCCAATTGCATCATAAAATTTGGATAAATATAAGATAGATATACCGTTTTGGATTTTTTGTAATACTAAAATTAGTTTGAGCTAAATGTAATACGAGTATACCGAGTTGACTTTGGGGTAAATGTGGTGCATGCATTTCGATCTAAGGATTCTAGAGGTATTAACCCAAAAAAAATTCGGTGGTTTTTGGTCCCGAATATAATAAGTTGATATTAGAAAAGAGAATTATGATAGCATTTTAATGTCAATATCTATAGATTTTTAAAGATCTTGAGATCTCAATAAAAGAAAAAATATATTCTTTTTTTCTTTGCCAAGGAACGGAATTTGTGGATCACGTTTTGCATATGATTGAACTAAATGTCAAGCTTGAGTGCTGGAATGAAATTGCGTGATTAATTTTGCTAATTCTCTTAGCGTTTCTCCTTGACGCGCGTATACAATAATAATAATAATAATAATAATAATAATAATAATAATAATAATAATAATAATAATAATAATAATAATAATAATAATAATAATAATAATAACGGGACTAACTAATATTGAAAGAAACATTTTAGTAAATGAAACATTATTTTGGGATATTGTCAAAATACTAAAAAAGTAGATTGGAATTGAGTAAAGAAATTTAAGTTTCTTATTAGCGAGATAAATGTTAGTTTGGAGTAAAGATAGTATGGAATGACCGGTTTGAAATCTTCCATGAAATGAAAATTAGTTGATGACAAATGTGTCATCAAAGTATTGATTTGAGTTTTTCAGCTGTAATAACCCTTGAAATTACTTTTTCTGATTAGATTGTTTTTTTTGGTAGTAGCTGCACAGTAAGACGAACATTGGGGCGGGCAAACGTAAATGATAATGTGCCAACGAGTCCAAGACAAAACATTACGTGGTTCAATTAAATTCGCAATTGTCTTTTGCTCTTGTATCTATTTAGACACGGTCCAAGGAATCTTTCCCATTAATACAAGCACATGATCTCAAAATACAAAACAAAAGTACTTAGGAGGTCGTCCAACTTCCTCATGTGATTTTGTCTTTTGGCCACATGGTTTCCTAATTTTCTATAAAATTTGGAGAAAAAAAATAGGAATATCGATTCTGAGCAAGTAAGGAATCCTAATAATACCTAACATATATTCCATAATTGAGAAAGAAAATATGGCAAAAAAAATGAGATTGTTG
The DNA here is from genome assembly GCA_014182515.1 of Eucalyptus microcorys. Lineage (NCBI taxonomy): Eukaryota > Viridiplantae > Streptophyta > Magnoliopsida > Myrtales > Myrtaceae > Eucalyptus > Eucalyptus microcorys. Next base: position 33,066,867 of record CM024568.1, on the reverse strand, counting down.
ACTAACCCTAGAAAGGTTCGACCCACCTTATTTATGTATATATTTATTGCTAAGCAAATGGGGGACTTCTTTCAAAATTATCCAAGCGAAACCAAAAGAAAAACACAAAAATAAAATAAAATAATATATATTTTGGTCATATCATATATATCTATATATCTATACAGTAAGTGACGAATGAATTGAAATTCTTAACAAGGATAAGTTATGCAATGACCAAAAAAGTTAAGAATTTTAAATCGACAGGTTTTTTTTTTATTTTTTTTCCTCTATTCGGGGGTTACTGTCCTTTGCCATTGAGGTCATGAGGTGACTAGGGTTTAGTTATTTTTTCCCATCGGGTACTTGTTAATTACGTCATTCCCAATTCGTCCGCACTTAATCTAAAATAATGGCTTCTAGAAAAGAAAGCACGTCTTTTTTCGCCAATTCCATCCATAGGCCGTCCAAGATTGATTTAATTTTGGAATTTATATATTATGTGATTAAAGAATGGTCAACAGAGACCCGCTCCCCACGTCTGATCTTATACTTGGTCCGAAATATAAGTTTTCTAGATGGTGGTTGACCTTGCCTCCACGCATGTGAATTTTCACATTTTCTTTTCCCATAAGATAGTGAATTTGATATTGAAACGAACACATTGATATCTAATCTATTCAAAAGTGAGAACCAAAGGCAAAGACTTCATTGCAAAGACATGATGATTTAAAGAGAGGTGTTATGATAAATTGTAGCTCTCCAAGTGGCAAAGATATCGTCAAATTCTGCGATTAATGGACCGTCGAATCACGAACTATTAGAGGTGTCTCCAGAGGCCTAGATGCGTGCCTTTCCTGAATTTCGAGGGTCAGATAAGAAAAGGATGGTGGCAAATGTAGGGAAATAAACGAATTGGGGATAAGGGGAGGATGCAACGACTTAGAAAGGGACATTGCTTATCTTTTCAATATTCAATTTAACGAGAGAAGTGGACTTTAGAGCCTTAGCTTTCCGATGAGCCTTCTCTTTCGTTAACTACTCCAATAGGTGGGCTCTTTGTCTAACCATTGCCGAGTGTATGAGTTATTTACTTATATTGAAAATCCTAGAAAAATTGATTTTGACTTTTCGGTGGCGGCATGAATAATTTTTAACTTTATATCTAAACGTAAAATTAGCTATAAAGGATGTTGAGTTGTATCTAATCAGTGTTTTTTTCTTGCCTCTTTGTTTGGAGAAGGTTCTCGATGACCAATACGACGTTATTAAATTTAACTGGTATCGTGAAAAAACGTCTCATGAAAAATACCTTGTGAAAATGCTCACGGCGGCTTTATCTGAAAGATTTCAAAGCCAATTCAATTTTAACGAATCTAGACACATAAATACCGTTGTTTAACACAAGGAGAGCGTTGGAACAGTTTTCGTCCTAATCTCTCATAACTTTCAACAAAGCAAGCTTAGAGGAAAAATATCAATTGCAACCAGCCGCACGTTCTCGAAAAGGTTTTTGCTCGGTCATGGCCATCCATAATCATAGATACTTTTCATCTACTCTTGCACAAAAAGAAAGAGTACATTGTATCATGATAGTGTCAATTTTAACGTATGAACATATTATAATTATTATTATTTTCTAAAACTTGCATATATATATGTGTGTGTGTATATGTGTGTGTTTATATATATATACATACATATATATATATATATAATGAATAAAAAAATAAAATAAATTGACCCAAGAAGACAAAGTGCGCATCTCCACCCACCATGCATCCGTCTCTTCCGTCCGGCTCCCGATGCTGCCTCCAATCCATCTAATGTTGTCCGGTGTTTTCTTTAATTCTCAGCCATGTTTTCGTCCAAAGTGCTCCTTTTCTATTTCTCTAAAGACACCACGAATCTATGAAAACTTTATTGCCCGTTCGATCATTTTCCCGCTTATAAATTTAAGCTTTTGAGTTAGATTTTTTATTATAATATCAAAACTACATATTATCTTGCTTTTTTCGCACATGCAACCCCCTTGCTCGTTAAATTCTAGTTCCTAATCTGGCCGGCATAGGAGGGTATTAAAATATCTAACTTTGCTCGCTTATAGGATTTATATACTTTTAATGTACATGCGAACTCTCTTCGTCAACAAACTTAAGCTTTGAAATTTGAAATTTTCAATATGCTTAGGATCTTTTTTTATTACTGTCAATCTGTCATCATTGCCATAGATATTAGATGGATGCCGAAACCTACGTCCAAGGCGAAGCATATCAAAAGAAAAGAACAAAAGAAGAAGCACCAACGTGTAAATATGGCTATGCTAATCAACTTTCAACCTATGTTTTCTTTTCCCTTTTCACAAAGAAAGCTGAAACCATCTTTCGTTTTCTTATTCGGCATCTGGGCGAAAATGTCTCGACGAGCTATGATGTTCGACATATCGAAAGCCCTAAAATTTGCCCATTTTGCCTTATGGTCCTCGAGCTATGTTAGCTTTAGCTACTGCCTCGACTATTCGTTGTAGGGTTTTTAGCCATTGATTTGCATGTATTACCCTTTCTATTTGATAAAGACGTAAGCGTAAGAAAGGGTTTTTTTATGGCACCTTTCTGTGTTTCTGACCTAATCATGTGGACAAGACATGGTTTCCTGGATGGAAGGGAATCGAATGCCGTTCGGCCGATCCTAAAAACGTGTTCCTCAATCAAAGGAGAGAGGAAATAATCGGATTCTGGCGAGCTTTGTTTATACCACTAATTTAACATCGCGCGCGCGCGTGGCATCGTTGATCTCACGGAGCTAATCCGATTTGACCATCTTCTCATGTCGAATTTAACAGGTCTTTTGAAAGCTTTTATGTGGTCCGCTAATGGTGGTTAGACCCTGAGAACTTGGTCGAATCTAGACTCGTCAAGATTTAAATTCGCTCTCCCCACGCCACCTTCTGTCTTGGGACTTTTTGCGGGTCAACGCATAATCTGCAGGCGTGATTTTACAAATCTGTCAAGAGTAAAATAATCGCGTCAATTATGTATTCGGGTATTATAGTATTACTTAGAGGTATAATATCATTACTCTTGTCAAAAGAAAAATAATCATCTCAGTTATCTATTTGGAGTGCAATACCCATTTTACTGATTAGAGTCTAAGCAGGGGAAAGGAGAGAGATGGTGAAGAGGTTATCAGGCCATGCACTGCCATCACTTTGAATTGGTTTGGAAGGTACATATCTTCATTTAAATAAATCATATTTAAACCATGTTAATCTACTATTATTGCAAAAACATGTGATTTGACCTAGTTATAATGGGTTGATCTGGCGAATGCTCTAGAGGTACCCAGAAGGAAGGATGTCTCCACATTTTAGGGAGATGCGTGAACGTGACTACCTTCCTGTCCAAGGAACGAAGGTACCGATCAGTTCTATAATGCCTTGAGAATTGAGTTACATATGATATGTACATGCCACTGGCTAGCTGGCTGCTTTCAATTCGATCTGACCATGGGCCTAGCCGTTTACGGGGTCGCCCGGGCCAAGCGGGCGTGGAGAGTAAACTTTTTTGTGGGCTTGTGAAACGCTATTTAGCTATGAAGCTTAGCCTACTAGTGGCGATGGGTGAGCTTAAGCGACAAGTTAGGCTTATTTTTAGAGATTAGCTTGGTCAAACATAGACTCGATGATTAGTTCCGCCAAATATATTAATGACCTAAGCATCATATCTCGAATGAACGTTTCTTTTATATCAATGGAAGTGTCTGGGGCTCTTGAGCAATGGACTAATTCACGGGATTAGCATATGAACCAAAATTGTTACGGTGATTACGTTGTCTAAGCCATTGTATAGATACAAACTCTAGATAAAGCAAGAATAATTTGCTATCTCCATCATTGCAACCAACCGGCCTCTTCCTAACTTGCCCATCTCATCCCTCTCATCTCATCTCATCTCATCTCATCACAAGGGACGATTCAAGTGCGAGCCCGGTCAAGCTCGTCCATTTGGGATGCTTGTTGGAGGCTCTAGCATTACCCCGGTGTTTCAGGCCATGCTCCGATATCCTCATCAACTCCTGCACAAAATATTTTTATTGGAAAATCCTTAGCTGACCGTCACTCTGTCAATGGCGGAGTAACGGTTAGCTGAGGACCGCACATCTTGGATGGAAACCGGTTGACTTTTTGAACCGGTTTCCATCTTTTACCCAATTTTCTTTTTGATTTTTATTCCCACGCAATCAATTTTCATGAATATGAGGGTACAAGAAATTTCATTGATTTTCACACAATTGGTAATTCAAATGAGATGAGTCACCATAACTATTCTCGAAATTTGGTTCGCAATCGAGAAAGAATCAAGGTTTTTTATTTTTTTTTATTTTTTATTTTTTTTATCGTTGCTGGTATGTGTTATTATTTTATTTTGAAATAAAATGCCTTGCTATAAATTGAATGTTTATCTATATAAAATGATACAGGGTCAAGTATCTCATGGTCATGTGAATCTTCTTAATGAACCAAATTTTGACTCGTGTGATTCTAAGATTGATTTTGTAATATTTTAGGTCCCAACACATCTTCATCTACAAGATTTGGATCAATGGGATAAATTTTCTTCTCTACTAATTTATCATTCTTATTTTGTTCTTTTTTACTTCATTTGTTTTATGCGTAATACATATCACTTGTCTTAATTTTAGGTCACTAGAGAGTCATTTTAGAGCAATTTGGTTTTGGTGAAAGGACTAAGAAACCAATTCATTACACAATGATTTTGTTATTAGTTGCAAAGCCAAAGTTTCGAGTGTGTTTTCATCTTTAAAATTTAATAAATCTATATAATGACATTAACGACTTTTTTAGAAGGTGATAATATTATTTTACTTGTAATTATTTCTATTTCGGTATCTCATTTAGTTTTCTTTCATCATATTCATGAAAATTGATTGCATGGGCCTCTTACGATTTTATCTATCAATTTAAGCTTACAATAAGAAAAAAAAAATTGGGTAAAAGATGGAAACCGGTTGAAAAAGTCAAACGGTTTCCATCAAGATGTGTGGTCATTAGCTGACGGGGTCAGCAAAGCCACACCCATTTTTATTTATCTTCCTCTTTTTTTTTTACTTTTATATTTTGATGCAGCCTACTCAAACGATATTAAAAAGGTGCACCTCATTTATGCCAATGTCACCGTCGGCGACATAATTGAGCATGGAATATATATACGGCCTTATTATAGAGCCTTGCGATAGGAACCTTCACGAGCTATGCACTAAACATAAACATGCATTTATTCTAAAGCTGAGCACATATTTCCTTGTCTGGACACTAATTATACATAACAAAACTAAATAACAATATTATGTCAAATATTGTTCCTAAAGTGCGATTGGTCCCCAAAGAAATTTGTGTTGATCATTTTTTACTATTTTTTTTAAAGTTGCAACAGGATTAATTAAGCAATGACTAGGTGGCATAATTAAAGAAAGTAACTTTTTTGATTTTTTTTAATTATTTTTATATATCTTAAATTTTCTTTTTAAAATTAAGCAATGACTATTTTTATATATAGTAAATGATGAATGAGTTGAAACCCTTAACGTGGCTAGATTATGCAATGACCTCTTCATGTTAATAAAATTGAATTTACATGTCTTTTGTTTTTTTGTTTCTAATCGGAGGCTTATTATCCTTTGTCATTGAGGTGATAAGGTGACTTAGGATCCATTCTTTTCAACTTTAATTGGTACTTATTAATCACGTCATTCTCGTTCATACACGCTTACTTAAAATAATAGTTTCTAGAAAGTACGCCAATTTTAACTAATTCAATTCTTTCAAAGACTATAAAAAAATTAGTTAATCATGTGACCAAAGAATTGTTAATATAAACCCTCTCTCCACGTCTGAACTTATTCTCGAGCCAAAAAATTAGTTCTTTGCCGTCCATACACAAAACAAGAACACATTATTTCTTTATATAATGTCAGTTTAACATATGAACTTATTCTTTGCTCTCCTATTTATAAAATGAGAAAAACTTAATGGACCCAAGAAGACACAGTGCGCGTCTCTTACCATTATGCACGCAAATTTTCTAGTTGTCTTTTAATGTTGCCTCGAATCCGTATGATGTGGTACGGTGTTTCTTTAATTTCCGGCCACGTTATTGTCCGAAGTGCTCGTTTCTTCATTAAAACATTATGAATCTATGAATAGTATATTTTTCATGGCATATTCTCTCCCCATAAACTTTATCATTGATCCCTTCCTTTGATGCCTTTCCCCGTCAATTGATGCCGAAACCCATGCCCAAAGCAAAGATATTAGGTCATATTCACAAGACAAGAACAAAAAACAATCACCATCATCTATAAATATGGTTTTCGTGATCAATGTTCAGTTTTACCTATCTTTTTTTGGCAGAAATAAAACTGAAAACTATCTCTCAACATGTCCTCCTTTGAATTCACCAAAATGGACATTCTCCAATTCATACGAGAGCACGGAAATCCAATTGGTGTTGCATTGGCTCTGGGCGCGATTTTCATCTACATTTTCAAGAGAAGAAGATCGAGAGGTTCGTACAAAAATTCTAAATTTTGGAGGAGTCATTTTCTCATTAAAAAAATTGGGAAAATTATCCCAAATGTCTTAAACCAATTGTGTGGTGGTCAATTTAATCATAAACATTTTAATAATTTGTTAATGTAGTCATTGAAGTTAAAATTGGCTGAAAATTACTCACGTGGAAACCAATTATCTTATGTGACATGGCCGACGCTAACGTGAAAGACTTTTGCAATTTTTTAAAAAATGTTCTTATTTTTTTTTTCCTTTTCCTTGATTTCCATTTTTCTTTTTCTTTTATTTCCCCTGCCGGTCCAAGGCCATGCCGATGGCCGTAGGAGGTCGCGGGCCACAAGCAAGGTGTTCTGCCCATCATGGTGGCCTTGGACCGGTGTAGGGGAATGGGAACAAAAGAAAAGGAGAAAACATTTCAAAAAATTGCCAAAAACCATCCGCGTTGGCACTAGTCTTACCACGTAGAATGGTTGACATATGCTATAATAATTTCTGGCTAAAATTGGCTGAAATGATTACATTGACAAATTATCAAAATATTTAAATTGATCAAATTGAAAAAGTTTAGGATTGAGTTAGTTGTTGTACAATATGTTTAGGCATTTTAAGTCAATTATCCCAAAGAAAAATTTATCCTCGAGCTATGATGTTTGACATATTAACAAATGCGAATTGTCCATTTGGCCACGTGGTCATTGAGCTTGCTTAGCTACCGTCTCGATTTCTCGAGTAAGGTTTTAGCCATTTGATTAGCATAATTCATTTCTAGAGAATTAAGAAAAAGGCGTAAAAATTGGAATAGTTAATTGCACCTCACTGCATATTTTACCTAATTTCGTGGACAAGACATCGTTTCATGGATGAAAGCTAAACGTAGTTCAGCTGACTATAAATACCCGTTCTTCTATCATGTTGATCAGAACATGCAATAAGCAATCCGTCGACGAAAGAGAGGAAAAAATCAAAATTCTACAAAGGGGAAAATGCTAGATTTTCAAAGAAATAGGACATATTTTACGACCAAACTCTACGTTCTCAATTAATTGTTGCAGAACTTGCTACTTTGAGACTGATCAATGTGATTTGACCATCCTTTTTCCCTCCTAGCACTCTGTATATATCCCGATAATTGAACTAGAAAAAAAGAAAAAAAAAAGATTGATCAATAAGATAGAACGAGTGTGGTGCTACTAGTATGTCTCATGCATCATCGTTTAATTAATCATCTTATTTTGTGTTGATTTTATTTTAGCTTGAAATTAGTTTGTAACTTGGGATAATAACACAATCTTCTGGATTTTTGTATGGTTCACTAAGGTTGCTTAGACCCCACAGAGTTCAAGGAATTCAGACTCATCAAGAAGACCCCGATGAGCCATAACACATCAAGATTCAAATTTGCTCTTCCCACGCCCACTTCGGTCTTGGGACTTCCCGTAGGGCAACACGTATTCTGCAAGTATAACACCATTCAAATTTATCAAAAAATAATAAAAATAATTGCGTATACATGAATTATATATATATACATATATATAACACTATAAAAAAAATGGTCGATTGGTAGATAGAATATATTTGAAGTGGACTAACCCTTTCAGTAATATGTGTCGAGCAGAGGAAAGGATAGAGAGGGTAAAGATGTTACCGGACGGTACACTCCTATTACTCTAGACTCTGATCTTGGTTACTTTGAATTGGTCGTGAAGGTATATATGCTTTCCTAAAAAAAAAAATTAATTATACCACTCAATCTACTATTATTATTTGACCAACTTATAATGTTTTTATTTGGTGAGTGCTTTAGATGTACCCACAAGGAGAGTTGTCTCACCATTTCAGAGAAATGCGTGAAGGAGATTACCTCCTTGTTAAAGGACCCATGGTACGTATCAGTTCTATAATTCCTTAATTTTAAATTATAGATTATATTCATTTGCTGCAAGCTATCTACTTTAAGTTTGATCTGAATATGAAACCCAATTTGCCGGTTGCGATGGCCAAGCCTAGATAATAAGTGAGGCGTAACTTTAAATGTCGCCTTGGTCTAAGATAGTGCCTAATGATTACCTCCGCTAATTATGGACCTAAATGTGAAATCTTGAATGAATGTTTCTTTTCTATCAAATGGGGTATTCGAGACTCTTAAGCACCTGACTAATTCTCATATATTAGTCTCTAAACCAAAATTTTTGTACAGATTGTGTCTATTAGCCATACTATAAATGGATACAAACTCTAGATATAGCAAGAATAATATGATATCTCTACTATCGTTACGAATTGCTTTTTCACGCAAATCAGACCTCCTAAAGGAATATTTATATATAACCATTCAAAATGGTCACCATTGAGGATGGATCTCACAAAATCACTCAACAACGTCACTCTCATTCAATATTGGTCTTCGAACATCACAACATTTTGATGGGAAAAGATATAGGCAAGATTAGTGGGATATATCTTCTCCAAATCTAAAATGATCTTCTACAATGTTGATGTTTTGCTTATCTCTTCTCAAGGGAAAAATCAAGTATAAGCCCAATCAAGCTCGTGCATTCGGGCTAATTGCCGGAGGCGCCGACATTTCCCCCATGTTTCAGGCAATGCTTTATTATTCTCATTAACTCCTGAAGAACATATTTTTTTATAATCAAGTTGAAATGTTCTTTTTTGGGCCTTAAATTGAGGCTTTCCCCCCAAATTTTTCTTTTTATATTTTCATGCAGCTTATTCGCGCCATACTGGAAAATCCAAAAGACAAAACAAAAGTGCACCTAATTTATGCCAATGACACTGTCGGCGACATACTTTTAAAGGTATACATACGTTTCTACCTGATTTTCTCTTTTTAAATTGATATTAAATTTGTCATTTATTCATGCCACTCTTCTATAATTTGGTGCACTGCCCTAATGCATCTTAGACCACTAGCAACTACTTAAGATCGTCCCTACAAATTGTGAAATTGGTGAAGGCTCTAGGGACAGCCACGACACTTTCTGTAAATAATGTCTTCGAGATATTCTTTCATGACTTTTTTGAACATTTGTTGTTTAGAAAGTGACTATTTAGTAGTGACTTAATTATCCAACAGTAACCACTGGAGTTTGCCTTAATAACTACTTTTCCAACATGGAAGGGGGAGGTGAGGAGTTCGAATCCCCACATTCTCAGAGGGTTGGGGTGGGGACAATATAGTTTCGGGAAGCACACAAGCCATTCATTCTACCTTAAAAGAACATTGATTGAATTGAACCTCCAGGCCGGGAAAAAAATAAAAAAAAAGACAGATTCAAAAAGAATTAGAAATAATATCAAGGCCTATTTTACACTTCGAGTTTGCACCAACATAAAATAGTAATTCGCGTTTTCCCACGAAGTTATATTTTACATTCAGTTGACTGCCTTATTTGCTTCCCGTTTACTTTGCAATTACCAAAGTAATTTGCATCCTAATGACTTCCTAAATTATTTGCAGGAAGAATTAGATAGCTTTGCCGAGAAATTTCCCGACCGTTTCACAGTGTATTATGTTGTCAAGCAGGTTAGTGAGAATATCCATATTGGTTCTAAATCTTCACTCCTTTGCTTTTTATTTTATAAATTGTGAAAACAATACTCTTCTCGGATTGTATATACATATTATTGCTCCATCTCTTGGCCAAGTTAGCGCCCATTTAATCAATTATTAAGCATTTTTTATGCCCACAATTTTTTTTTGGTCTAACACAAATTGATTTGGCCATTAATTAATCTTTTCGCCTTTTCAATTATCTAAAATTTCTGCACAATTTTCAGGTTCCCGAAAATTGGAATGGTGGAGTCGGGTATGTGACGAGGGAGATGATCCGAACCCACTGTCCACCACCTGCTTCCGATGTAAAGGTTAATCTCTTAATTCCCATATTTAAAATAAATTCATTTTGTTGAAAGCTTTTTTTTCCTCCTACTGAAGCTATTTTGTGAAAAATGGGAATTTGTTATGCAGATACTGAAATACGACTTGGTCTATTTAATTTTTTTAATGATTATTTTATAATGTTGCAGATAGTGATGCGTGGTCCTCCAGCCATGATGCAGGCAATGGCTACTCATCTTAAAGAGCTTGGTTACACACGAGATATGCAGATTGATATCTGATTAGCAAGATTTGGACTTGATCAGCGATAATTAATGAGGAATTTTTTTATTTTCATTTTCAATCACATAATGAAATATATGTTGTGCCTAAAAATGAGATTTTTTTTTTTTTATTGAAGTGTTTGAGAAGTGCCCTATAAACACTTGTCAATAAAATTCTTATTAATTACTAGTGTAAATTTCAATCGAATATTCATAATTTAATATGTAACTTCATCATAATTGATTAGTGTAAAATTAATCTATTCGTAAGTTCAAAACTGGACTTTTTTTTTTTTGGTAATAATTTTAGTCTTAATAAAAATTGTAAATGAAAATTTATGGGTCATGCCGAGTGAGGTTAATACGTATAATTTCAAAGTATATATCAAAAGTTCTAAAAACAAATTGAATAAAGCAAGGTTCCACATTTGGTGGGAGCATTTGTCCACACTGCACAAGACATAGCCTCGCCCTTAATTAATATCTCAAAACATTCGTGAACCACACTGATTAGGAAAGATTTTGATTTTCAAAATATAGATTGCATATATCACGAGTGAGTGAAAACAATATTGAAAATTTGTAATTGTTTTATTAAATAGTTACTTAACCACGAGGCATTGGAGGGCACTTTATTCTTAAATTGTGAAGGCCGGCCTAATCCGGCTCGTGGCTGCGGTCCAATCTAATCCGACCAACTCATTTTCGAGGAAGGTGGAGAGCATATCATACCCGGACGTCGAGTCCAGTTACTCTCCAATCAGCATTGCATCAATAAAAGGTGAAGCAACATATAAGGATTTGCAACGACTTGGACGCGGTTTTGGATTTATAACGAGAGGAATGGTTCCCTTTGCTTGAGAATATCTTATCTTTTCTCTTGTGCCAAATTAGAAAAGGTCCAAGGAATCCTTCCCATTAATATAAGGAATGCACGTAGTGTAATACAAAACAAAGTACTTAGGAGGTTTTCCAATCTCCTCATATAATTTTTACTATTGGGAACACTGTTTTGGACCTTAATTTTCTATAAATAAAAGAAGGAATATTGATTATAAGGGCAAGTACCAAGTCCTGATAATTCGTCAATTTTATTCGATCATTGGCAGAGAAATATGGCAAATATGAAATTGATGACTGCCCTAATTATCTATTTATTGCTGAGCGAATTGGGCCTACTATCATGATTATCTGAACAAAAGGGGGAAAACACAAAATAAGATGTAGGGCCTACTATAATGATTAACGTGGCTTGGCTATGCAATGACCTCATCATGTTGACAAAACTGCAATTCACGTCTTTTGTTTTTGTTTTTAATTGAGGTAATAAGGTGACTAGGGATCCATTCTTTTCAATTTTTACTTATTAATTACATCATTCTTGTCATCCACGCTTATTAAAATAATGGGAACTAGAGAGTACGTCATTTTTAACTAATTTCATTCTTTCAAAGACTGACCAAGATTAGTTGACTATATTACTAGAGAATTGTTAATATAAACCCTCTCCCCACGTCTGAATTTATTCTCAAGCCAAAAGATATAGTTATTCTAGATGGTAGTTGACCTTGACTCCCGCATGTAATTTCTTCTTCTCCTGTAAGATGTGAATTTGACATTGAAAAGATTCACATTGATCAGAAAGATATCTACTCAAAAGGAAGGACCAAAGTCTCCATTCCAAAACATAATTAGTTTAGAGGGGCATTATTGTCGATTGCATCTCTCTAATTGGGAGCGAAATATTGAGAAGACTAAAACATTGCTAAGTTTCGAGATTAATCCATCATTGTATCACAAAGCAGAAGCGGAAAGATTGCTCCATTAGCTAATGAGAAATCACAGCAGCTCAATAAATACAGTTTCAAAGTTGACTAAATTTAATTAATCAAAACACATAAATGTGATCATGCGACGCGACAAAAGTATTTGAAATCTTTTCGCCGAATCTCTATCAATTTTCATTAAGTAAGCCCCAGGTGAAAACCTCTAATAACAACCACACGGTCTAGCAAAGTTTGGTTCACTCGTAGCCGTCCATACACAAAATAAGAACACATTATTTCTTTAGATAGGGTCAGTCTAACATATAAATAGATCATGTTCTCACCCATGTAGAAGACCGGCAGGGTGCATCTCCACCTACTATGCATGCAACTTTTCAAATTATTGTACGATTGCCTCAAATCCTTATGATGTGGTCAAATGTTTCTTTAATTTCCAGCCATGTTATTGTTGGAAGTGGTCATTTCTTTATTTAAATATTATGAACTCCTCGAGAAACTGAGAAATCGAATTCCCCACCTTCCCCTTCTCAAGTGAGAAGGGTAGCCACTAAGATAATTCCTAATAGTCAAACATTATGAATTTATGAATACTATATTTTTTATAGCATAATTTCTCCCCATAAACTTTGCCATTGATTCCTCCCTTTGATACCTTTTGCTGTCGGATTGATGCCAAAACCACGTCCAAAGCAAAGCAGTTAGGCCGTCATCACAAGAAACGAACAAAAAAAAAGCACCATCACTTATCAATGGGGTTCTTGTGATCAATGTTCATTTCTACCTATCTTTTTCGCAGAAAGAAATCTGAAAACTGTCTCACAACATGCTCTCCTTTGGATCCACCAAAATGGGTATTCTCCAATTAATGCAAGAGCGCCCAAATCCAATTGGCGTTGCATTGGCTCTGGGCGCAATTTTCATTTCTGCGGTCTACATTTTCAAAAGAAGAAGATCAAGAGGTTCGTGCAAAATTCTAAATTTCGGTCCATCGTTTTCTCTTTGGCATCCTAGAAAAGTTGGGAAAATTATTCAAAATATCCTAAACTTATTATATGACGGTTAGTTTAATTATAATTTTTTTTAATTTAGCTAATTTAATTTGATATTTTGATGATTTGCCAATAGTTGACTGAAAATAACTCAAGAGACATCAATCGTCTTATATGACATAGTCAACGCCAATATGAATGATTTTTGTAATTTTTAAAATTTTCTAAATTTTATCCTTTTCTTTTATCTCCTTTTCCTTTATTATTTCCCCTTGCCATTTTAGAGAATTATTGCTAGAAAAATCTATCGACATGTTAAAAAATGCGGATTGTCCATTTGGCCACGTGATTATTGAGCTAGCTTAGCTGCTGTCTCGATTTCTTGGGTAAGGTTTTAGCCATTTGATTAGTACATAATTATTTCTCAGACAAAGGCGTAAAAATGGGAGGAGTTAATTGCACCTTACAGTATATTTTAACGAATTTCGTAGACAAGACCGCATGGATGAAAGCGAATTAAACGTAGTTCAGCTGACCATAAAGACCTGTTCTTCTACTATGTTGATCAGAACATGCAATAAGCAATCCAGTAACGAAAGAGAGGAGAGAATTAAAATTTTACGAAGGGGAAAATGCTAGTCTTTCAGAGAAATAGGATATATTTTACAATCAAACTCTACGTTGTGATCTAATTCTTGCGGAACTTGATGTATTGAGATGAATCGATGTGATTTGACGGTCTTTTTCCCCTCCAAGCCACCCTGAATATATCCCAATAATTGAATGAGGAAAAGGAAAAAAATGGTTCATTAATAAGACAGAAAGAGTGTGGCGCTATTAATATCTCTCACACGTCTTTGCTGATCTCATCGAATTAACCTGCTTGACCAATCTTCTTGTGTCGATTTTATTTTAGCCTGAAATTAATTAGTAACTCGGAATAATAACACATCTTCTGAATTTTTGTGGTTCACTAAGGCTGCTTAGACCCCTCAAAGTTCAAGGAATTCAGACTCATCAAGAAGACCCAGATTAGCCCTAACACCGCAAGATTCAAATTTGCTCTTCCTACGCCCAATTCGGTCTTGGGACTTCCTGTGGGACAACACGTAATCTGCAGGTATAATATCAAATAATTTGTCAGAAACAAATAATTATAACTATATAATATAAATAAGGTAATTACACCGTAAATGTCATAACTTCGAACAACGCTTACTCAAGTGCCTTAGCTTTTTTTTCAATGACTTGAGCACCATAATTTATATACGGAGCTCACTTGAGTGTCACAACAATTTTTTCCGATCACTTGAGTGCTATATAACTTTTCAATTGGTCATTGAAGTATCATAAGTCTTTAAAATTGTTCATTGCAAGTGTTATATCATGTCAAAATTTTGGCACTAACACTATTAAAAAATTATGACACTCAAGTGATCGATTGAAAGTTATGGCATTCAAGTGAACGATGTTATAGAAGTTACATTACTTAAGCAGTCAAAAAAACTATATGACAATTAAGTGATCATCTTATGAAAATTATGGCTTTTATAGTATCCTCATCCCTAGCAAATAATTATTAAAAAAAAAAAAGTCGATTGATAAATAGAATATATTTGGAGTGTGATTAACATGGCACTAATCTATGTCGAGCAGAGGAAAGGATAAAGACGGTGAAGAAGTTATCAGGCCATACACTCCCATTACACTAGACTCTGATGTTGGTTACTTTGAATTGGTCGTAAAGGTATATGTTCTTTCATTAAAATAATCACTAATTACACTATGTAATCTACAATTATTACAAAAACAATGATTTGACTAACTTACAATGTGTTGATTTTGGGAACGCTTTAGATGTACCCAGAAGGAAAGATGTCTCACCATTTTAGAGAAATGCGAGAAGGTGATTACCTCGCTGTTAAAGGACCCAAGGTACTAATCGGCTCTATGATTCCTTAATTTTAAATTATAGATGATATGTATTTGCTACGTACTTTCCCTCTTGATTTCAATATGGGCCTGGTTGCCTATGGGCTCGCCTCAGCTAAATGAGCCTAGGGATTTAGGAAATGCTACTTAGCTACGAAACTCAGCTTGTTGGTTGCGATGGGCAGGCCTTGACAATAATGGCCCATTTGGTTCAGCTTTGGGCAAATGCTATTGGGAAAATACAAATATTTTTTAGCCAAAGGGGTTTGTGAAAATGCAAATAACGTTTGGTAAATTGTAGTTTTGAAATGCATTGTAAAACGACTTTGGGCAAAATATTGTTCGGTAAAAATTGCATTTGGAATGGACTTTTGTTAAATAAAAAAACAAAAAAAAATTACAATTTTTTTTTTGAAGTTTGGCTACCGGACCAACTAGATTTGGCTACCGGACCGTCGGATCTAGCCACCGCACGGCCAGATCGCCCCCAGTTGCCATTGCCTAAGGTCACCCACCTTAGGCGCGCAACCCCATGCGTCGGCAACCCCCGTCGGTTGCCCCAAGCGTCGCCACGAGGTCGCGCGACCTCAGGTGACGGATTGCGCGACCTTAGGCGGCCAACGCCTGGGGTTGCCCGACCTAGGCGATGCGCGACCTCAAGCGGCCGTCATCTAGGGTTGGGCACCTAGGCAATGGCCGCCTGAGGTCGCACGACCCCAGGTGACCGTTACCTAGGGTAGCCCGACCCCGGCGACCGTTGCCTAGGGTCGCGCGACCTCAGGTAGCCGCCTGGGTCATGTGATTCAGGTCATCAGTCGCCTGGGTCGCTCGATTCGGGCGTTGCCTGAGGTCCGGTGATGGTCACCGAGGTCAGGCGACCCTTAAGCGGCGGTTGCCGGCGCGCACCACCCCTTGGCCGGCAGTTGTCAGCCTCCGATCCAGCGCGGTTAGTTGGAGAAATTGGAGAAGATGAACAGTAATCAAGCTATTTGTATTCCCAAAATACAACTTCCCAAAGCACCTCAAGCCTTGCATTGAGCTAAAGGCCCATAGAGCCATTTAAAGATGCAATTGCATCTTGTCAAAATTACCCAAAAAATTGAACCAAACGTGTTTGTATTTGGCTAAGGGACTTTAGAGTCCCAAAGCCCCTTCTGAAAGTCGAACTAAACAGGGCCTAAGTTAGGCCTAACTTTAAAGGTTGCCTTGGTCTAAGACAAGGTCCAATGATTACCTTGGCTACTCATGAGACCTAAATGGGAAATCTAGAGAATGTTTCTTTTATGTCAAACAGGGTATCCGAGACTCTTAAGCACTTGTGTAATTCTTTGATATTAGTCATAAAACCAAAATTTTTACAAAGATTGTGTCTCGAAGCATACTATAGAAACAAATTTAGATAATAATCTGTTAACTCTATTATTGCAACAATTTGTTTTCACGCGAGTCACCCCTTCTAAAGGAATGTCCACACATTATCATTGGAAACAGTCACCATTAAGCATGGATCTCACTTACTCAACATCATCAATCTCACACAATGTGCGTCTCGGAACATCACAACATTTTGTTGGGAAAAAATACAGGCAAGACTAGTGGGATATATCTTCTTAAAATCTAAAATGATCTTGCATAGTGACGATGTTTTGATCATCTCTTCTCAAGGGACGACTCAAGTATAAGCCCAATCAAGCTCGTGCATTTGGGATGATTGCTGGAGGCTCCGGCATTACCCCCATGTTTCAGGCAGTGCTTCATTATTCTCATCAACTCTTGATAAAAATATCTTTATTATTAAGCTGAAATGTTCTATTTTGCTGTTTACATTGAGGCTTTTCCCTTCTTTTTTTTTTTTTTTGGCTTTAATGTTCTGATGCAGCTTATTTGCGCCATACTGAAAAATCCAAAAGACAAAACAAAAGTGCACCTAATTTATGCCAATACTACTATCGACGACATACTTTTAAAGGTACACATATATTTTTCTCGATTTTCTCCTTTTAAGATTGATATCAAATTTGTCATTTGTTCATATCTCTCTTCTATAATTTGGTGCACTACGTTACGGCATCTCAGACAACAGTAGTGACACCGTTTGTAAAGCACGTTTTCGAGACAGTATTTCATGACCTTTTTTGAACATTTGTCGTTTAGAAAGTGGATTCCAAGCAATAGTGACTCGGTTATCCAATCACATGCAAGCAATTTATTTTTCCATAGAGGAGATTCAAAGGGAATTAGAAACAATATCTCATTTAAAAGGTTTATTTTACCGCTTCGAATTTATACCGACATGAAATAGCATTTCATGTTTTCCCACGAACTTAACATTTTGCATTAAGTTCACCCTATTTGCTTCCTGTTTAATTTGCATTAACAAAGTAATTTGCATCCTAATGACTTCCTAAATTGTTTGCAGGAAGAATTAGATAGCTTTGCCGAGAAATTTCCCGACCGTTTCAAAGTGTATTATGTTCTTAGTAAGGTGAGTGAAGAAATTCAGGTGGCTTCTAAATCTTCGCTCCTTTCCTTTTTATTTATTAAACCGGGAAAACAATACATTCTCGCATTGTATATACATCATATTGCTCCATCTCTTGGCCAAATTAGCGCCCATTTCATCAATTATAAAGCATTTTCTGTGCCCACAAATTGATTTGGCCATTAATTAACCTTTGCCATTTTCAATTATCTAAAGCATTTCTTGCACAATTTTCAGCCTCCTGAAAATTGGAATGGTGGAGCGGGGCGGGTAACAAAGGAGATGATCCGAGCCCATTGCCCACCACCAGCTTCCGATATACAGGTTAATCTCTCAATTTTCACGTACTTATGCAATTCATTTTGTTGAAAGCCTTTTCTCCCTAATGACGCTATTTTCTAAATATGGCAATTTATTATTTTTGGTGTATTAGGAGTGAAATATTAGTATGATTTCTCTCTGCATTTAGTTGAGAAATCCTTAGTTTTTAAAACTAAAATATGATTTGGTCCATTTAATTTTTTCATTTATTTATGGTTATTTATGATGTTGTAGATACTGAGGTGTGGTCCTCCACCCATGAACAAGGCAATGGCGACTTATCTTAACGAGCTTGGTTACACACAAGATATGCAGTTTGAGTTCTAATTAGCAAGATTTGGATGCGATTAGCCATCCTTAATATGTAATATTTTCATTTTCAATCACATGACCATATAAATGTAGTGCCTAAAAATGACAAATTTTTTTATTGAAGTGTTTGACAAGTGCCCAATAAACACTCATCAATAAAATTCATATTATTTATTTATGTTTAAATTTTAATCAGATATTCATAATTTAATATGTAATTCCATCATAAATCATCTGCGTAAATTTATTATATTCCTAAGTTCAGAACTAGACTTTCTTTTGTAGTAATCTTAGGGACATTTTGGTAATTGGCTAAATAGTACCTGTTCTATTCTTTTGTTCCTAAGAAAAAAAAAAAAACATAAATCCGTTAGGCAAATTTTTTGTTTCCAAGAATAGATTTGGAATAGAATCAATGAGTGAAAAAAAGTTACTTCTTTATTCTCAAGAATAACTTTAAAATTAAGCCAACCCATTTTTCTTTTTTTCTCGTTTCTTTTCTCTTCACTTTTCCTTCTCTTTTCTTCTTCCTCCTAACCGGTCATTGGCCACCATAGCCTGCTCGCCAACGACGCCCCCAATGTCAGCGACACACTAAGTAAGGTTAGACAAGCTCGTCAAAGGCTCGTTTGGTCACTAGCGAGGCTAAGTCTCGCCCCGGCTAGCAAGGCCAAGCCTCGCCAATGGTTGGACGAGCTCGACCTCGCCAAACCAATGCCAGGTCAACCTCGCCTTGGCTAGGTGAGACTTGGCCTCACCAAATCTAAGCGAGACATGTCAGCAACGCCCAAGACTTGAAGTATTTGACAAGTGCCAAATAAATACTCATCAATAAAATTCTTATTATTTATTCATGTGTAAATTTCAATCGGATATTCATAATTTAATATGTAATTCCATCATAAATCATTTGCACAAATTTATTATATTCCTAAGTTCAGCACTGGACTTTCTTTTGCAGTAATCTTAGGGTCTTTTTGGCAATTGGCTAAATAGTACCCGTTCTATTCTTTTGTTCCTAAGAACAAAAAAAGAACATAAATCCGTTGGGCAAATTTTTTATTTCCAAGAATAGATTTGGAATAGAATCAATGAGTAAGAAAAAGTTACTTCTTTATTCTCAACAATAACTTTAAAATCAAGCCAACTCATTTTTCTTTTTTTCTCGTTTCTTTTCTCTTCACTTTTCCTTCTCTCTTCTTCTTCCTCATAACCGGTCACAGGCCATCGTTGCCTGGCCGCCACTGTTAGCAACCAACTAGGCAAGGTTAGACAAGCTCGTCAAAGGCTCGTTTGGCCACTAGCAAGGCTAAGCCTCGCCGATGGTTGGATGAGTTCGGCCTAGCCGAGCCAACGCCAGGTCAGCCTCGCCTTGGCTGGGTGAGACTTGGCCTCGGCCGGGTGAGACTTGGCCTCACCAACTCTAAGCGAGGCATGTCAGCAAGGCCCGAGACTTGAAGGGTTTGACAAGTGCCCAATAAACACTCATCAATAAATTTCTTAATATTTATTCATGTGTAAATTTTAATTGGATATTCATAATTTAATATGTAATTCCATCATAAATCATCTGTGCAAATTTACTTTATTCCTCAGTTCAAAATTGGACTTTCTTTTGTAGTAATCTTAGGGTCTTTTTAGCAATTGGCTAAATAGTACCTGTTCTTTTTTTTTTTGTTCCTAAAAACAAAAAAAAAAAACAGAAATCCGTTGGGCAAATTTTTTGTTTCCAAGAATAGATTTGGAATAGAATCAATGAGTAAGAAAAGTTACTTCTTTATTTTCAAGAATAACTTTAAAATCAAGCCAACCCATTTTTCTTTTTTTCTCGTTTCTTTTCTCTTCACTTTTCCTTATCTCTTTTTCTACCTCTTAATCGGTCACTAGCCACCGCTGCCTGCTCGCCAACGACGCCGCCACTATCAGTGACCAACTAGGCAAGCTCAGACAAGCTCATCAAAGGCTCGTTTGGCCACTAACGAGGTTAAGTCTCGCCCTGGCTAGCAAGGCCAAGCCTCGCCAATGGTTGGACGAGCTCGGCCTCGCCGAACCAACGCCAGGTCAGCCTCACCTTGGCTGGCTAAGACTTGGCCTCACCAAATCTAAGCGAGGCATGTCATCACGGCCCGAGACTTGAAGGGTTTTGACGAGTGCCAAATACACACTCATCAAAAAAATTCTTATTATTTATTCATGTGTAAATTTCAATCAGATATTCATAATTTAATATGTAATTCCATCATAAATCATCTGTGCAAATTTATTATATTCCCAAGTTTAGAATTGGACTTTCTTTTGTAGTAATCTTAGGGTCTTTTTAGCAATTGGCTAAATAGTACCCGTTCTTTTTTTTTTGTTCCTAAGAACAAAAAAAGAACAGAAATCCGTTGGGCAAATTTTTTGTTTCCAAGAATAGATTTGGAATAGAATCAATGAGTAAGAAAAAGTTACTTCTTTATTCCCAATAACAACTTTAAAATCAAGCCTACTCATTTTTCTTTTTTTTTTTCTTTTCTTTTCTATTCACTTTTCCTTCTCTCTTTCTTCTTCCTCCTAACCGGTCACTGGCCACCGCCTGCTCTTCAACGACGCCCCCATTGTCAGCAACACACTAGGCAAGGTTAGACAACCACGTCAAAGGCTCGTTTGGCCACTAGCGAGGCTAAGTCTCGCTCCGGCTAGCAAGGCCAAGCCTCGCCAATGGTTGGACGAGCTCGGCCGCACCGAACCAACGCCAGGTCAACCTCGCCTTGGCTGGGGGAGACTTGGCCTCACCAAATCTAAGCGAGGCATGTCAGCACCGCCCGAGACTTGAAGTGTTTGACAAGTGCCCAATAAACACTCATCAATAAAATTCTTATAATTTATTCATGTGTAAATTTCATTCGGATATTCATAATTCAATATGTAATTCCATCATAAATCATCTGTGTAAATTTATTATATTTCTAAGTTCAGAATTGCACTTTCTTTTGTAGTAATCTTAGGGTCTTTTTGGCAATTGGCTAAATAGTACCCGTTCTATTCTTTTGTTCCTAAGAACAAAAAAAGAACATGAATCCGTCGGGCAAATTGTTTGTTTCCAAAAATAGATTTGGAATAAAATCAATGAGTAAGAAAAAGTTATTTATTTATTCTCAAGAATAACTTTAAAATCAAGCCGACCCATTTTTCTTTTTTTCTCGTTTCTTTTCTCTTCACTTTTCCTTCTCTCTTCTTCTTCCTCTTAACCGATCACTAGCCACCGCTGCTTGCTCGCCAATGACGCCGCCACTGTCAGCGACCAACTAGGCAAGGTCAGACAAGCTTATCAAAGGCTTGTTCGGCCACTAACGAGGCTAAATCTCGCCGGCCAACCAATGGTTGGACGAGCTCGGCCTCAACCTCACCTTGGCTGGGTGAGACTTGGCCTCACCAAATCTAAGCGAGGCATGTCAGTACGGCCTGAGACTTGAAGGGTTTGACAAGTGCCAAATACACACTCATCAAAAAAATTCTTATTATTTATTCATGTGTAAATTTCAATCGGATATTCATAATTTAATATGTAATTCCATCATAAATCATCTACGCAAATTTATTATATTCCCAAGTTCAGAATTGGACTTTCTTTTGTAGTAATCTTAGGGTCTTTTTAGCAATTGGCTAAATAGTACCCGTTCTTTTTTTTTTTGTTCCTAAGAACAAAAAAAGAACAAAAATCCATTGGGCAAATTTTTTGTTTCCAAGAATAGATTTGGATTAGAATCAATGAATAAGAAAAAGTTACTTCTTTATTCCCAATAATAACTTTAAAATCAAGCCTACTCATTTTTCTTTTTTTCTCGTTTCTTTTCACTTTACTTTTCCTTCTCTCTTCTTCTTCCTCCTAACCGGTCACTGGCCACCGCTACCTACTCGCTAAGGATGCCGCCACTGTTAGCGACCAACTAGGCAAGGTCAGACAAGCTCGTCAAAGGCTCGTTTGGCCACTAGCGAGACTAAGTCTCGTCCCGGCTAGCAAGGCCAAGCCTCGCCAATGGTTGGACGAGCTCGGCCTTGCCGAAAACGCCTCGCCTCGCCTTGGCTGGGTGAGACTTGGCCTCACCAAATCTAAGCGAGGCATGCCGGCACCGCCTGAGACTTGAAGTGTTTGACAAGTGCCCAATAAACACTCATCAATAAAATTCTTATTATTTATTCATGTGTAAATTTCAATCGGATATTCATAATTTAATATGTAATTCCATCATAAATGATTTGCGCAAATTTATTATATTCCCAAGTTCATAATTGGACTTTCTTTTGTAGTAATCTTAGGGTCTTTTTAGCAATTGGCTAAATAGTACCCGTTCTTTTCTTTTTGTTCCTAAGAATAAAAAAAGAACAGAAATCCGTCGGGGAAATTTTTTTTTTCCAAGAATAGATTTGGAATAGAATCAATGAGTAAGAAAAAGTTACTTCTTTATTCCCAATAATAACTTTAAAATCAAGCCTACTCATTTTTCTTTTTTTCTCGTTTCTTTTCTCTTCACTTTTCCTTCTCTTTTCTTCTTCCTCCTAACTGGTCACTGGCCACCGCTGCCTGCTCGCCAAGGACGCCGCCATTGTCAGCGACCAACTAGGCAAGGTCGGACAAGCTCGTCAAAGGCTCATTTGGTCACTAGGGAGGTTAAGTCTCGCCCCGGCTAGCAAGGCCAAGCCTCACCAATGGTTGGACGAGCTCGGCCTCGCCGAAAGCCTCGCCTTGGCTGGGTGAGACTTGGCCTCACCAAATCTAAGCGAGGCATGTCAGTACCGCCCGAGACTTGAAGTGTTTGATAAGTGCGCAATAAACACTCATAAATAAAATTCTTATTATTTATTCATGTGTAAATTTCAATTGGATATTCATAATTTAATATGTAATTCCATCATAAATGATTTGCGCAAATTTATTATATTCCTAAGTTCGAACTGGACTTTTTTTGTAGTAATCTTAGGGTTTTTTTGGCAATTGGCTAAATAGTACCCGTTCTATTCTTTTGTTCCGGAGAGCAAAAAAAGAACATAAATCCGTTGGGCAAATTTTTTGTTTCCAAGAATAGATTTGGAATAGAATCAATGAGTAAGAAAAAGTGACTTCTTTATTCTCAAGAATAATTTTAAAATCAAGCCACCGCATTTTTCTTTTTTTCTCGTTTCTTTTCTCTTCACTTTTCCTTCTCTCTTCTTCTTCCTCCTAACTGGTCACTGGCCACTGCTGCCTGCTCACCAACGATGCCGTCACTGTCAGTGACCAACTAGGCAAGGTTAAACAAGCTTATCAAAGGCTCATTTGGCCACTAGCGAGGCTAAGTCTTGCCCCGGCTAGCAAGGCCAAACCTCGCCAATGGTTGGACGAGCTCGGCCTTGCCGAACCAACGCTAGGTCAGCCTCGCCTTGGCTGGGTGAGACTTGGCCTCACCAAATCTAAGCGAGGCATGTCAGCACCGCCCGAGACTTGAAGTGTTTGACAAGTGCGCAATAAACACTCATCAATAAAATTCTTATTATTTAATCATGTGTAAATTTCAATCGGATATTCATAATTTAATATGTAATTCCATCATAAATGATCTGCGCAAATTTATTATATTCCTAAGTTCAGAACTGGACTTTTTTTGTAGTAATCTTAGGGTTTTTTTGGCAATTGGCTAAATAGTACCCGTTCTATTCTTTTGTTCCGGAGAACAAAAAAAGAACATAAATCCGTTGGGCAAATTTTTTGTTTCCAAGAATAGATTTGGAATATAATCAATGAGTAAGAAAAAGTTACTTCTTTATTCTCAAGAATAATTTTAAAATCAAGCCACCGCATTTTTCTTTTTTTCTCGTTTCTTTTCTCTTCACTTTTCCTTCTCTCTTCTTCTTCCTCCTAATCGGTCACTGGCCATTGCTGCCTGCTCGCCAACGACGCCACCATTGTCAGCGACCAACTAGGCAAGGTCAGACAAGCTCGTCAAAGGCTCGTTTGGCCACTAACGAGGCTAAGTCTTGCCCCGGCTAGCGAGGCCAAACCTCGCCAATGGTTGGACAAGCTCGACCTTGCCGAACCAACGCTAGGTCAGCCTCGCCTTGGCTGGGTGAGACTTGGCCTCACCAAATCTAAGCGAGGCATTTCAGCACCGCCCGAGACTTGAAGTGTTTGACAAGTGCCCAATAAATACTCATTAATAAAATTCTTATTATTTATTCATGTGTAAATTTGAATCGGATATTCATAATTTAATATGTAATTCCATTATAAATCATCTGCGCAAATTTATTATATTCCTAAGTTCAGAACTGGACTTTCTTCTATAGTAATCTTAGGGTCTTTTTGGCAATTGGCTAAATAGTACCCGTTCTATTCTTTTGTTGCTAAGAACAAAAAAAGAACATAAATCCGTTGGGCAGATCTTTTTGTTTCCAAGAATAGATTTGGAATAGAATCAATGAGTAAGAAAAAGTTACTTATTTATTCTCAAGAATAACTTTAAAATCAAGCCTACTCATTTTTCTTTTTTTCTCGTTTCTTTTCTCTTCACTTTTCCTTCTCTCTTCTTCTTCCTCCTAACCGGTCACTGGCCACCGCTGCTTGCTCCCCAATGACGCCGCCACTATCAGCGACCAACTAGGCAAGGTCAGACAAGCTCGTCAAAGGCTCGTTTGGCCACTAGCGAAGCTAAGTCTCGCCCCGGCTAGCAAGGCCAAGCCTCGCCAATGGTTGGACAAGTTCGGTCTCGCCGAACGAACGAGAGGTCAGCATCGCCTTGGCTGGGTGAGACTTGGCCTCACCAAATCTAAGCGAGGCATGTCAGCACCGCTCGAGACTTGAAGTGTTTGACAAGTGCGCAATAAACACTCATCAATAAAATTCTTATTATTTATTCATGTGTAAATTTTAATCGGATATTGATAATTTAATATGCAATTCTATCATAAATGATCTGCACAAATTTATTATATTCCTAAGTTCAGAACTTGACTTTCTTCTGTAGTAATCTTAGGGTCTTTTTGGCAATTGGCTAAATAGTACCCATTCTATTCTTTTGTTCCTAAGAACAAAAAAAGAACATAAATCCGTTGGGCAAATTTTTTGTTTCCAAGAATAGATTTGGAATAGAATCAATGAGTAAGAAAAAGTTACTTATTTATTCTTAATAATAACTTTAAAATCAAGCCAACTCATTTTTCTTTTTTTCTTGTTTCTTTTTTTTCACTTTTCCTTCTCTCTTCTTCTTCCTCCTATCCAGTCACTGGCCACCGCTGCCTGCTGGCCAACGACGCCGCCACTATCATCGACCAACTAGGCAAGGTCATATCAGCTTGTCAAAGGCTCGTTTGGCCACTAGCGAGGCTAAGTCTCGCCCCGGGTAGAAAGGCCAAACCTCGCCGGTGGTTAGAGGAGTTCGGCCTTGCCGAGCCAACGCGAAGTCAGCCTCGCCTTGGCTGGGTGAGACTTGGCCTCACCAAATCTAAGCAAGGCATGTCAGCAGGGCCCGAGACTTCAAGTGTTTGACAAGTGCCCAATAAACACTCATCAATAAAATTCTTATCATAATTTAATATGTAATTCCATCATAACTCATCTGCGTAAATTGATTATATTCCTAACTTCAGAATTGGACTTTCTTTTGTAGTAATCTTAGGGTCTTTTTGGCAATTGGCTAAATAGTACTCATTCTATTCTTTTGTTCCTAAAAACAAAAAAAGAACATAAATCCGTTAGGCAAATTTTTTGTTTCCAAGAATAGATTTGGAATAGAATCAATGAGTAAGAAAAATTTGCTTCTTTATTCTCAAGAATAACTTTAAAATCAAGCCAACTCATTTTTCTTTTTTTCTCGTTTCTTTTCTCTTCACTTTTCCTTCTCTGTTCTTCTTCCTCCTAACCAGTCACTGGCCACCGCTGCCTACTCGCCAAGGACGCCGCCATTGTCAGCAACCAACTAGGCAAGGTCAAACAAGCTCGTCAAATCCTCGTTTGGCCACTAGCGAGGCTAAGTCTCGCCCTGGCTAGCAAGGCCAAGCCTCTTCAATGGTTGGATGAGCTCGGCCTTGCCGAACCAACGCCAGGTCAGCCTCACCTTGGTTGGGTTAGACTTGGCCTCACCAAATCTAAGCGAGGCATGTCGACCTTCCCGAGACTTGAAGTGTTTGACAAGTGCCCAATAAACACTCATCAATAAAATTCTTATTATTTATTCATGTGTAAATTTCAATCGGATATTCATAATTTAATATGTAATTCCATCATAAATGATCTGCGCAAATTTATTATATTCCTAAATTCAGAACTGGACTTTCTTTTGTAGTAATCTGAGGGTCTTTTTGGCAATTGGCTAAATAGTACCTATTCTATTCTTTTGTTCCTGAGAACAAAAAAAGAACATAAATCCGTTGGGTAGATTTTTTGTTTCCAAGAATAGATTTGGAATATAATCAATAAGTAAGAAAAAGTTACTTCTTTATTCTCAAGAATAACTTTAAAATCAAGCCAACTCATTTTTCTTTTTTTCTCGTTTCTTTTCTCTTCACTTTTCCTTCTCTCTTCTTCTTCCTCCTAACCGGTCACTGGCCACCGCTGCCTGCTCGCCAATGACGCCGCCACTGTTAGCGACCAACTAGGCAAGGTCAGACAAGCTCGTCAAAGGCTCGTTTGGCCACTAGCGAGGCTAAGTCTCGCCCCAGCTAGCAAGGCTAAGCCTTGCCAATGGTTGGACGAGCTCGGCCTCGCCGAACCAACGCCAGGTCAGCCTCGCCTTGGCTAGGTGAGACTTGGCCTCACCAAATCTAAGCGAGGCATGTCAGCACCTTCCGAGACTTGAAGTGTTTGGCAAGTGCCCAATAAACACTCATCAATAAAATTCGTATTATTTATTCATGTGTAAATTTCAATCGGATATTCATAATTTAATATGTAATTCCATCATAAATGATCTGCGCAAATTTATTATATTCCTAAGTTCAGAACTGGACTTTCTTCTGTAGTAATCTTAGGATCTTTTTGGCAATTGGCTAAATAGTACCCGTTTTATTCATTTGTTCTTGAGAACAAAAAAAGAACATAAATTCGTTGGGCAGATTTTTTGTTTCCAAGAATAGATTTGGAATAGAATCAACGAGTAAAAAAAAGTTACTTTTTTATTCTCAAGAATAACTTTAAAATCAAGCCAACTCATTTTTCTTTTTTTCTTGTTTCTTTTCTCTTCACTTTTCCTTCTTTCTTCTTCTTTCTCCTAACCGGTTACTGGCCACCGCCGCCTGCTCGCCAACTGCGCCGCCACTGTCAGCGACCAACTAGGCAAGGTCAGACAAGCTCGTCAAAGGCTCGTTTGGCCACTAGCGAGGCTAAGTCTCACCCCAGCTAGCAACGCCAAGCCTCGCCGATGGTTGGATGAGCTCGGCCTCGCCGAGCCAGTGCTAGGTCAGACTCGCCTTGGCTGGGTGAGACTTGGCCTCACCAAATCTAAGCGAGGCATGTCAGCACTGCCCGAGCTTCGCCGTGTCTCCTGGCGATACTCTAGTGAGGTCACTAACCCTTATCCGACCGACAACTAGAGGTAGGAGAAGTAGAGAAAAGGAGAAAAGATAAATAATAATAATAATAATAATAATAAAAGAATTATTTAAAAAATTAAA
Source organism: Eucalyptus microcorys (assembly GCA_014182515.1). Lineage (NCBI taxonomy): Eukaryota > Viridiplantae > Streptophyta > Magnoliopsida > Myrtales > Myrtaceae > Eucalyptus > Eucalyptus microcorys. The sequence continues at coordinate 33,038,727 of CM024568.1, read as the reverse complement.
AGAAAATGGTTTGGGTTAGAAATTTTAAAGGTCTTACCAAACACATTTCTATTCCGAAACTAGAAATTTTAGACAATTACTAAATGCCTTTAAATACTCAGAAACTTGTCGAGGAAATAAAATAATAAAGAATCATTTTTTAGCAGAAATTATTCTCGGGAACGAAATGGTTACCCAACACACCCTTAGTCTTGAAAAACATGATAAAAGAAAGTTAATGGGTCATCATCGAGTGAGGTCAATACCTATTGTTTAAAAGTGTATATCAAGAGTTCTAAAAAAAGTTGAATTACATAAAAGCAAGGTTGGACATTTGGTGGGAACATTTGTCCACACTGCACAAGCCATAGCCTCGCCCTTGATTAATGAGTATGTCGAAACATTCGTTAAACACGCTAAGTAAGAAATGTTTTGATTTCTAAAATATAAATTGCATATATTGCGAGTGAATGAAGTACTGTGTTGAAAATTTAAACTTTTCTATTAATTAGTTACAAAACCACAAGGCAAGGCACTAGTGAATAATTCTTGGAAAAAATTAATTGGAAAGGCCGGCCTAATCCGGGTCGACTAGCTATGGTCCCTTCTAATTCCTCCCACTCATTTTCGAGGAAGTCTGAGAGCTAATCACATTCAAACTCAAGTCCTTTGCTCTCCAATCCGGCATCGCGTCAATCGTTGAGCCCTTCCAAAGGAGACACCAGCCACAGTTAGAGGAGCCTCAGTAGCTTTCTCGATCAGTCTTGTCCAGGCTGATCAGCTGCTCGTCGTCCCCGTCTACAGTCACTTTCGTCCTCCTCCTAGTCCACTCTCTTCCTCGTCCCGCGCCTTTTTGTGGCATCGTTTTCCTCCAGCACCGTAACGAGGATTGTTCGAACAAAACTAGGCGAAGCAACGTATAAGGATTGGCAACAATTCGAACACTGTTTGGGATTTATAATGAGAGGAATGGTTTCCCTGCTTGAGAATCTCTATCATTTTCTATTGCTCTCGTGCCGATTTAGAAAAGGTCCAAGGAATCCTCCCTATTCATACAAGGATTGCACCTAACCTCATACAAAACAAAACGTTTAGGAGGTTTTCCAGTTTCCTCGTATAATTTTGCCTTTTAGGAACACGGTTTCGGGCCTTAATTTTCTATTAATTTATAAAGAATGATTGATTATTTGGCAAGTAACAAATCCTAATAATACCTAACATATATATGATAATTGGCAAAAATGAAATCGATGACTGCCCTAAATAGGGCCGACCTATTATATTTATTTATTTATTGCTGAGCGAGTGGGGCCTACTATCATAATTATCCAAAAAAAAAAAAAATAAAGTATAGTGAATGACATTGCCAAACATATGTGTATATATATAGCAAAACATATATGGGGTAAATGATGAACGAGTTACACCCTTAACGTGGATTGGCTATGCAAGGACCTATTAATGTTAATAAAATTGAACACGCGCGCCTTTTATTTTTGTTTTTTAGCCTGGCGGGTAATTATCTTTTGTCATTGAGGTAATAGGGTATTCTTTTCTATTTTATCAATTACGTCATTCTCATTCATCCACACTTACTTAAATTAATGATTTCTAGAAAGTACTCATTTTTAACCGATTCCATTCCCTTAAAGGCTGTCCAAGATTAATTGATTATGTGACCAAAGAATTATTCTTGAGGAATTATTCTTGAGCCAAAATATAATTCTTCTAGATGCTGGTTGACCTTGACTGCCCCATGTAATTTCTTATTCTCCCGTAACATTCCTTTAAAGGCTGTCCAAGAATAATTGATTATGTGACCAAAGAATTATTCTTGAGCCAAAATATAACTCTTCTAGATGCTGGTTGACCTTGACTGCCCCATGTAATTTCTTATTCTCCCGTAACATTTGAATTTGACACTGAAAAAACACATCGCTTACAAATATCGACTCAAAAGGAAGAACCAAAGTCTTCACATAATAATTTTAGAGTAAAGCGTCGGGGACGTTAAAACAATTGTCAGGTTTCAAGATTCATCCACCTCCAAATTAGGAATTAATAAAGGTGTTTCTATGAGGCTATGTATGTCTTCCCAAAATTTCGAGGGCAGGATAATAAAAGGACCATAGCAAATGTAGGAATATAGACAAATTAGGACTTGGGAGAGTATGAAAAACTTAGAAATGGACACAACTTATCGTTGAGATTATGAACACTAGCACTTACGATTTCTCATAAACCCTTTCTTTCGTTGACTACTCCTATGTATAGGCTCTTTTCTTAACCAGAGATGAATATGTAATTTATTTTCACACTCATAATGGACATAAACTGTGATGTGAATATTGTTACTTTTAGATCTCAACATTAAAAAAAATAGCTAGTTACTAAGGATGCTAAGTGTATTGGTGCTTCTCACCTCTTTGTTTGAAAATCATTCTCAATGATTGATACGTGTCACATCAAATGAAATTACCACGTGAAAATACTATATTACCAGTGGAAAGATTTCCCGGTTAGCTAATGAGAAATCACAATAATTTAATCCACACAATATCAAAGTTGGCTAAACTTAATTCATCAAGACACAAACCTGTTCATGTGACACAACAAGAGCATTCAAAGACTTTTTGCCCTAATCTCCATAATTTTTCATAAAGTAAGCCCTAGATGAAAAACCCCAATTGCAACCACACAGTCTAACAAAGTTTGGTGTGCTTGTAACCGTCCATACACAAAATAAGAAGACATTATTTCTTTAAATAGTGTCAGTCTAACATATGGACATGTTTTGTTCTCTCCCATATATAAAATTTTACACAAATAATGGACCCAAGAAGACAGCGTGCATCTCCACCCAGTGTGCATGCAACTTTTCTAATTGTCTTCTAAGTTGCCTCGAATCCAAATGATTGGTCAAGTGTTTCTTCAATTTTCAGCCAAGTTATTGTCCCTCGTTTCTTTATTAAGACATTATGAATTTATGAATAGTAGATTGTCCCCAACATAATCTCTCTATATGAAAATTGCAATCGATCCCTTCCTTTTGATGCCTCTTGCTGTCGATTGATGCCAAAACCCGGGTCAAAAGCAAAGCAATTAGGCCATAATCACAAGAAAGGAACGAAAAAACAAGCACCATCATTATATATATATGGTTGTGGTAACCAATATTCATTTTAACCCATCTTTATTTGGCAGAAAGAAAGCTGAAAACAATCTCTCGACATGTCCTTCTTTGGATTCACAGAAGAGGGCATTCCCCAATTCATACGAGATCACCCGTATCCCATTGGTGTTGCCACGGCTCTGGGCGCAATTTTCCTTTCTGCGGTCTACACATACAAGAGAAGCAGATCCAAAGGTTTGTGTAAAATTCTAAATTTTGTAGGGTCGTTTTCTCAATAACACCTTAGGAAAGTTAGAGAAAAGTGCCTAGAAAATCCTAAATCTATTGTACAACAGCCAATTTTGTCATAAACTTTTCAATTTGACTAATTTAGTCATAAACCTTTTTGAAAATTTTCCAATGTAATCCTTCAAGCCAAAATTAGCCCGAAATTGTTAATATAGATGCCAGCCGTCCTGACAATGTTGATTCTCATTTTATGTTTAAGTCATTTGATTAGTATATATTCATTTCTAGAGAATTCAGGCAAAAGCGTAAAAATGGGAAGGTTTAATTGCACCTTACCGTATTTTATACCAATTTACTAGACAAGACATCGTCTATTGGATGGAAGCGAGTAAACACAGTTCGGATAAACCTAAAGGTCTGTTTTTCTATTATGTTGACCAGAAGATGCAATAAATACTCCAATACCAAAATAGAGAGGAACAAATCAAATTTTTACAAAGGGGAAAATGCTAGCTTGTCCAAATGAAAAAGACATATTTTACGACCAAACTCTATCTATCGTTGTTAATTAATTCTTGCCCAACTTTATATGTTGAGATGGGTCCGCGAGACTTGATGGTCTTTTTCCCTTCCGGCACCCTAAATATATCTCAATAATTCAATGAGAAAAAGGAAGGAACGATTGGTTAATAGGATAGAACGAGTGTTGTACTATTAGTATCTCTCAGTCGTCATCGTTGATCTCATCGAATTAACCTATTTGACCATCTTCTAGTGTCGATTTTATTTTAGCCAGAAATTAATTAGGGATAATAACACAAGCTTCCGAATTTTTGTATGGTTCACTAAGGCTGCTTAGACCCCACGGAGTTCAAGGAATTCAGACTCATCAAGAAAGACCCAGATTAGCCCCGACGCTGCAAGATTCAAATTTGCTCTTCCTACGCTCACTTCGGTCTTGGGTCTTCCTGTGGGACAACACGTACTCTGCAAGTATAATATCATTCAAAATTGTCAAAAAATAATAACAATTGTGCATACACAAATTATTATTATTATTATTATTATTATTATTTGGAGCAGATTAACTATTTCACTAATCTATGTCAAACAGAGGAAAAGACAGTGACGGTGAAGATGTGGTCAGGCCTTACATTCCCATAACTGGGGACTCTGATTTGGGATACTTTGAACTGGTCGTGAAGGTATGCATTTTTATTTAAAAATCCTTAATTAAACTATGTAAACTACTAGTACTGCAATAATTGTGATTGGACCAACTTATGATGTGTTGATTTTGGTAAACGCTTTAGATGTACCCAGGAGGAACAATGTCTCGCACTTTCATGGAACTACGTGAAGGTGATTACCTTCCTGTTAAAGGACCCAAGGTACTAATGAGTTCTATAGCTCCTTAAAGTAGAGTTAAATTACAGATGGTGTGTATATGCTACTAGCTAGCTAGTTTTAATTTGATTTGAAGCTTGAGCTCGTGAAATACTATTTTGTCGTGAAGCCCAGCGTGTGCCGATTGTGACGGACGAGCTTGGACATCAAGTTAGGCCTAAATTAAAGCTCAGCTTGGTCTAACATAGGCCCAATGATTACCTCCATTCTTGATATGAAGGATCTAAATTTAAATTCTCAAGTGAATGTTTCTTTTTATATCAATCGATGTTCAGGGCTTTTAAACACTCGACTAATTCCCATTGGTTAGTCTCTAAACCAAAATTGTCATGAAGAATATGTCATCTAAGCCATACTATACATACGAACTCTAGATATAGCTAGAGTCTTATGTTATCTTTGTTATTACAATGTATTGGTCTTTTCATTTACGCGGGGATCTCAAAAGAAATTTTCTTGCATGAACATTCAAAACAATCACCCTTGACGATAGATCTTGTAAATCATGCAATAGCGTCACTATCATCCAATGTGGATATGGAAATCACAACAATTTGATGAGAAAAAATTATAGGCAAGATCAGAACAATATATCTTCATTAGATTTAAAATGAACTTTTCTAGTGAAGATTTTTTGTTCATCTCATCTCAAGGGAACATTCAAGTATAAACCCGGTCAAGTTCAGGCGTTCGGGATGATTGCTGGAGGCTCAGGCATTACTCCTATGTTTCAGGCAATGCTTCAATATTCTTATCAGTTCCTAAAGAAAATATTTGCATCATCAAGTTAAAATGCTCTTTTCTCGGGGGTTTAATTGAGGTTTTCTTCTTCTTCTCTTTTATATTTTGATGCAGATTATTCGTGCCATACTGAAAATCCAAAAGACAAAACGAAAGTTCACCTTATTTATGGCAATCGCATTGCCAATGACATACTTTTGAAGGTACGTATATATTTCTTCTAAATGTTTCCCTCTTTAAACTTTAAATCAAATTTGTCATTCATATTCATGCATGCCCCCTCTTTTGTAATTTGGTGTACTATACTAGAGAATCCTAGAAAACATTAAATCCGCTCTTAAATGAGTGACAGGCTTAGGTGACACTCACTAATTATTACTAGCGATTTCTCAAAACCGTCCCTACAAAATGTTAGCATTTGTCTCAGAAAGTGAATTTCTAGTAGTGACTAGGTTTAAAGGACATTAATTGAACTGAACCTTCAACTGAAAAGAGAAATTCGAACCGAATTAGAAATAACATATCGTTTAAAAGGTCTATTTTACGCATCCCATTTATATCACCCTAAAATATTAAATTCATGTTTTCCCATGAAGTTGATTTTTTGCATTAAGTTGACCTGATTTTCTTCCTGTTTACTGAAAATTTGCTAAGCAATAAAGAATTTACATTTTAATGACTTCATAAATTATTCGCAGGAAGATTTAGATGGCTTCGCTGAGCAATTTCCCAACCGTTTCACAGTGTATTATGTTGTCAGTGAGGTTAGTGAGAAAATCCAGATTGCTTCTAAATCTTCGCTTTAATATGTCTACTATATATATTATACACCTCAATGATTTGGGAAAGATTTTTCTAAAAACGATTGTTTGCATCACTTAAAATAATTAGCTAATGGAAAATATTTTTCATTATCGACTACAATTTGTATCTAAATATTTTCGTAGGCAATAAAAATATTATTTATTCAATCACTTTTGTAAGTGATGTGAGCAATCATTTTTAAGAAAATATTTTTTAAATTATTTAATTTTTCGTGAAATATTTATTAATTATTAAGCATTGCTTACACCCATTTTCTGCCATGGAAATTAGTTTTGGCGTTAATTAGTCTTTTCCGTTTTTAATTATGGCTATAATACTTCATGCATTATTTTTGCAGCCTCCTGAAAAGTGGAGTGGTGGAGTCGGGCATGTGAATAAGGATATGATACGAGCCCACTGCCCACCACCAGCTTTTGATATACAGGTTAGTCTCTTCATTCGCGTATTTCTGAAATTCATTTTGTTGAAATCTTTTTTCTTTAATGAAGCTTCTTCTTTTTTTTTTTTTCCCTGAAGACGGGAAATGTATTTCTTAAATGCTTAGTTTTTCAAAATAAAGTGCGGTTCCATTTATGTACTTTTTTTTTTTATGATTCTCTATAATTTTGCAGATTCTAACATGGTGTCCTCCAGCCATGGCCAAGGCTGCTGCTCATCTTAACCTTCCCTAGCCCAAATCGAATTTCTATTCTTTTTTTCACCGAACAAAAAAGAAGATACTTTAAAATATTTCCCGTTTGATAAATGACTCGTGTAAATTAGTTTTTGTTATCCAATCGAAAAAGTTCTTCCAAAATAGTTAGCCAAGAATGAGTTTTGGAATAGAAATGAGAAGTAAAAAAATGTTGTTTCTTCCTCGTCCTGCGCTTCTCGTGGTCTCGGGGGCAATAAGTTTCAGAAATAAGTGAATTTTTTTTTGGCTTTTATTCATCTCTTGCTGAGCCGAACCGATGCCGCTGCCGCTTAGCGACTTGTTGCCACGGAAATTGATTTGGCTCCATTTTCAATTATCTAAAGTATTTCCGCACAATTTTCAGCCTCCTCAAAAATGGAATGGTGGAGCGGGGCGTGCAACAAAGGAGATGATCCGAGCCCACTGCCCACCACCAGCTTCCGTTGTCCAGCTTTATCTCTCAATTTTTCACATACTTAAGCATTTTATTTTGTTGAAAGCCTTTTCTCCCTAATGACGCTATTTTCTAAATATGGCAATTTATTATTTTTGGTGTATTAGGAGTGAAAAATTAGTAAGATTTTATCTCTGCATTTAGTTGAGAAATCCTTAGTTTTTCAAAGTAAAATATGATTTGGTCAATTTAATGTTTTTTTTATGGTTATTTATAATGTTGTAGATACTGAGGTGCGGTCCTCCGCCCACGAACAAGGCAATGGCGGCTCATCTTAACGAGCTTGGTTACACGCAAGATATGCAGTTTGAGTTTTGATCGACAAGATCTTGATGTGATTAGCCATCGTTAAAATAGAATATTTTCATTTTCAATCACATGACCATATAAATGTAGTGCCTAAAAATGACAATTTTTTTCTAATTGAAGTGTTTGACAAGTGCCCTTTAAACACTTGTCAATAAAATTCTTATTACTCATTCATGTGTAAATTTCAATCGAATATTCATAATTTAATATGTAATTCCATGATAAACAATTAGCATAAAATTAATATATTCGTAAGTTCTATAATTCCTTGAAGTAGAGTTAAATTATGGATGATGTATATATGCTACTAGCTAGCTACTTTCAATTTGATTTCAAGCTCGAGCATAGGAAATACTATTTTGCTATGAGGCCCAGCATGCCGATTGTGACGGACGAGCCTGGGCATCGAATTAGGCCTAATTTTGAAGCTCGGCCTGGTCTAACATAGACTCAATGGTTACCTCTATTCTTTTATGTGGAGGACCCAAATATGAAATTTCAAGTAAATGTTTCTTTTTATATCAAGGGATGTCCGGGGCTCTTGAGCACCCGACGAATTCCCATCAGTTAGTGCCTAAAGCAAAATTATTACGAATAATATATCATTTAAGCCATACCATAGATACAAACTTTAGATATAGCAAGAGTCGCACATTATCTCTATTATTACAATGAACTGATCTTTTCATTTATGCGGGGACCTCAAAAGAAATTTTCTTGCATGACGACTCAAAATGGTCACCCTTGAGGATAGATCTTGTAAATCATACAATAGCGTCACTATCTTCCAATATGGATCTTGGAACACTACAAGAATTATAGGCGAAATCAAAACAATATATATCTTCTTCAGATTTAAAATAATATATTGTAGTGATGATCTTTTGCTCATCTCATCTGAAGGGACCATACAGGTATAAGCCCAGTCAAGTTCGTGCGTTCAGGATGATTAGAGGTGTTAAATGGGTGGGTCGTGTTGAGTTTGGGTCAAGTCATTAATGGTTCGACCCAAATTGACCCATTAACCCATTTATGCCTAATGTAAATTTTCTGACCTATACTCGACTCATACCCGACCTATTTAACTAAACTTAAAAAAGCTTATTTCTTATATATATATGTTTTAAAAAAAATGGTATTACTAAAATAGTTTTATACAACACAAATTTAATGGACAATTTTTATAATTTTAAAATTAATTATTTTAAAAAAATCGAATTTTAATTATTTTTATTTTTTAAATTAAATTTTTTAATTATTTTTAAATATAAATTTTCTTTTTCTTTTTTTCTTTTTGTTGTTCTTCTTCTTTGGCTGGCCGCCACAACAATGGGTCGGCAGCCGGCCACAAGCAAGCCTCTAGCTCGCTAGATCCGGCGAGCTCAAGCTCGCTCGACGCCGGCGAGCTCGAGTCTCCCAAATTGGCAAGACTCGAGGCTCGCCGACCGTCGTGAGGCTCGAGCCTTGAGGCCATCGGCGAGGCCTTCACCTCGCCAAATTCGGCGAGCTCGAGGCTCGCCGGACGTCGGTGAGGCCTTTGCCTCACCGGATCCGGCGAGCTCAAGCCTCACCGAACGTCGGGCGAGGCCTCGCCTCGCCCTCTGGCGAGCTCAAGGCGCCAGGCTCGAGCTCACCCCTCGCCGGATTTGGCGAGGCTTGAGCTCCCCCGACGCCCGGCGAGTCTCGAGCTCACTAGATCGGCGAGACTTGAGCCTTGCTTGCCATCGCCAACCATGCCGTGCGACCGGAGGAAGAAGAAAGAAAAAAAAAAAAAGAAGAAAAAAAAGAAAAGAAAATTAAAAGAAAAAAAAAATTATAATTTTAGTTTTTTATGGGTTGATAAATGGGTCTTAAATGGGTTTGCTCTCAGACCCATTTAAGATCCATATATCTCAGCCTCTTTATTTTCAAAACCCATTATGGGTGTTTTGGGAAATGAGACTTGACCCATTAACGATCCATTTAACTAGAAATGGGTTCTTAAATGGGTCAATGACCCATTTAACACCTCTAAGGATGATTGCCGGAGGCTCGGGTATTACTCCGATGTTTCAGGCCATGCTTCAATATTCCCATCAACTCCTGAAGAAAATATTTGCATTATCAAGTTAAAATGCTCTTTTCTCGGGGGTTTAAGTTGAGGTTTTCTTCTTCTTCTTCTCTTTTATATTTTCATGTAGATTATTCGAGCCATATTGAAAAATTCAAAGGGCAAAACAAAAGTACACTTTATTTATAGCAATCACACTGCCGATGACATACTTTTGAAGGTATGCATATATTTCTTCTAGATTTTCTCTCTCTAAAAAATTGAATTTGTCATTGATAGACATGCATGCCCCCCTCTTTTGTAATTTGGTGCACTACACTAGAGAACCTTAGAAGACATTAAATCCATCCTTAAATGAGTGACTGGTTTAAGTGACACTAACTATGACTAGCGACTTCTCAAAACTGTCCCTACAAATTATTAACATTTGTCTCAGAAAGTGAATTTCTAGTAGGACTAGGTTATCCAATTGCATGGGAACCATATTTCTACCTTTAAAGGACATTAATTGAACCAAACATTTGACTGAAAAGAGAAAGTCAAACTGAATTAGAAATAACATATTGTTTAAAAGGTCTATTTTACGCATTGAGTTTATATCGGTCCAAAATACTAAATTCGTGCTTTCCCATGAAATTGATATTTTTGCATTAAGTTGGCCTGATTTTCTTCCTATTCACTGAAAAATTGCAAAGCAATAAGATAGCTTCCTCATTAACAAAGAAATTACTTTTGACTTCCTAAATCATTTGCAGGAAGATTTAGATAACTTCGCCAAGTAATCTCCCAACCGTTTCATAGTGTATTATGTTGTCAAGGAGGTTGTGAGAAAATTTAGAATGCTTCTAGATCTTCACTTTAATATGTCTACCATATGTATATATTATGTACTTTAGACTCCGTTTGTTTTTCGAAAAAAATGAATATTTTGATAAAGATTCTCCTAAAAATGATTTTTATATCGCTTAAAATAATTAGTCAATCGAAAATATTTTATATTTTATGTCTAAATATTTTCATGAACGATGAAAATATTTTTCATTTATTCATTTTTGTAAGCAATGCAAGTGATTATTTTTAAGAAATTATTTTTCAAATCATTTATTTCTCACGAAACAAATGGGGTCTTATATTTATTAATTTTTTTTAGGTCGAAACTTATATTTATTAATTATTAAACATTGCTCATGCCCATTTTCCGCCATGGAAATTAGTTCCCCATTAATTAGTGTTTTCCGTTTTCAATTATGGCCATAATATTTTATGCATTATTTTTCAGCCTCCTGAAAAATGGAAGGGGGAGTCGGGTATGTGACAAAGGACATGATCTGAGCCCACTGCCCACCACCAACTTCTGATAAAAAGGTTTTTCTCTTCATTCGCGTATTTCTAAAATTCATTTTGTTGAAATCTTTTTCCTTAACGAAGCTTTTCTTTTTTATTTTTTTTTCTTGAAGACGGGAAATGTTAATGCTTAGCTTTTCAAAATAAAACACTGTTCCATCCATGTAAATTTTATTTATTTATTTATGTTTTTTTTTATAATTTTGCAGATTGTGATATGTGGTCCTCCGGCCATGGCCAATGGAATAAACACTCATCATAATGAGCTTGGTTACACAGAAGACATGTACTTTGACTTCAATCAAGATGTTATCTTCTATTTACTATTCTAAACCAAAAAACCTTATTTCACTTGTGTGTAAATTTTGACCAAATATCCATTGTGTAATATGTCATTTAATGATACTTCGTTAGTTCAAAGTTGGACGTCCAAGTCCTGTCAATCTCCAATCGAGCCTTATGTCATTGTCAATTGCTGAGTTCCGCCAAAGTAGAGACTAGCCAAGCAGTAGAGTTCCGTGACTTCCTCGATCAAACTCACCGCCACTGATCAGTCGACCACACCTCCACCTCCACCTCCACCGCCTTCGCGCTTTTCTCGTGGTGTCGGGCGCCATAAAGAGGATTCATACGAACAAAAATTAGGTGAAGCTACAGGTAAGGATCTGCAGCAAATCGAGCACTGACCACCAGCTGCCGCCCGATCCTCCTCCCCTACGCGATCGAGTGCTCTGTACACTGCAACGTGGAGCTCGAACCCGTATGATCGCCGCTGTTTAGCTCCTCCATTCACCTCAGGTCGTCCTTCTTGATCCTCACCACTCGCGGCTCCTCCTTGAGGAGAGGACAGGGGATGTGGGAGAGCACCATGCATGCAAATTTTCTATTTGTCTTCTAACGTTGCCTCGAATCCGTACGGTGTTGTCGCGTGTTTCTTTAATTTTCGGCCACGTTATTATCCGAAGTGCTCCATTCTTTTCTTTATAAGATATTAAGAATTTTTAATACTATTTTTTCCATAGCATAATCTCTTCCCGTAAACTTTGCCATTGATCCCTCCCTTTGATGCCTTTTGCCGTCGATTGATGCCGAAACCCACGTCCAAAGCAAAGAAGTTAAGCCATAATCACAAGAAAAGGACAAAAGAACAAGCACCGACATTCATAAATATGGTTTGGTAATCAATGTTCATTTCAACCTATCTTTTTTCGCGGGAATAAAGCTGAAAATAATTGCCTCCTTTGGAATCACTAAAATGGGCATTCTCCAATTCATACAAGAGCACCCAAATCCAATTGGCGTTGCATTGGCTCTGGGGGCGATTTCCATTTCTGTGGTCTACATATTCAAGGGAAGAAGATCGAGAGGTTCGTGCGAAAATTCTAAATTTGATGGGTCGTTATCTCATTAGCATCCTGGAAAAGTCTGGAAAATCATCCAAAATGTCATAATTTTAGTGTACAAGGGTTAATTCGATACCAAGTCCACTAGAATGAATTAGGAGCAGGCCATGAAATTCCAAGGAGCCCCATTTCTATGTCATGCAGTAAAAACTTTTTAAGAAAACCCAGTTGAACAGGATTTATAGTTGCAACAAATCCTAAGCATTCTCCTGCGTGCCGCAAATTTTCACGAAGCATTCATTTCAAAGTCCTTCGTACTTGTTTTTTCTTTTCTGTCACTGCTGCACTGAGATGCTCTCCCAGCTGCGCTCCAAGCGGTGTCACCATCGTTGTCGGGCGGCCGTGACAGCGGCGGTGTCCTATTGACTTGCGAGTGGTGATGTTGTTTGGTGCAGCCAAATTGCTGAGTTATGTGGAGGACGATTATGGAGGCGTCAAAGTGGAAATGAAAGAGGCTATGGACTCCGCGACCTTCGTCTCCATGCTCAGAGCTTCAATTTCACACTGGAGAGAGCAGGTTTTCTTTCGTTAGCCTCTCCGTTGAGCTTTAACCATTGATTTTCGCATCAAATTCGAGTTAGATGTGCTAGATTGGTTCTTCCTTCTATCCAGGTAGATTGCATAGAGCACGTAGATGAACCGAATCTGGCCGACTTGCTATTATTCACTCATGAATCATGTTGTTATCGATTTAGAATTTGCATCTTCAAATTTTAAGAGTCTCTCGTTTTTTGTTCATGTTACTGTTCTGTAGTACTGAAGTGCCAGCACTTTTGCAGGGCAAGAAGGGTGTGTGGATCAAATTACCTATTGAACTCGTAAATCTCGTAGAACCTGCTGTCGCGGTAAATGTTCTATCGACTCTGCAGATTGATCACTGAACCGTAGGTCATGTGGTTTGCTCAGGGGACTGGCTGGAGCGGGAAAGAGCCAATTGCCACTGATTATATGTTTACTGTGATGATCATAACTTTCAGATTAGGTTTTCCGCTTGATGTGGTGATTGCCATCTACTTTGGGCAGGAAGGATTTTGGTATCACCACGCGGAGCCGAAGTACCTAATGCTTGTGTATTGGATTCCACAAAGTGCTCATACCATTCCAGCAAATGCGTCGCACAGAGTATCTGTCGGTATAGTTGTCATGAATGAGAAGGACGAGGTATTCCTCCCAATCTAAATTTCCATGTGAGATCATCTCTCTATGTGAATGAATACGAGCCCCCTTTTTGCAGATTTATGCTTCAAATCATTGAGACAAGACAATTTTGTAGGATCAGTGGTAGCAAAACTACAGCTGAAATCACCTACTTAAGTAGAACTTCTTCTTGCTTTGGAATGAATCTAATTGCAAAGAGTCTGAAGAGGGCGGGAGAATCTCCTGGATTAAGTATTTGGGTGCAATGTTATTTTCTTTCTCTTTAATGTCATTTACCCTTTAGGTTTAATCCGCCAGAGTAGCACTGTGGCTTTCCTGTCATCATATCTCTGTTGTAACGATGTCTATGCTCTGTGATCCTTCAGAAAATGTACGGTCATCCCCTGTGTGTGTTGCTTGTAAAACTTGGCTTGGGACTCAATATCTTTCATGTTCCATTCCAGGCGTCCCATTATATTAATGTTTGGGGCGATTGTTTGGTTTTAATCTCTGGAGGCGTGATCATAACTTTAGAACTATGCTACTATGGCTTGTAAATTTGACTCCCGTTCTGGCAGCTGCTCGTTGTACAAGAGAAGACTGGAACGTTTAAAGGGACTGGTGTTTGGAAGTTCCCGACGGGTGTTGTTGATGAGGTCATGATTCCATTGCAGACTTAAATGTAGCAACATGACTTCTGCTTGTTTATTCATCTTTCGGCTTCACCATCTTCAGGGAGAAGACATATGTGCAGCTGCAGTAAGAGAAGTTAAAGAAGAGACTGGAGTGAGTAATATTTACGTGATTATACAAACAGCTGCTTAAATGCTGTGAAGATTTATGTCGTGCGGTTTCTGCATATGCAGATTGATGCCGAATTCGTGGAAGTCTTAGCATTCAGGTATTAAGCCCGTTTCTCCTTTTCTTCTTGTTTCAGGCGTCATAAACTTTCGTTCTTGGGATAAGATTCATACTTTCTCTTCCTAAGCTTCTTCCTTCGAAGCCGTGTGACTTTATATCTTGGGACATAACACACTCCACCTGCATTTTTGTGGAGGGTCAGAGCCAAACCATGGCCATTGCTGAGTGGCATTTTAGCACTCATTAGTTCCTGTCTGGAAAAAGAAGCGCGTTACATTATGCCGCTAATCTTGTGAAGAGTGCGTCAGGGCCTTGAAACTCCTGGGCCATTAAACCGGATTTTGAGTAAGATACTGCAATTTCCTAACTCTTCACCGACTATCCACAGGCAAAGTCATCGGACGTTCTTTCAGAAGTCGGGCTTATTTTTCATCTGCTTGGCGCAACCTCTATCCTTTGACATCCGGAAGCAGGATTCGGAGATAGAGGCTGCTCAGGTAAACAGATATTGTACTAATGGTATAGCTACTTCACCAATTCATTCTTTATCATTCTCGGTACCTTGATGACTACCACCACCCTGCCTGACTGACCAATTCTCCTTTTTCATGCATTCTCCCGTGTGCTTTCGCCATTCACTCTGACCTGCCAAATGTAAACCAAAGCTTACAATCAATTAACTATTGATCTGACTGAAACGATATCGGGTGTTTCCCAAGCTAAGGATTTCCGAGTGGATCCTGCAAATGAATGAGGAAACTGCTTACAAAATACTATATTACAGCAGGAGAAGCACCACTTGTACTCGCTGCAGTAATTCTTTATTAAAGTCCAGTGGTAATTCTCTCTTGTCGCCTGCAGTGGATGCCATTCGAAGAATACGCAAAGCAGCCATACTGCCAAAAAACCGAGGTTGTCCAGTACGTCATAGAGATATGCTCAGCGAAGAAGAACGGGAAGTATTCTGGATTCGCTCCGGTACCAACAACATCAAGCTTCTCTGACCAAAAGAGATACTTGTACTTGGACAGCCATTTCCGTCGCAGGCAGTAAGTAGGAGCATAGATCTGAAAAGGATCTTCGGACTCATAGGTTCCATTGAAACTGCACTGTCGTATGATCGGAGACATTGTAAACCGCAGCAATAAGAGAACAATATGTAGAGTGTAACAGTGTCTCCTACGGCATTCATGCCTTTGATCGAATCAGATTCGTTATTCAAAGACGGGATTTCTCCATGTCGTGTCGTAGGGCATATCTAAGCCTTACCGAAATCTCCAGAGTTTCTAGGACTGAACCTTCTCTTCTCGTCTCCTACGTCAGTTGTCGGGTGGAGCTTTTATGCGAGAAGTCCTGTCGTTTTCTACACATTGAATCATTGATTAAGATTCAATCGGCTTACTTCTTATCCCAGTCACTGGGCAAATCAAACATGGCCAAGAAATTGCAGCAAATCATAAGGTATGATCTGATGGGTAATCTAAACTTGGTTCCTTGCGGAGAAATTGTAGCGAAATTGATCTTATGAGTGTTTTTCAAAGTCCATAAACAAACTATTATGTGAAAGCAAAAAGGGAAAACATAGAAAACAGAACACCAAAACGAAGAGAAATAAAAGACAAAAGTTGGCCCATGCAGGTCTCGAACCTGCGACCTTCGCGTTATTAGCACGACGCTCTAACCAGCTGAGCTAATAGGCCACCAGCGGGAATGGTATTATAATATTTTTTCAAGATATTCAATTTTTCCTTCGGGACAAAGCAGATGTTCTATGAGATTGGCATGAAAATTTTTTAATTTTTTTTCTATTTTGACATGATCTATATATTTTTTTTGGAAATAAGAGTCCGTTGTTCAATTAAAAAGACAAATATGTGTATTTGATAAAAGACAAAAAAAAATGAAAGGAACTAGAAAAGTCATATGTATCATTGAATATGGAAATCTCTCAATATAGAGTAGACTGATAGATTAGTTGTGGAAAATAAATATTATGATTTTATTTTATTTTCACAAAATAATGAAACAACATTTGCATTTCACAAAGATTTGTGCTAGCAATGTTGATGGGAAAATTGTTCAAAAAGTGCTAAACTTATTACACTTTTTTCAATTCAATTATAAACTTTTTAATTGCATTACATACTTTGATGGTACCACCTTAGGTTCACCCGAATGAGAAATAAGAGAAATTTACCAATCAAGTGCAATTCTCAAATGGGTCTAACTATTGTGTGATTTCTTTTCTTTCTTTCTTTCTTTGTTTTTTTCTATTCCCTAGCAAGGAATCACTGGAACCTGAACAAGGGATAAAAAAGAACATACTCTTGCAAAGCCTAAGTGTGTCCCATAAAAGTTGTTTTTGTTATCTTTTTGCTCTTTTGGCATTAATATATATTGGTCTAGTCCAAGTGGTTTAATCCACACCTGAAATCGGAAATTGCCCAAAACAAGTTCGGACTAATGAGAATCTATCAAGTTTCAAGTTTGTAAGATAAATTATAAGTTCCAAAAATTGAGGAACATGTTTCAATTGATATATTCCAGGTTCTAGATAGGTGAAACTTAGAATAGGTTTTTGTGTTTTTTTTTTAATTTCTTTTCACAATCTTGCGGCATTCCATGGTATATGCATAATTTAGAATCACTAATTTGAGCTTTCATTTTATGATTAAGACTTTCATTTTAAAATATTTTTCGTGTGTCTAAATATAAATTATACTTAGTGGATTGTGGTAGTAAGTAATAGTCATTATATATGACGATTACATGTGGAATTTGGATATATTTTAAAATCGATTCTAAAATCTATGACAAGTAGGTTGCACGTTATAGGATATAGGATAGGCATGATAAATTTTAGGTTTCGAAAAATGAGGAATATTTTTAATAGGTAGGTGTTCGGATTTGGAACTCGAAATCGTTCACTCCTATTAAACTAATTAATAGTAGGCACTTCGTATAAAAATTTTCCAAAAAATTTAGAAAGGCTGGCCAAATCAGGGTCGACCGGCTGCGGTCCAACCCGATCCGACCAGCTCATCTTCTAGGAAGGCCGAGAGCTGATCATATTCGGACGTGGAATTCTAACATCAATCGTTGTTGTGAGTTCTTCCAAAGTAGACACCGCCCGAGCCACCGGAGCTCAGCGCGCTTTCCCGGTCGATCGCGCCTCCGCCGCCCGCCGCCGCAGCGGCCGTCGTCCTTCTCCGAGTCAACTCTCTTCCTGAACTCCTCGTCTCGCCCCCCTCCCTCCCGCGCCTTCCTGCGTTGTCGTTTTGGTTCCTTCCGCGCCGTAACGACGATTCGTACGAGCGAGGATCCGGCGAAGGCGGCCTGGGAGGATCCGGGCGGCGATCCGAGCGCTCATCCAGCTCCGACCCGCCGCGAGATTGAGCTCAATCGATGGCCGGAGCCGCCCTCCCCAAGGCGGAGCTGACCACCAGCGGCCGCCCGATCCTATTCCCCAACGAGATCGAGTGCTCTCTCCTCTCCAACGTCGAGCTCGAGCCCGAAGGCTCGCCGCCGCTTAGCTCCTCCATCCACCTGCGGTCCTCCTTCATGATCCTCACCACTCACCGCCTCATCTTCGTCTCCGACTCCTCCGCCGCCGCCGCCGCCGCCAACGCCGCCTCCTATGTCCCCCTCGCCTCCGTCGCGCACATATTCTCGCTGAAGAAATCGATCAAGTCGATGTTCGCGTCGCCGCGGCTCAAGTTCCAGCTGTCCGTAGGGTCGGACGGGCGAGTGGGCGGCCCGGCGGCGAGGTCGCTCGTGGTGACGCTGGTGATGAGAGGGAAGGATGACGTGGAGGCGTTTGTGGACAAATTCAGGCAGAATTGGGGCGCTAGGGCTTGGGAGAGAGAGAAGGAGAGCGAGAGCGCGAGTTCGGGGTCGAGTTCGATTGTGGAGTCGAGTGCCAGTTCCAGCGGGTACGATTCGAGAGGAATGAGAGTGGTTGGGGTGGCAGGGATACTGAGGAGAGAACAGGAGATGTGGGAGAGCACTGATAAGAGCTTGCAGGACGCTTTCCAGGACTTGAATGCGCTCATGGTAATGTAGTATCTGTAAATTCGGTTCGTTTGATTGACATTGCTAAGAACTATTTAGGAGTGGGGGAGGGGAGGATTTAGATCCTCAGCATTGTCGTCTAGTTTGATTGCTTTGATTGACTTCTATGCTGAAATAGTAAATTATTGATGTGATTATTTGGGAGGGACTAAGTGTGGTTGTCCTGGACTTATGGCGATAAGCATATGCAGCAGTTAAAGAGTTCAATAGGACCTGGACTTATGGGATGAGAAAAATGGGAAGGAGAAAAGACTTAGTTTTCAGCTTGCCATCCATCTACTGTATAGGACCTGCCAAAATCTTGAAGAAAGAGGAAACCCTAGGCAGATGTAAAGGACTTGTCCTATTTCATGGCAAACAGCAACTATGACTGTCTGTTCTCTTCTATAGCTCTTCTGCTATCAATGAGTAGTTTATACTGAGGATTCCATTTTCTTATTTCAATGTTGCTGTGTGTTTGCAGAGTAAAGCAAAAGAGATGGTGATGCTAGCTGAGAAAATGAGGTCGAAACTTTTGTCTGCCCCATCTCAAGCTGGATCATCCAATGACGAGGAATTGGGTTCAAAAGAAGAAATGCAGGAGTGGTTGTTGAGTGTTGGTATTGTATCTCCAGTTACAAAAGAGTCGGCGGGTGCTTTGTATCACCAGCAATTATCCCGGCAGGTCCTCTTCTCTTGCCATTTACTTAAAAAATGCAATTTTTTCTTATTGATTGTTTGCATCTGTAGCACTGGTAAGCAGGCCTTGAGATGAGTACTTGAAAATGGAACTCTGGATTTTGGTTGGCATTTTACATAGTAAATGTGTTGATTCTATGTCTTTGTCTCAACATGACAGTGTAAAATAGGGTTGTGGTCAATACTTATTTAGTGCAATGCTTTCACAACAGTGGTAATTAAAAAAAATTAGAACAAAGTTGATGGTGGTACATATTTTATCCAATCCGAGTGTTAGCATGCGAGTGCATACATCTCAAACTAGTAGGAGCTTTATATTCTTCCTTTGATTCCTTGCTTTTGGGCAATGTGGACATCCCAAAAATTGGAACCTCTCAAGAGTGCAAGGGAAGAGATTTTACTGATATGCTTTTTGCCAAATAGCTGCTGAAGTTGTATCTGGGTCGAATCTCATTATTGCATTTGATGTATGGTTATTATTTAAATAATGGCATGTTCAGTGCTTATCCTCTTGTGTATGGGGGAAGATTGATGTCTATTCTCTGTAGCAGTTTTATTTAGTAGGCATAGCGGGTCTACAGCTTCTCTTGCAGCATGATGTTATCTAAGTGAGATAACGTTGATAAACTTTTCAGCTTTGTACCTTTGGAACACTCATATAAAATCACATACATGTACCCAAAATTTGGAATAGGATGACATGCTGTGGGACCTGAGAAAGCATTCTCTATAGATAGATGTATGAGGCTGAGCTTTTGATGTGATACTAGAGAACAGGATGAACTACCCTTTGAAAGGGTTACAGCATTGAAAAGGATACACCTCAAGGTAGAAATTATGGAGGTGTTTCATCTCTATACTATGCATGGGGATCTCAATGATCAATGGCTGGAGTTGGGGAAATAATTGAACTGCTTGTTTTAAAAGTTTTTCCATAAGGAGTTTGCTGGTGTATGCATTGCGAATTGCAATCTGAGGGTGTGCATTCCAGTTCATGAGGAACTTGCTCCATTTTCTACTTTCTGTCTTATAGAGCCTGATTTCCTTGCTTCCTTTTGTATAGCCTTGTTGGCCCTTTTCATTCATGGGGAGAGAGGGGTAGAAGGAGAGGAGAAGGGGAGGGTGTACGTCAAAGCAAGAGAATGTAGATGATAAGATGCATGCTGTTACAAAGCACTTATGGTGGAATTATTCATCATTTCCTCCCTTTAGCATTTGTGCAGTTATTCCATACTGAAGCATGTCTCTAATATACCTGCTTAATATGTTCAGAGTTCTTAAAAATGGACTACCTGTGTCCTTCTATTTGTACTGTGTGATTATTTGTATTTATAATCTTACGTTTTTGGTTCTTTTTTCTTAAAATGTTTAACAAAAGGTTAATTATCCTTTTTTGGCTCTTAGTTAGCAGATTTTGTAAAGATTCCTCTTGAGAGGTCTGGAGGAATGATTAATCTAATAGACATGTACTGCCTTTTTAACCGGGCTCGGGGCACAGAACTGATCTCTCCAGAGGATCTGTTGCGAGCATGTTCTCTGTGGGAGAAGTTTGATGTGTAAGGCATCTTTATCTAGTTGAGGGATGTCAGTGTCATTATTACTTGTTTTGAGATGATGTCTGATTTTTAAGATATACTTATGGAGCTTTCCCTTCTCTCAGTCCTGTAATGCTTCGGAAGTTTGATAGTGGAGTAATGGTCATCCAGAATAAGTCTCACAGCGATGAAGAGGTATCTTTCTCTTGCTTTCTAATCTATGAAGGTGTTGATCAAGTTTACTTTGGGGTGAAATGTCCTGCGTTCGATTATCTGTATTCAGTTTACACTGCCAAGATGAAATGTTGTTATGCTTGTAGCTGCTATATAAGTCTTGCTTTGGGAACTGCATTATGGACTGTGGTTTTCATAGATATGCCACTTGCTCGTGCTCTCTAGACTCTAAGAGAGAAAATTTTGTAGTTTGAGGCAAGTGGCTGCCAAACTTGGTCATCATCAAGAGTTGGCTCATATGCAATGATCAAATTATGGCAAATCATTCCGTGAGCAGTGTTAGTGGTTGGATATGTATCTTTCCTTTGACAGTAGGAACTACTGAGGCATATGTGCTCTTTGGTTTATATTGCCCATGGAACTAATAGTACTCTAATTACTTATCTCCTACTTTGCCTGATAATAACTGAGGGATGCTGTTTATAGGTTTTTGCTAGAATCAAATCACTCATAACACGGCCTGACACCCTTCAGATGGGTGTAAGTGCTGGTGATGCTGCCATGACCCTAGGAATTGCTCCAGCAATGGCCAAGGAGCACCTCTTAACTGCTGAGAGCCGAGGTATGTGGCTCTTAGAGAGAAAAAATTATGTTGAAACAACTGACATGCTATTGCAACAAGCATTCTTACATTGCTTTGCTCTTTGGCAGGTTTATTATGCCGGGACGTTAGCCCTGATGGCTTTCGTTTCTACATTAATCTATTTGCTGAGATTCCTACAGATGACATTTACCTGTGAGTAAAAAGCTTCTTATTAACAATGGTCATCCTACTTTGCTATGGCTTGATAATGATATTTGGACTTTGGGTTTCTTGTGCAGCACACTCCTTTAGTGAAATTTTGATATGCAAATAACTTTATGATATAATTTCCTAACACATGACCACGCATGTTCTTTGTCCAAAAGAAAGTTCTGCTCAACTACTTTTGTGCTAGGCACTATTAATTCAAGGAATTGAAGTTATTCTTGCCAAAGAAACAAAAATACCGTTTGTACTAGACTAACAACTTCAAGAATTTGTTCTTCTGGACCATAGTATGTATACCACAAATTGGGTTTTGTTGCCAGTCATGTTTTGTGAATATTCTGTGCTGTCTCTGTTTATATCGCATTTCATATCCATGAAAAGTGGCTCCTGGATCTGCTACCCAGTAGCTATTGGGAAAGGACTCTTTAAATGATGAAATACTGCTGCCATGTTTAGCACTAAATAGGACATATCTTGTGACTTTACAATATGTTGTCAGTGTTTTGTGGATCGTTTGATCAATTGTTGCTTGAGAAGCTGTCTTTGACGGTGGTCCATTGATGAATATGTGTAACGGACAGCTCATCTTATTCTTACATGGTACATCTCTAATTTTCAAAGCACTGCCAATGAGGTCATCCAGTATGAGGATATATACAGCCAGTGTTGCGATCATGAATTGTGTTAGATGCTATGGTAGTTGCATATGGTTTGCCTACATATATTAGCTATGGTTTTCCTTCGCAGGGTGAAAGATCAGGGAATCTATGCTACGTGGATCAAGTGTGCATCTTCTACTTCAAGGCAAGACACACTCCTTATCTCTTTGATCTTTGGTGGATATCCAACTCGGATTTGCAGCAAATTTCGTAGAAATGAGGTTGAAATTGTTTTGTTTTCATTTACTCGCTGCAGTCTTATGTTGGTGTTTCTTCTCCATAATGTTACAGGTTGGAATGAGAGAGAGACACCTCCCGGTTCCTTAACTTTGTTGCGAACAAATCTCACATCCACTGACATTGATTGGAGAGGGATCGCCCTCTGCATGCCTGCATTTCTATAAGACCGCGCTACGATCTTTTGATTGTCTTTCGGAGTGAGATCGACTGTTGAGGCATAAGCTTCATCCCTATTCTGGAAACCGGAGAGAGACGAAGACTTGTGGAGTTCTAAGTCGGGAGGTTTATCTCCTCTCATCCTCACGATTTGTCATTAGAACAGATTTAGTCAAAATCGGGGGCCTTAGTCCATGTGATTTATGCAACTAGACGAAGGATTCAGGGGATCGCCGGGGACTCATCATCATGGTAAAGCAATTCCTCATTCTTTCCCAGCTTCAGATTCTTGTTTCTAGCACATTCATAAGATTGCGAGCTCCTCCCTTCCCCTTGTACCTTTACCTTTTGTTCGTGAACCAAAAGCCCGAGATGTCCATCTTACTTATTTTTCATAAATCAAAGTGTGATGTTCACGCATACTTCATAGAGATCCGGCTCGTCATCGCGAGCAGCTCTAGATAGAAAGATTCATAGAACGGTGCGCACACTTAAAAGATACAAAACGAGTCTTTGCTCATCAGCCGAAATAAAAAGCTATGTGGCTCTTTCTAATTAAAGACCACGACCTGTGATGGTTCTACTTCCATTCATTTCTCCAGAGCTGGGACGTCCTTCAGAGCTTCGCCCGGGCCATGGTTTGGCCCGATCTGATCGGGAGCTGGAGGTTCACCCAATACGGGTCGATCCCATCAAGGCCGACGAAGAACTTGTCGACCATTTCGTCGGTGACCAGTTCCAGCTTTGGCGGGTCCCACTGCACTTGTCAAGATTAACAAGGGAGAACTCTAGAAAATTGAAATAAATGTGGGCAATTTTTGTAGTTTCTAACTTCGTTCGGCTTTTCTTTTAAGGTTTTAATGTCATGAAAAATCTCAGATTAATATATTTATGATAAATATATTAAAAATTAAAAATTTCAATTTGATATATCTATAATAAATTTGCTTCAAACTAATATGGATTTTCACCTCAACTTGTTATGTCAATTGAGTTATTATTACGTGTTATCTATTTCCACAATTTCTTGATATAATTTGACAGAAGTTAAGGGAATGTAAATATGTCACAAGTATGTTAATTTGAGATTTTTGTTTACTCAAAAGTTAATTTTGGATAATTTTTTCATGAGTATATCAGTTTAGAATTTTTTTGTAGTATTACCCCTTTCTTTAACTTTAGCCCCTTTAAGGACAACCAAAATTATTTTTCAACAAGTCGAAAATTTTGAATTATAATCACATAATACCTGGGGCTTATTGTCCTTGTCGATTAGCATGGCTCTTGAACCCTGAAAAACGGGAAGTTTGTCGTCTACGGTCAGATGTGCGTGTGCGTGTGTATATATTGAAAATTAAGAAGGAATAGATAAAATTAGTTTAGGGACCTCATAAAAATCTCGATGCATGGACCGACGCAACATGTGGCAAGAAATTGTGTATTCATGAGTCAGACAATGTTCCATGGTTTGTGCCCGTCCTTCTCTCATCTGGGGTGGCAAATTTGATGACGTCAATAAATTTTCCTAACTCCCTTAGTTCATGATAACTCATATATCATAAAGCAAAAAAATGAATCAAATTTTCACATATGAAAAGCAAAAAATAAAGAAAAAAGTGATGGAAATGCAACTAAGTACCGATTTCAGAGTTATCTTAAGGCTTGTTGGAGAGGCTGATCTCATTGACCTTATAGCATCTTTGATCCATTTCTTTTCTCCATCATTTTCAACCTCATTTTCCTGCTATAAAAAAGACCTAAGTTAAGTGCATTAGTATAAACCAAGCGCGAAATTGTATGAAATTATTCACTTTTAGCTCTAATGTTACCAATGATGATAATATCTCCTCGACGGTCGGTTTTGAGAAGCATCTGTTGATTATCTCCAACCTGCATCGCCAAATGGCCAATTTCAAATGAATAGATAATCTTCGACGCCTTTTGCATTTAATCTAAATCAATTTAATTCGATGCCAAGCATTTATCTAAAAATTTTGAAAGCACACATATCAATTACCTTCTGAAACTGCTGTTTTCCTTGAGATTTGGTTTATGAGCGAATCTGCTTAATAAATCGGAAACGGTTGATTTCCTAAGAGGTGCTTCCTCGCATAAACTCTTTTCCAGCAATGGAAGGTCCTGAAACAAACTCAAAAAAATAGTTTTTTTTTTTTTGGAAAATAAACGATAATGAGAGAGATAACAATTAGAGGAAAGATAAAGTCTGTTATTTTATATTCCATAATCTAAAAAAAAAACACACTCTGAAGAAAGCTATAATTACTCGATAAAAATTGTCCATGTGAATAAATAAAAGATCACCTTGGAGAGCACATAATGAGATGCGAGACCACAGGCAAGCATTTCGCCGCCGTCCAGGCGTGTACCGGTGAGCGCCAGATATTCTCCTAAGGACATTCAACCTTCCACAATGTGATTTGCAAACAATGACTCGAAAAAGAGAAAATTAAAATAGTTTACTAATGATGTTGTCATGTAATAACTATCATCGATATTTACTTATAAATTAAACCTATCGAGTGCTTACCAAAAGAGCCCGGAAGCTTAGATAGGAACTTCGACGCACCGACATCCGCAAATAGACCTATTGATGCTTCTGGCATTGCAAATACCTATTCATTATCCAGCAAGAAGACGATAAACGTATAATTAGTAAACATTGATGATGACTATTGCGATTCATTTCGTCATACGAAATAGAATTGCATTCAAATCGATAGCGAGAGATCGGAAATTTGATACCGTGTTCTCAGTGACGACGCGGAAGGCGGCGTGCATAGTGAGCCCGGCTCCTCCGCCCATCACGATCCCATCCACCAGCGCGATCTTCGACGACATATAAGTGATATGGCCAGAGAAGATATGCATACATCATATCAGGAGATTCGAATGGTCCTCGTTTAAAACGATTTCTCTTCAACCGTAAGTCGACGTGAGATCGATAGCAGTGAATTGAACTGACCACAGGTTTAGTGTAAGTGGCGATCAGATAATCCAACATGAGCTCGCTTCTGTAGAAAGCACCACCAAAGCTCCAATGCCCTGCACTCGATTCTCCATCTTTAAGGAAGCATCCCATGTACAAATAGCTAAAGAGACGACGCGAGAGAGAGAGAGAGAGAGAGAGAGAGAGAGAGAGAAGGGACCTGCCCCTGATGAACAGATTACGCCTTTGACATCTCCTCCGGCACAAAACGCCTTGCCTTTTCCCTGATAAAAAGAACTTGTCTCAATGACATCTCTACATCTGTACAAATTTGCCCGACATGATATTCCAATTAGTGCCAGTCATCTACGTGACATAACCAGCGATGATGTGGGTAATCTTTATAATTTTTTTAAATTTGATGATTTTTTTCTTTTTTCGTTCAAGTGGAAGTACAAGGCCTCCCAGCAGAACGTCCACCTAGAGAAGGCCGCCGTCTTCTTCAACCCGGGGGGCTGTGTACAGCCAAAACAGGCTAAGCTACAAGCCGTCGATGATGGAGGGGCGGCAGCAAGCAATCCAGGCGTTGATTGGTGCGTGCGGCGGCGAGGTTCACTTACATGAGAGACAGCGTGGCTATTAAGGTCTCGATGGGCAGCTCGACCATAGGGGATGTGTTGGTAGAGTGCAGAGGGCTGCTGGAGAGGATTGGTGCCCAAAGGCTTGGCGAGGGCGTCAATCCTTGCCTACCACCCCTCGCCCAGATCTGGTGAGGATGAGGGCTGCCCTCACCGGCCACCTCTCGCCCAAGTGAGGGCGACCCTTGCTTATGGCCAACAATATAGCCAATGAGTGTGGCCATCACTAAGACCGGCCACAGGCAAAAAAATAAAAAAAATAAAAAAAAATCATCCATATCAGTGTTGGCTTTGCCATGTAGATGCCAACGTTGATCGATTGTCATATCAACAATTTTTAGCCAAAATTAGTCAAAAGGTCTACATTGAAAAATCGTCAAAATGTTTAACATTAAATTGACCAAGTTGAAAAATTTAGGATCGAATAAACTATTGGACAATAGATTTGGGGTTTTTCAAATTTTACAGCATCCAAAAGTACAAATCACAGTGACATTTTGTATTTCACCTTCAGAGTTATGCATTCGACTACTGGATCACATTCATATGCTTCCAAAGCTCTTAACATCTG
This sequence comes from Eucalyptus microcorys, assembly GCA_014182515.1. Taxonomy (NCBI): domain Eukaryota; kingdom Viridiplantae; phylum Streptophyta; class Magnoliopsida; order Myrtales; family Myrtaceae; genus Eucalyptus; species Eucalyptus microcorys. The sequence goes on along the minus strand of CM024568.1, from coordinate 33,011,703 downwards.
AGCCACCTGTAATTTGGAACCAAAGAAAACGAAGGTGCATAATGAGAATAATAAGCAATCCCATGATGGAAGCATCAATCTGATTGTTGAATGGGACTTGCAGAATATCATAAAACATGCCATTGTATATATCTTGATTGTGAAGTTCTTTTTTCATATCTTAAGTTATATATATATATAGCAAAAGGCCTGACTAAAACATATAACAAACCCCGTCAAACTAGGGGAAATTATCAACTCACCTAACAATGACCCTACACGTACGGAACGAATTAAAGTCTAAGAGACCAATTATCTTATAGCAATTACTTTCACATTCCTTCGACGCCGAATTACCGCCGCTTCGAGTTTTGAGAAAATTCTATATACTGTCGATTATACTCCATTCTAATAATTGTCGTACCATTTCATAAGTGAGGCAGTTCAACTTCGTGGGCCTATTCAACACCACCTTCCTCACGCTCGAGGTTTCTTCGAACAAGACCTGAGTCCACCAGCAGTTTTTGCATCAAGAAGATCACTCCCAGAAGAAAGACCCACCCAAGATCCGAAACGCAGGCAGAAATATCAAGAGGCCACATCACTTGCATCGTGCAAGACATGGAGTATGTGCATGGGGGAAGCAAATGATGTATACGTACCTGGTCGTCGTCCTCAAGGTCGAAAGAGCAACGGAAAGCCATGGAACCAGCACTAGATCTCAGAAAACGAGAGAGAGAGAGAGAGAGAGAGAGAGAGAGAGTAATACAATGGCGAGGTACAGATTAGGGTTTATATGGATCTTCTTTTTTCCACTCTCTCTGTAAACCAGAAGGGTGCAAGTTTGGTGGGACAAGTTCCCATGAGTCAGTCCGTATAGAGATATGATTGCTACTCAATGGCGAGGTACAGACTAAGGTTTACATGGATCTTCTTTTTCCACTCTACTGTAAACCAGAAGGGTGCAATTTTGGTGGGACAAGTTTCCATAAGTCAGTCCGTATAGAAAAATAATTGCATGACAGTAATAATAGTCTATTTTAAAATTAAATATAGATAATTATAAATTATTATTGACTATTTATTTAAAAATTTATGATACGTAATAAATTATTATTTTCATAGTACCAAAGGTTGTCGTACTAATAAAGCTCCTCCATAAATACACACAACAGCCTCAGTCCTAGGGTATTAATTGGGGTGGCTGAGAACTTACCATGAAAGCTCATCTTGCAGGTTCAGAGCTTGCGCTCCCCCTCATTTATTATTTGCCCTAAATCCGTTTCACCATTCTACATGCTGTACTCGATGCTTTTACTCGACAAGACTTCTCTCGACCGCGTGCTTTTTAGGGTAAATTTGAAATATCGTCCCGCTTCGGTTCGTGCTTTTCTGCCATCTTTGATCGGAGGAAACTCTGTCGAACCGGTATTCCGAGTGTTGGGTCGCGAATAAGAAGATCATCCCCTTGCAAACTCGGCTTTAGAAATATTAATGTGGACGTCGTCGATCGGATGGTTATTTTTCTTCCTCCTGGTTGGAGGTGTCGTATTCAGGCTCATTCGTGAGTCACAAACACGGGCATCGCCCTCTTTGGGGCTGTGTTCTCCTCCACCTTCTGTCGGAGAAAAATTTGCTCCAATCATCTCTAATATATGGGTTACGAACATGTATGGCGCCCACTTTTAGTTTTAGTTCAGGTTGCAAGCGGTGAATGTTCATTACTTATATCCCGACGGTTGGAGACGTGGTAGGAGGAAGACATAGTCCACCTTCATCTATTAAAGTTGCATATAAGTGATGTTTATAACCTGTGACCTACCAATAAGAAACATGGTTATATTTGTTTGAGGAAGTCTCCTTTGATTCGGGATAAAGGAAAATATAACCCATGTCCGTATTTATAAGCTATCAATCATAAGATTAATCATGGAGAAAAATGAAGTAAAACACAAATCATTTTATTTTTACCCAACGCTACTACACCGGTCCACATGGAACAAAAAGGATTGGTCCACATGATATCAATGCAAGAACTCCTCCAATAAATGCATGGTCGGTGAATGGAGTAGGGCCATACTTGATTTGAAATAAACAGGAGTAATTCACCCATGGAGAAGACCCAGATAGGTGATTCTTCATTAACGAAGATATTTTAAACTTTTCAAAAATTGGCCAATATAGTTATGAACTTTTTAAAGATTTTCCAATATAGCTTATCAAGCTAATTTAGTCAAGGAAATTCTAATGTGGAGACCCAGTTAATGTCGGCGATTTTATGTGGCATAACCGGCAATCTAACGTATATGACTCTATTCCAAATATTATCATTTCAAAAAAAATTCATTATTTTTTTGTTTCTTTGGTTTTTAACTGATCATAGTCTCCTTGTAGATTTGGTTGCTCGACTTTTGTAGATCCTCGTCACTGTCAGTAGCTACCTCTCCAACAATCCAATCCTCGATTGTCGAGGCCTCAGTGACCAAATGTCAAAAAGGAGTATTGCTGGCGATACGAATCAACACCGGCTAGGTCGTTGCATGTTGCATGTCGCATCCTCAGACTCTCATCAAACGAGTAAGGTATTATGACACAAATCCAAACGAGATGCATTTTGGGGTTAGTTCAAATACTCCTTTTTTTAAGACTTTCTCCGCATGGACCAAGCCGGATCGTTACGACTAAACCTCATATCCCCGATAAATCTCATGCACGCTTGCAAGGATTTAGTGTATGATACCAGCACTTGATTTCAGAAAACAAGAGAGAGAGAGAGAGAGAGAGAGAGAGAGAGAGAGAGAGAGAGCCAATGGCGAGGTACGGATTTTATATGGATCTGGTGCAAGTTTGGATGTACAAGTTCCCAAAAATCAGTCCGTATGTACACTTAGCGGCCTCGGTCCTAGGGTATTAATTGGTGTGAATGAGAACTTACCATACAAGTTCCTATTGCAGGTGCAGAGTTTGCTCTCCCCGTCGTTTATTGTTGCCCTTAATCCATTTCACCATTCTACATGGAGTGAGAGAGAGAGAGAGGAGCCAATGGCGAGGTACGGATTTTATATGGATCTGGTGCAAGTTTGGAGGTACAAGTTCCCAAAAATCAGTCCGTATGTACACATAGCGGCCTCGGTCCTAGGGTATTAATTGTTGTGACTGAGAACTTACCATAAAAGTTCCTATTGGAGGTGCAGAGTTTGCGCTCCCCGTCGTTTATTGTTGCCCTAAATCCATTTCACCATTCTACAGGCTGGACTCCATACTTTTACCTGGTTCCTCACGAAGAACTTCCCTCGACCGCGTGCTTTTAGAGTAAAAATTTGAGATGTCGTTCCCTTTCGGTCTTTGATCGGAGGAAACACTCTCGGACCGGTATTCCGAGTGGCGGGTCCCGAATACGAAGATCATCCCGGTGCAAACTCGGCTTTAGAAAAATTAATGTGGACATTGTGGATCGGATGGTTGTTTTCCTTCCTCCTGGTTGGAAATGTCGTATTTAAACTCATTCGTCGGTCACAAACATGGACACGGCCCTCGTCGGGGCCAAAGGCAGAGGAAATTTGCTCCAACTGTGGGTTACAAATATGTATACCGCCCAATTTTAGTTTTACTTTACACTGCACGTGGTGAATGTTCACTACTTGTATCCCAACAATCGGAGACTCGGTTAAAGGAAAATATGGTCCAACTTTGTTTGTTTTAGTTAAATTGCATATGAGTGATGTTCATAATCTGTGACGTATCAATAAGAAGCATGGTTAGATGGGTTCAAGGAAGTTTCCTTTGATTTGGGATGGAGGCAAATATAACCAATGTCCATATTTGTAAACTATATCAATCAAAATTGATCATAGACAAAAATTTAGTAAAACGCAAAACCTTTTCTTTTATTTTTACCTTGCTCTACTACAATGGGTCACGTGGAACAAGCAGGATTGGTCCATATGAAATCAGCGCAAGATCTCCTTCAATAAATGCATGTTGGGCAAATGGAGTAGGGCCATACTTGATCCAAAATAGGTGGGAGGGAGTAATCGTATGTGCAAAGAATGTGACTTTTCATAGATGAAGATAGTGAATAAGACAGAAATGAGAAAATTACCCAATCAATTCTAAATTATTATGTTGCTATTAATATAATCTTAAACTTTTCAATTAAGCCAATATAGTTATGAACCTTATAAGAATGTTCTAATGTAGTCCATTTGGCCGATTTAAGTTTGGGAAATTTTATTGTGGAGATCTAATCCACGGCTAGCAGTTTTATTAGGTATGACAAAAAATTTGACATATATGACTCCATTTCCCAATGACACTATAAAAATTTCAGAATTTTTTTATTTTTTTATTTTTACTATTCATCGTCTTGGTTGCTTGAACTCTGTAGCTCACTATTACCGCTGGTGACAACCTCTTTGACAATGTAATCCTTGCTTGTCGCCAACCTCGACTTCGACTTCCTCGGCTGCACCGTCGACGGCCTCAACGACCAAATGTCAAAAGGGAGTATCGCTATCAACACGGATCAACACCGATTAGAACATCAATCCTTTGATTGAGGGGGCATGTCATACCCTCACTGTCTCATCAAACGAGCAAGGTCTTATGACACTAATCACAAGCGACATGCATTCCCAAACGGTCGCTGCCTCTTGGGAGTCACTTCAAATAGTCCTTTTTTAAGACTTCCTCCATGTGGATTAAGCTAGATCGTTTCGTAAAATTGATGGATCTCAAGATCTTTCGTGGTGTGAATTTGTCTCCTTTGCAATCAGAATGACATTGAAAGGGGCCATTTGAGGCAAGCTAAGGTACAATCCTTCATCTGAATTTTTCATTAGACAACTTTAAACATGAGATTAGTCCATATGGGTGAATAATATTTATGCTAAGAAGCATTCTAAAGATTTCAAGATCTTCCCTATCACCTTGTGTGTGCATATGGCAATCCTATATATATGTGCGTGTCAAAATCTTCCTAACTGAAATTCTTCCTAATTTTCTTGAAGCGTCTCTTGCGACTAAGCTATAATAAAACAAGACTTCTTAAGACACAGCTAACACAAAGGAAAAAAAACCGCGTCTCTTAAGTTCGACCAAACTAGAAGTGTGACTAATTTCATGCACCAAACATAATAAACACTAAAGTTCAAGCTATTAAATTCACGAGATAGTTATAGATTGAAACATGTCTATGTGAATAAATAATAAGATCTCATATATGGAAATTTCATTGGATAGTCCGAGAGGAGTGAGGTCCCTTCCGCACGTGACGTCCCCTCAGAGCCTCGCACGTGACCGGGTCTGGCCCGACCGCATCGGAAGCCGTAGGTTGACCCAATCCGGGTCGATCCCATCAAGGCTCGTGAAGAACTTGTCCACCATCTCATCAGCGACCAGTTCCAGCTTCGGTGGGTCCCACTGCATTTTTCTCCGAGGAAACGAAGGGGGATTTTTAGAAAATTTTAAAAAAGCAAACATAATTAATTAATTAATTAATTAATTAATTAATATTCACATATTTAAAGATAATGCGCTAATTAATCAATATTAGAATAGCATGCCTTGGCCTTTTTGTCCTTGTCAAATAGGATCGCTCTTGAACCCTGAAAAAAATTGCAGGATATATAAAGACATTGCATAATTCCCAACAAAAATAAAAAATTAAAGGTGGAATAAATAAAATAAATTTAATTTCAAAGCGACCTCAAAGAAATCTCTGTTTATGGATCCTCGCAACATGTTGCAGAAGATAGTGTATTCGTGAATAAGGCATTGCTTGAGGTCTTGCGTCCGTCCCTTTCTAATCTGCAGTCGCGAAATTTAATCTCGATTAACTTTCATTGCTATGAAGTAAAACTCACCCCTGGAAAATTAATTAAATTAAGCTAATCTCCACTATCAGTACCGATTTCAAAGTTATCTTGAGGCTAGTTGGGGAGGCTGATCTCATGGACCTCATGGCATCTTCGATCCATTTCTCTGCTCCATTATTTTCAATCTCATTTTCCTGCAAATAATTGTTCGAGTTAATTGACAAAGCAGGTAGCGAAAATGCGGGCTAGGTTAATTGCTTTTTTAAGCGCGAGTTTATTACCAGTGACGAGAATATCTCTTCGACGGTGGGTCTCGAGAAGCATCTGTTGATGATCTCCAATCTGTCTCAACCAAATGGCTAATGTGATAATTTGCGATTAATAACATTAACATCTGTGGGTGAGAAATTGGAAGCTCGGGAAAATTACCTCCTGAAAATGCTATTTTCATTCATATTTGGGTTATGCGCAAATTTGTTTAATAAATCCAAGACGGTTGATTTGCTTAAAGGTGCCTCCTCGCACATAGCTTTTTCCAGCAATGGAAGCTCCTGAAACCCACAAACGAGCAGCCTTTATTATAGAGAGAGAGAGAGAGAGAGAGAGAGAGAGATGATAATTAGGGTTTTACAGATGAAATTAGTGATTTAAATATATAATGTATAATAAAAATGGAAGTAAAATACAGTAAAAATTGTGTACTAGTCTTATGGAATTAGGACAAAGCTAACTACGGAATATTGACCTAAGTGAGTCTGTGGAGGTATAATTAAAAAGAAAACAAGGGACGAATTAATTAATCCTATCTCATAACAAATTAATGAGAATTACTCGAGAAAATAGTCTATATAAAAATGAAAAAAATAATAAAATTACCTTGGAGAGCACAAAATGAGATGCGAGACCACAAGCTAGCATTTCGCCACCATTCAGCCGTGCACCAGTAAACGCCAAATATTCACCTATGGAGTTAGATCAAATGCATTCCACTTTATTGTTGAGGAGAAATAATATCTTGAAAAATCAAAAGCATTGATTAAAAATTCAATTTTACGAGTATATGTGTGTCTATGAATAAAATCACCAAAGATAAAACTAACAAAAAATGTGTATTAATCTTGTTTATTATTTTTGTGTCTGAGAAAGTTCACCAAATGCGCCTGGAAGCTTAGAGAGGAACTTTGATGCGCCGACATCTGGAAATAAACCTATCGATGCTTCCGGCATAGCAAATACCTATGCATATTTTCACAAGTCAATCAATGAAATATATGGCTCAAAATAATTTAAAAAAAAATGATGAGCAAAATACATACATATATACACACATATGTCGTGCTCCTTTTCAACTAGTTAGTAATAAAATAAGAGATTCCACAACCAATACCGTGTTCTCGGTGACGACGCGAAACGTGGCTTGCATTGATAGCCCAGCTCCTCCACCCATCACAATTCCATCAACTAGAGCAACCTTCATAACGGATAATAAACATATAGAAAGAAAGTAGCGAGTCAATGAAATCATCTTAGTTCCTCTAATATAGTGAATAACTCTTTTATTTCAACACAAGCACCATCGTTGGAATGTGATGTGTAGAAAAATATTTCTATTCGCGGCATGGATGATGATGATGATGATGATGATGATGAAGACATGAATGAAGTAGGGCATGTGCCTATACTTTGATATGTAGAGTTGGGACTCACCACAGGTTTTGTGTAAGTGGCCAGCAGATAATCTAAGATGAGCTGAAGACCGTAGAATCTTGAACCCAAGCTCCAATGTCCTATGGTATTTTTTTTTCCCCATATTTAACGGGGCATTAATTAAAAGTAAATAAAAGGTGAAAAAAGGGAGCGTAAATGGTTAGAAAAAAAACTAGAGAGAGAGAGAGAGAGAGAGAGAGAGAGAGAGAGAACCTGCCATAGCTGTGCAGATCACTCTCATGACATCGCCTCCAGCACAGAAGGCCCTACCATTCCCCTGATGAAATTCTTCCGTCAATGCATTAAATCACATGCAAAGCATATTGCTGAAGTCGGCAGGTTTGTCCATAAAATAAATAACCCCAATAAAAAGATTTATGTTTCCTAGCACCCAACAGGAAACTAAGAGAGAGAGAGCGTGACTTGTCATTTTCACCTTCAGCATTATGCATCCAACTGCAGGATCATCTTCATATGCTTCCAGTTTCCTTAACACCAGAGACGCCTATCATGGGGGAAGAAGGGAGAGAATTTGATCGTCTCTGTTTGTATTTCGTTAGGTGTGCAAAAAAATCTAAAGAACATAAAATAAAATATTGCTGCGACAGCTAATATCACTAAATAATCCATGAGAACCACAAACTTTTTTCGTTTTTCGTTTTTCGTTTCTGAGAATTTGCATAAGTTCAAGTCGTCAAGAGCCGTGCAGAAAGATCTCGCATTCAGTGATAAGAATGTTAGAGGAAGCTTTACTTTAAAGAGAGAGAGGGGGGTTATGTCATCTGTATTATTCAGTACCATTTCATAAGTGAGGCAGTTCAGTTTCTTGGGCCTATCCAGTATCACCTTCCTCACGCTCGAGCTTTCTTCAAATAAAACCTGTGGCCACCCCCCATTTTCTCATCAACCAAAAGGAGAACAGATAACAAGCCAAAGAAAGAAAGCTTGTGTACCCCGTGCCATAAAAAGAACAGGTAAGTAAAGATGAGGAGAAAACCCTAGAGAAAAAGATTCATCGGAAGAACGGAAATTGAGTTCGTTTACGAAGAAGATACACGCATACATACTTACATGTACACTGTGACTATAAATGTATACCTGGTCGTCGACCTCGAGGTTGAAAGACAGATGCAAAGCCATGACGTCGGGAAGCAAGGGGGAAAATGAACCCTAAAAGAAACAGAGAAGGAAGGAAAGAGTGAATATAACTTGAGAGGGGTACAAAGTACAAACGCACTCAGATTTCGCACGCAACCCCCACGACACGCTCTGTTGATAGTTGACCCTCTCCCGCTCGTTTAGTGTTTCCGGGGTCTGATGGGTTTCTTTTCTTTATTTCAGAAACGAATCTTTCTTGCTCGGTTGCATCAGTCGAAGAAGAAAGACAGGGCTTGGTGCAAGTACGGTTGTGGAGGAATTTAATGTTCGGCGGAGGAATCGAGTTGGCATTGGCCGAGAGCTTTGCCATTCTCGGCCATCTGCATGCAGGTACGAACCGAACCTTTGCTGGAAATCTGTAGCCATTTCCGTGTCTATGACAGGAACGGAGACTCATCTCTCCACTGGCGACGACACATGGGGCTACCGGTTAGATCTGATTTGAAGTTGAGGAGTGATGTGAAGAGCGCAGCACGGCCTCCCTCGCTAGGAGAAGGTGTCGCCATGCTCAGTTTGCTGAGATTAAGAAATGGGATGTTCTCGTCTTAAACGCATTTAGCAAAGTTAAGTCGGATTCGCAAGCCCTTTGATCCAACCTTGGTTTCATTGTAGTCTTCAAGAACCCGCGGTGCGCTATATCATACTCCAAAAAGCACGACCCGGGTATCATTTGTGCGCCGCGATTGAATTTTATCCGCCGGATGACGTGTCGAAACGTGCTCGTACAGAGTCTTTCCCCTGCCCCGCTATATGCCTCCTCGGAGAACTCGTGTCACGGGTAGAATCGATATTCTCCTTGATCAATCGGGAAATTAAAAACGGTTCAAGATTGACGGATTAAGCGTCATGAGACACAAGTCTGAAGAGTTGTCATACTGACGGAATGATCCAAGTGTCAAGCAGGAGCAATAACTAAATTGTCATCAAACTAAAAACATGAAGAAAATAGTGGCAGCAATTCTGATTTCAACGTGGCATAATTCAAGTCCATTCACCGGGCGACAGATGTTGCCGTGTGTCACATTGGAATCAGACTCTTTGGAAAATATAGGGCTCTCTCTCCTGCTGGGCCCCACTAGAGACCCCGTCTCTCTCGGTCAATTTCAAAAATTCGGCTCTCTCTAAAACATGCACGATGTAGCAGAAACTAAATTGAAGCATTTATAGTTGTAGACGTAAATAACTCTATGTAGACGAGCGAAGTGAACTGTTCACATGTCAAAACCGAGCTGGGCCAAGCCCTTTTGGTAATCTCCAACCAGAGCCCGTAATTCCCATGGGCTTAGTGACCCGCGAGCTTTTCCGGGCCCGACCTGGCCCGGCCCATTTATTGCCAATGAGATTAAAGCTTCTCTCGTGTTGATAGCCGGAACGGGGGGAACGTCGCCGGTCATGTCGGATTTCCTCTCGTCTTCCGATGCTCCGCCGACGCCGAGTCGTTAGGCTCCGATTCCGTTAGCAACTCGCGGCGGCGCAACCTCGCTGCGGCGGCGGCGAGCGCTTTCTCGGTGCCTCTGCCCGTGCCCGTGCCTGTGCTGGTGCGCGCGCGAATTGAGCTCCACTGATCGCGATCTCTCGCTCTTGTGCCCGCGAGCTCGTCGAGGTGTGGATTTTGGATTTCCTTCCGCTTTACGGAGCTCCATATAATTGTTCCATTCGATATTTCTGTTTCGCGCGCCAACTGCTTGATGAAAATCCTCAGTGTGTAAGGAATCCTGTTTATTGGGAACTTCGAATTGCTAGTAGGGTAGGGTTCCATTTCCCATTTCGCTCCCGACGTTTCGTCTCCTTTGGGATCTAGTTGTGGAAGTCGAGATGCGGAGTGGCCCATGTGAAAAGGTTTGTAGGCTCGTCACGTTGCTAAGGTTGATCAAATGGGTTGGTTGGGTAATTGGTTGTTCAGGATTCGAATTTTTGTCGGGGATGTTATGGGAAGAGCTATGATGGACGGACTTAGATCGCGGTTTCAATGATAAGCTCTGTAAGAGTATAGTTGCGTGATGAAGTGCTTCTTGATGAATAAGAGAGTGCCCTCACGATTGACTGATGATTTGAGATTGAGCGTAGCATGATTAGTTTATTCATAATGAAAATCCAACCTGGGTTTTCTCTAAAATGCATGCTTGGGTAGTGAAGATTGTGCTATGTGGCGTCTCCAGTCGGTTACTTTGAAAATCGCAATCTCAAACTAGCTTAGTGGAACTTGATCCCGCTTATTTTCCGGTTATTCAATGTCGTTTCTGTCTCCTTTGGGATCTAGTTGTGGAAGTCGAGATGTGGAGTGGCCCATGCGAAAAGGTTTGTAGGCTCGTTACGTTGCTAAGCTTGATCAAATGGGTTGGTTGGGTAATTGGTTGTTCTGGATTCGAATTTCTATTGGGCATGTTACGGGAAGAGCAAATATGGATGGACTTAGGGTATTAATTGGTGTGACTGAGAACTTACCATAAAAGTTCCTATTGCAGGTGCAGAGTTTGCGCTCCCCGTCGTTTATTGTTGCCCTAAATCCATTTCACCATTCTACATGCTGGACTCCATACTTTTACCTGGTTCCTCACAAAGAACTTCCCTCGACCGCGTGCTTTTAGAGTAAAAATTTGAGATGTCGTTCCCTTTCGGTCTTTGATCGGAGGAAACACTCTCGGACCGGTATTCCGAGTGGCGGGTCACGAATACAAAGATCATCCCGGTGCAAACTCGGCTTTAGAAAAATTAATGTGGACATCGTGGATCGGATGGTTGTTTTCCTTCCTCTTGGTTGGAAATGTCGTATTCAAACTCATTCGTCGGTCACAAACATGGACAAGGCCCTCGTCGGGGCCAAAGGCAGAGGAAATTTGCTCCAAGTGTGGGATACAAATATGTATACCGCCCATTTTTAGTTTTACTTTACACTGCAGGTGGTGAATGTTCACTACTTGTATCCCAACAATCAGAGACTCGGTTGAAGGAAAATATGGTCCGACTTTGTTTGTTTTAGTTAAATTGCATATGAGTGATGTTCATAATCTGTGACCTACCAATAAGAAGCATGGTTAGATGGTTCAAGGAAGTTTCCTTTGATTTGGGATGGAGGCAAATATAATCGATGTCCATATTTGTAAACTATATCAATCAAAATTGATCATAGATAAAAATTTAGTAAAATGCAAAACCTTTTATTTTATTTTTACCTTGCTCTACTACAACGGGTCACGTGGAATAAGTAGGATTGGTCCATATTTTGTCATCCCTGGTTCTAAGTCTAGGTATACTTTAGTGGTATCAGAGTAATGGTTTCGTTTTTAGCAGAATCCGTTCTATGCGCTTAGTAGGTGAATCTAATGCTGAGAAGAACTCTTTACAACATGTTAGATCAACCAGAAATACTCGAAGCACCTGTCTCACTAGTTACGACTCCTTCTTCTTCAATTTCTTCAGATTTCCGGATTTCAAATGCTTCTAAGATAAATTATCTTTATGAAGTCTCTCTTAGTGATGCAATCAAGATCTCTGAAACCCAATTCCCGTTGATGAATCCTTATTCTACTTTTGCTAAACCCACTTCGTCATTTTCTCCCATCCGCTCTATTTGACAACTCATTCGCCAGACTCCAAAGGAAGTGAAAGAGTATGTGCAATCTTCCAAATTTGACCAATATCCTATTCCTGCCACTGAAAATGAGTACTTTGTTACTCTTTAAATCCCTCCAGAATTTCCCAAACAGTGGATTCAGCAGGGATATTCTCATGTGCATTATGGTGCTGTTCGTCTTACTCTTACTTTTCATGGTCGAAAAGGTTTGCCAGTTGTGGCAAGAATTGCTTTATTGGATACCAGGTTTTTAGAATACCAGCATGCTTGGATAGGTAATGTTCAAACCACTTTAAATGCTGGAACAGTCTTTGTGACGCTGTATCCAAATTTTAATATTGCTCTTTCAGACCCTCAGTTACTCTCTTTTCTAAAAGTTCAAATTCAGCTCACTGGAGCTCCTCAGACTGTTGACTCAATAGCAGCAACACTGCACTACAAAATGGTTTATCGAGTGCAGAATCATGCTCTTGACTTAAACTTCCATAACGGAAATGAAGATGCCCTATTCATTTCCATGCAAAATGACCAGGCCTCTTATATTCATGTTTCCAGACAAATCCCAAAAGAAAAGTTGACTACCCTCTTTCCAGAAACATGGATTACCAATTATGAAAAATTGCATCAAAGCAACAAGCCTTTCCAGTCTTCAGACTCTGAATTTGTCAGAAAAAAAGATGGAACTGTTTCCATCAAATTTGGCAAGAAAAAGGAAGAAAGTCCTTCTATCTTCCAGACTCTCTTCATGATTGAACCATGTGTTCCTGAGTCAATTTCCGAACCAAACCCCAAAAAGCTTGTCAAATATTTCAAAAGTGATGGACATCTTGTCCATTACTATAAATACCAGTATGGTCATTATTTTTGGGATCCATTCTGTCAATGTTCTTATTGTATAAACTCCCCTGACGAGGTAGATCCATTTGTAAAACCTTCACCTCGTAGGAAGCACAAAAGGCCAAAAGACCCTATGTATCAAAGGCACTTGAATGGAGATTCTTCCATTGATACTTTTGGTGAATGTGATAAGTACTAGTTTATGGTTTCCTATGCCCTAACTCCACCACCAGAGTTCAATACTTTTCCCTCTGTATCACCACATCCACCACCATCACCTCCTCCATCTCCTCCTTAGAAAAAATCAGCCATTTCCCCATTTTACAAGCCAATCGTTAAGTGGGCAAAGAAACACTCATACCCACTTGAATTTTCGAAAGAAACACCATCTAGCTCTACCATCGCTATGTTCCATGAAACAGACTTTCCTCCTCCTGTTCGAGAAAGTTCTAAACTTTCGTTTCCAGCACCAGAAGAGTTTATTGATCCACAAAGCAGATATCGGCATGTTCCAAAGATACCTGCCCCTACTGATGTGGATGGGCATGGAAGACAGAAAAGAACTTATGTTGCTGAAACTGTTCTAAATTGGCAATCAGATACTCTTCTTGCACATAACAATGCTTTCAAAGCAATTGATTCCAAGATTGGGAATGTGCAACAAGACTTACGAAGATATGATGAAACCACCAAGAAGATGCTTTCAAATTTCCAGAAAAAGGCTTCATGCCTTAGAATTTAGACAAAATTTGGGCTATCATTATCTTGAAAGTCCTAAGGCTGAGATAGATAAGCTCAAAAGGCAAATTCAAATCCTTGAAGAAGGAAAGCTCAACTCAGGAAAAATCAATCCATTCCCTTCCACTCTGCGAATAGAAATTCTTCCTTCTCTACCTCCGCCACCTCAAACATCTATCTTTGCCACTCTTCTGGATATTCCTGTCACACAAAAGACAAATGTGGCTGAGATGAGAAATCGTTTTAGAGAATTAGATCAATTAAGGAAAGAAAAAGGGAAAGAAAAGAAGAAAGAGGAATCCTCGCTGGTTATAAGAGAAAGGCCAGAACAATTAATGTTGTCAAATCCATTAGAATCTTTTCTCAAAAATTTAGGTAATCAGGAACCCCAGCCTGATCCTACACCGCCTCCACAACAGATTGATTGTGTCATTCCAACATATCAAATTCTGTTCCCAGTAGAACCGGCCTTTCCGAACATCCTTGATACTGAATCAGATTCGGTATCTCTTGTGTCTTCATCCTCTTTTCAATCCCTACCATTGACTCTCTTCCCATGGCACCAGTGACCTCATCCATATTCATGGCTGATCCCCTAGATTATGACATGGATTCAGATCATTCTGAACCAGAAATTGTTCAGCCAAACAATTCCTCTCAAAATATCGTCACTTCATTAAAGCAGTTCTTCACTATTAATGATATTCCTTATCGTAAATGGCCTGTCAGACTTGAAGAATTTCATACTTGGCTAAACACCCAAGCCATTACCAGTCAGGACAAGTATGATGTTCTTTTTAACTTTGTCACAAGATTCACAGGTAACCTCAAACTTTGGTGGGCATTTGTGTCAGAACAAGATCAACTTCACTTTTTACTTGCACCAAGTTTTCAGTATGCCATCACCCTTATGTACCACTTCTTTGTGGGAAAACCCATTGATCTAATGGAACTCAGAAGAAGAGAATTTTTTGAAAGAATGTGTTGTTTTCTTCAGAAAAAACATCTTGATAAGCATTATAGAGAAATGCTTCAGTTTTTTTACCAAGTCGGAGCTAATACAAATTTGAAGCATGTTTTCCTAACCTCCATTCCTAAGGAATTATCTCAACCGGTGGAGAGAAATTTTCTCTCTAGACAAAGGAGAATCCAGGATGTTACGTTGGGAGAACTCCAACAAGAAATCCATTTGTGCTTAGAAGACTTGTGTATGAAGCGTCAGATGATTCAGTCTTATATCCATGACAACAGAGAACTTGACAGGGCATGTTCTCAACAATACTTAAAAATCAAATGCTCCAAGAAAGATTGTGACGGTTCCTACGGAAAATCCTCCAGGAAAAAGAAGCACTTCAAAAAGATTTGGATAGACAAATCCAAGCATGGCTCCAAGCACAGCCGAAGAAAGAAGAAATTGCGATATCTACGCAAAAAGAAGGATCGCTCGGGCCACAAAAAATCAAACCAATGCTTCATCTGCAACAAAAAAGGACACTTTGCCAAAAATTGTCCTCAGGCGAAAAAATGTCAGAATCATTTGATACATCATATAGAGAATGAAACTGGTATTTCTCTAGGAAATGATGATATCGAATCCGTATTTTCTACGGATGAAGAACCATGTGAACAAACTCTCTGTGTTATCCCTTGTTACCAAACTCCTAATGATACTGATTCAAACTCAGACCATGAAGATATTTTTCACACATCTCTCACTCCTTCAGAGGAAAGCACTAACATATTTTCAAGCCAAACTCATTGTCCTCATTTCCCTGTAAAAATATTCACTTCAAAGTTTGTCAAACCAATCACTGTCATTGCTCTCATAGATATTGGAGTTGCTTCCTCAATCTTAAACACTAAAGTTCTTCCTGAAGAATATTGGACTTCTTGTGTCCGGTATTTCAACTCTACCTCAGGAGATACTTTATCTACAAATGTGAGAACTACTCCCATAATTATTCAGTTCTTCCCACAGTGCTCCATAACCACAAAAATCTTTGGCTTTAGTCTTCCCAATAAAGATTTGATCATTGGTTGTGATATTATGACTCAAATTTCTCAACTTCGCATCATCCCTGGAAAAGGTCTTAAGTATAAAAACCAATTCTCTGAATTTGTCAATATTCAAAGACTTTTCTCCATTGAAATGAGTTTGCTAGATCCGATCATGCAAAAGTTGCTGGAATCCTATTCAGAATCTCATTCTGAATTTGCTAAAAAATGTTCTCATCCTTTATGGAAAAACCTAGACTTCTTTGTTCGCCTTCCTTTCAAGAAAAATGAAGATATTAATCCAACCAAGGCGAGTCATATGGGAATGAATCCTGAACACCTGATTTTGGCTCAAAGAGAATGCTCAGAATTATTGCAACAATGCCTTATTGAGGTTTCACGCTCCCAATGGGCTTGTGAAGCTTTTTATGTCAACAAGCGTGCTGAGCAAATTAGAGGAAAAATGAGACTGGCCACTTAACCTTTTTCTCCAAGATGATAAATTTCATTTACCCTCCAGAAACTCTTTTTTTGCTGGATTATCCAAAACCCAAATTTACTCCAAATTTGATCTGAAAGCCGGATTTTGGCAATTGGGCATTCATCCTGAAGACAGACCCAAGACAGGGTTTTGTATCACAAACTAGCATTTCCAATGGAAAATTCTTCCTTTCGGCCTAAAAGTTGCTCCATCCCTCTTTCGAAAGGCAATGTGCCAAATTTTCCAACCAATTCTGGCAAGTGCAGCAGTTTATATTGATGATATCCTGCTTTATAATCCTGCTGAGCAGTTACACTGTCAACTTCTTGAACAGTTCGCTGAAATTATGAAAAAGTATGGTATTATGCTTTCCCAAAGAAAGATGAATATTGCCCAGATAGAAATTGAATTTCTTGGTATACACCTTAACAAAGGGACGTACTATCCAGGGCCATATATAGCTCATGAATTGCTGAAGTTTCCTAAAGAAAATTTTACAAGAAAGCAAGTTCAGTAATTTGTTGGGATAATTAATTATCTCAGGGATTTTGTTCTACACATTGCAAAACTGCTAATCCCATTGCAGACAATGTTGAAAAAGAATTCCCCACCTTGGGGAAAGTCTCAAACCAATGCAGTTACTGAACTCAAAAAACTCATGCAATCTCTTCCTCCACTGCAAATTCCATCAACAGGAAAACGAATTTTCCAGACTGATGCTAGTGATGAATATTGGGCTGCCGTCTTATTTGAAGAAATTGATAGTAAGAGACATTTGTGTGAATATAAAAGTGGACAATTTTCTCAGGCGGAAATGCATTATCATTCAACTTTTAAAGAAATCCTAGCAGTAAAAAATGGAATAAAAAAATTCGAATTCCATCTTATTGGCCATCACTTACTAGTTGAACTGGATATGTCATCTTTCTCTCAGATAACCAAGTTCAAACAGAAGCAGGTTCCAAATTCCCGATTCTTTGAGATGGGCTGAATGGTTTTCAAAATATTCTTTCGAGACCAAGCATATTGCTGGAGACAAAAATGTGCTTGCTAACTTACTCTCAAGATCAAAAGCACCAGTTGAAATCAACATGTATGTTATGAGACGTGCTTTTCATATGCGTCAATATGGTGAAAAATATAAGATCGAGAAGATCAAAGATTGGTCAAGTTGGAAGTATTCCCAGGAAATCATTGAATACATCAAGAATGACAATTTCACTGAAAATCTGGATAAACTTATGTAGCAATGCCACGCAGATTTGTTCATGTTTAATGGATGTTTGATTCTCTATCATTTTGGATTAAATGCGGATTATCCATTCATACATCTTCTGATTTGGAAAGAATATGATTTTCCTGACCAGCTTCGATGGTTATTGTGGTACTTAACCAATAAGTACTTGATAGTTATTGAAATTCCAACCATAAGATTCATTGCCAACCTCACCAGAATATTTAGACTTCCCAGAGATAAGATTAAAAATAAAAATGACAAAAATCTTTTAGATTTCCTTAATTGATTTTATCCTCCAACTCACTGGAAATGGCTCCTCGAGAAAGAACTGAGAACCACATAGCCAAACCCTGAAGTTCACATTATTCTGTTCTTTAGACGCCCGTGGCATTTCTTCACCAATAATGGCCACATTATCGATGCCCCTCAGAATATAGGTACCACATCCTATAAATCTCGACTAGACAACAAGGAAACTCGAGTTCACAAATCTTATCCAGGTCCTGTTGGTTGTTGTGAACACCAATATCAAGAACTCCAGAGAATCCTATGCCAAGAAAACAAGACCATTCATCCAGATGCATGGAATTATGATGTATCCACAGAATGGGATCATTATAACCTCGCACTAAAAGCCAAAGAAGCGCTCGAAGAATTCAGACAAGCTGCATCATCACAAGATCACCATATGGCAGACAAAAATGACATTGCACAATCCTCTCAAAACCCCTATGTTACATGGGGAGGTCCTCTTTCCCAAGACCTCTATGATCAAGGACCTTTGTCCTTATCTCAAGGCATGGACACATCCTTCTATGCACAGCCATCCAATTGGCCCCAGCCAAGTCTTCTTGCCGACACAACAGATGACAACACAGATTGGGAACAAGAACTGGCATCTGCAACATATCCTCAAGAAGAAGCATCCTTATCCCATTGGCTGAACCAGATTCTCACATGATGGACGAAACCGCTGAAAAATCAATGTCCGTACAAGTTTACTGTAGCAAGTTACTGTTCACTTTTACTGTAGCAGTAGGTTAAGGAAATCACTGCTCACTGTCACTGTTTATACCGTGTGAATAATTCCCGACCAAAATTTTCATAAGCTTCTTTTGGTTCAAGACCCGTGTGTTTTGGTCCTTGCTTGTTTGTAACCTCCAATTGCCTATAAAAGGCGAGGAGAATGTAATGTGTTGGGCAGAGTCCCTTGAAGTAAAGTGAGTGCTTTGTGTAATTCTCTCTATGGCTTTCTAAACTTCTCTTCTTCTCCAACCTAGTAGGATCCTCTGATAAATGCAGTTCAAATAGTTAGAAATGTTACCATCCTGGTTCTATTTGGGTGTCTCTAGGTTCTGAACTAAATGGCGAAATGATTTACTGCTAAAAGGCTGTCCTTGAACGGCTTGATAGTTGTTCGCCCAGTGTGGGAAGGCATACCCGCAAAAAATTGATTTTGTCCTCCCTGGTTCTAAGTCTAGGTATACTTTAGTGGTATCAGAGCAAGATCTCCTTCAATAAATGCATGTTGGGCAAATGGAGTAGGGCCATACTTGATTCAAAATAGGTGAGAGTAATGCTATGTGCAAAGAATGTGACTCTTCATAGATGAAGATAGTGAATAAGACAGAAATGAGAAAATTATCCAATCAATTCTAAACCATTATGTTGCTATTAATATAATCTTAAACTTTTCAGTTAGGCCAATATAGTTATGAACCTTATAAGAATTTTCTAATGTAGTCCAATTGGCCGGTTTAAGTTGGGAAATTTTATTGTGGAAATCCAATCCACCCTAGCAGTTTTATTAGGTATGACAACAAATTTGACATATATGACTCCATTTCCCAATGACATTTTAAAAATTTCAGAATTTTTTTATTTTATATTTTACTATTCATCGTCTTGGTTGCTCGAACTCTGTAGCTCACTATTACCACTGGTGACAACCTCTTGAACAATGTAATCCTTGCTTGTCGCCAACCTTGACTTCGACTTCCTCGGCTACACCGTCGATGGCCTCAACGACCAAATGTCAAAAGGGAGTATCGCTATCGACATGAATCAACACCGATTAGAACATCAATCCTGTTAAATTAATGTCTCGAGTTTGAATTCGGAAACTAAATTTGTCAATAATCCCAAGCTGATTATATATATTAAAGGACAAAGAAAGAAAATAGGAGGGGTTTTTTAGCTTACCTGTAACGTCGTCAGACGTCACCAAAGAGAGTATCAGGCCGTGGGCCTAAGTGGGCACACGTATTGAATATGTGAATTTCCTCATATGCGAAGCCTGCAGAATACGAATTGAAGGAAATCAAATTGTGGGGCCCAGCACACGCACCTAGGAGAATTCTATTTGGCGTGAAGGAGTCCTCTGCACTTGAATCCAAGCGCCGGTGGGCCCACCATTGGGCACACGTTTTCTTGCTTTGGCGTGCGTGAAGTAGGTTTAAAAGAAAGAAGCCCTACGTAGAAGACGCTGTTGCACGTTCGCCGAATCCTACGTAGAGCTGCCGCTTGGGAAAGAGCCGCATGTTTTCATTGAAGCCGTGCGAATCTTAAACGCGTGATAATTTTGTGCCGTGAGTTTATACCAAAGTGAGTTATTTACTTTAAATTTGAGGTTAAATCTAGGTGTGAGAAACACTTGAGAGATTGAACGATTATAAACTCCGATTCTCTGATTATAATAGATTATTTGCTGCTGGCTCTCCCAAAAAATGTAGGTACCGATACTCAGACCGAATCACATAAATTTATGGTGTGCTTATTTTTCTCGTTTATTTCTCTGATAATTTCGCGTTGACATAAATTGCAAGATACTGTCGTTTTCACGTATTATATCCTAACAAATCCTTTGATTAAGGGGGCATGTCATACCCTCAGTGTCTCATCAAACGAGAAAGGTCTTATGACACTAATCACAAGCGACATGCATTCCCAAACGGTCGCTGCCTCTTGGGAGTCACTTCAAATAGTCCTATTTTAAGACTTCCTCCACGTGGATTAAGCTAGATCGTTTCGTATAATTGATGGATCTCAAGATCTTTCGTGGTGCAAATTTGTCTCCTTTGCAATTAGAATGACATTGAAAGGGGCCATTTGAGGCAAGCTAAGGTACAATCCTTCATCTGAATTTTTCATTAGACAACTTTAAACATGAGATTAGTCCATATGGGTGAATAATATCTATGCTAAGAAGCATTCTAAAGATTTCAAGATCTTCCCTATCACCTTGTGTTTGTGTGTGCATGTAGCAATCCTATATATATGTGCGTGTCAAAATATTCCTAACTGAAAATCTTCCTAATTTTCTTGAAGCGGCTCT
The DNA here is from genome assembly GCA_014182515.1 of Eucalyptus microcorys. NCBI lineage: Eukaryota > Viridiplantae > Streptophyta > Magnoliopsida > Myrtales > Myrtaceae > Eucalyptus > Eucalyptus microcorys. The sequence goes on along the minus strand of CM024568.1, from coordinate 32,990,847 downwards.
TGCGACTAAGCTATAATAAAACGAAACTTCTTAAGACACAGCTAACGCAAAGGAAGAAAGAACTAGAAGCGTGACTAATTTCATGTGCAAACATAATAAACATTAAAGTTCAAGCGATTAAATTCACGAGATTGTTATAAATTGAAACATGTCTATGTGAATAAATAATAAGATCTCATAAATGGAAATTTCATTGGATAGTCCGAGAGGAGTGAGGTCCCTTCCGCACGTGACGTCCCCTCAAAGCCTCGCACGTGACTGGGTCTGGCCCGACCGGATCGGAAGCCGTAGGTTGACCCAATCCGGGTCGATCCCATCAAGGCTCGTGAAGAACTTGTCCACCATCTCATCAGCGACCAGTTCCAGCTTCGGTGGGTCCCACTGCATTTTTCTCCAAGGAAACGAAGGGGGAATTTTTAGAAATTTTAAAAAAGCAAACATAATTAATTAATTAATTAATTAATAAATATTCACATATCTAAAGATAATGCGCTAATTAATCAATATTAGAATAGCATGCCTTGGCCTTTTTTTCCTTGTCAAATAGGATCGCTCTTGAACCCTGAAAAAAATGCAGGATATATAAAGACATTGCATAATTCCACACAAAAATCAAAAATTAAAGGCGGAATAATAAAATAAATTTAATTTCAAAGCGACCTCAAAGTCTCTGTTTATGGATCCTCGCAACATGTTGCAGAAGATAGTGTATTCGTGAGTAAGGCATTGCTTGAGGTCTTGCGTCTGTCCCTTTCTAATTTGCGGTCGCGAAATTTAATCTCGATTAACTTTCATTGCTATGAAGTAAAACTCACCCCTAGAAAATTAATTAAATTAAGCTAAGCTCCACTATCACTACCGATTTCAAAGTTATCTTGAGGCTTGTTGGGGAGGCTGATCTCATGGACCTCATGGCATCTTCGATCCATTTCTCTGCTCCATTATTTTCAATCTCATTTTCCTGCAAAAAATTGTTCGAGTTAATTGACAAAGCAGGAAGCGAAAATGCGGGCTAGGTTAATTGGTTTTTTAAGCGCGAGTTTATTACCAGTGACGAGAATATCTCTTCGACGGTGGGTCTCGAGAAGCATCTGTTGATGATCTCCAATCTGTCTCAACCAAATGGCTAATGTGATCATTTGCGATTAATAATATTAACATCTGTGGGTGAGAAATTGGAAGCTCGGGAAAATTACCTCCTGAAAATGCTATTTTCATTCATATTTGGGTTATGCGCAAATTTGTTTAATAAATCCAAGATGGTTGATTTGCTTAAAGGTGCCTCCTCGCACATAGCTTTTTCCAGCAAGGGAAGCTCCTGAAACCCACAAACGAGGAGCCTTTCTTATAGAGAGAGAGAGAGAGAGAGAGATGATAATTAGGGTTTTACAGATGAAATTCGTGATTTAAATATATAATGTATAATAAAAATGGAAGTAAAATACAGTAAAAATTGTGTACGAATCTTATGGAATTAGGACCAAGCTAACTACGGAATATCGACCTAAGTGAGTCTGTGGAGGTATAATTAAAAAGAAAACAAGGGACAAATTAATTAATCCTATCTCATAACAAATTAATGAGAATTACTCGAGAAAATAGTCTATATAAAAATGAAAAAAAAAATTACCTTGGAGAGCACAAAATGAGATGCGAGACCACAAGCTAGCATTTCGCCACCATTCAGCCGTGCACCAGTAAGCGCCAAATATTCTCCTATGGAGTTAGATCAAATGCATTCCACTTTATTGTTGAGGAAAAATAATATCTTGAAAAATCAAAAGCATTGATTTAAAATTCGATTTTACGAGTATATGTGTCCATGAATAAAATCACCAAAGATAAAACTAACAAAAAATGTGTATTAATCATGTTTATTATTTTTGTGTATAAGAAAGTTCACCAAAAGCGCCCGGAAGCTTAGAGAGGAACTTTGATGCGCCGACGTCTGGAAATAAACCTATCAATGCTTCCGGCATAGCAAATACCTATGCATATTTTCACAAGTCAATCAATGAAATATATGGCTCAAAATAATTTTAAAATAAATGATGAGCAAAATATATACATATATATTTATATTACACACATATGTCGTGCTCCTTTTCAACTAGTTAGTAATAAAATAAGAGATTCCACAACCAATACCGTGTTTTCGGTGACGACACGAAACGTCGCTTGCATTGATAGCCCAGCTCCTCCACCCATCACAATTCCATCAACTAGAGCAACCTTCATACATGGATAATAAACATATAGAAAGAAAGTAGCGAGTCAATGAAGTCATCTTAGTTCCTCTAATATAGTGAATAGTTATTTTATTTCAACACAAGCACCATCGATGGAATGTGAATGAAGTAGGGCATGTGCCTATACTTTGATATGTAGAGTTGGGACTCACCACAGGTTTTGTGTAAGTGGCCAGCAGATAATCTAAGATGAGCTGAAGACCGTAGACTCTTGAACCCAAGCTCCAATGTCCTATGGTTTTTTTTTTTTTTTTTTTTCCATATTTAAAGGGGCATTAATTAAAAGTAAATAAAAGGTGAAAAAAGGGAGCGTAAATGGTTAGAAAAAAAACCTAGAGAGAGAGAGAACCTGCCATAGCTGTGCAGATCACTCTCATGACATCGCCTCCAGCACAGAAGGCCCTACCATTCCCCTGATGAAATTCTTCCGTCAATGCATTAAATCACATGCAAAGCATATTGCTGAAGTCGGCAGGTTTGTCCATAAAATAAATAACGGGAAAATTATCAAAAAAGTCTTAATCTTATTGTAATTGTGCCAATTCAGTCCTAAACCTTTTTTTTTGCCAATTTAGTCCTAAACATTTTACTTTTGTTCCAGTTCAGTCCATCTGGCCAAAATTGGCCGGCGCCGACGTGGCGTGGCGGCGGCGGCGTCGGCGAAGCTTTTTTAATAATATTTTATTTTTAAAAAATTATTAATTTTTTTTTTCTTTTTCCTTTTTCTTTTTTTCCTCCTCCCTCCTCCTTCCTTTGGCTTCGACGACCACTAGGCTAGCCGGTCGCCGGACCGAGGCGATCCGGTAGGGCGAGCCCTCGTCGGATTTGGCAAGGGCTCGCCTCGCCCGGTGACCGCGAGGCGAGCCCTCGCCGATTCGGCAAGTCCCCCTCGCCGGATCTAGCGAGCCGCAGGGCGAGCCCTCCCCCGGATCGGGCGAGGATGCCTTGCCAGACGCGACGGCGAGCCCCCCTCGTCGGATCTGGCGAGGGCTCGCCTCGCGGTCGCCGGGCGAGCCGAGCCCTCGCCGATCCGATGGGGACTCGCCCCGCCGGATCGCCTCAGTCCGGCGACCAGCCAGCCTGGTTGGTCGCCGGAGCCAAAGGAAGGAGGAGGGAGGAGGGAGGAAGAGGGAGGAGGGAAAAAAAAAGGAAAAAGGAAAAAAAATTAATAAAAATTTTATAAAATAAATATTATTAAAAAAGCTCGTTGGCGCCGACCAGTCAATTTTGACCGGATGGACTTTACTGGAACAAAAGTAAAAATTTTAGGACTAAAGTGGCCCAAAAAAAAGGCTTAGGACTGAATTAGCACAATTGCAATAGGTTTAAGACTTTTTTGGTAATTTTCCCAATAACCCAAGAAAAGGATTTATGTTTCCTAGCACCCAACAAGAAACTGAGAGAGAGAGAGAGAGAGAGAGAGAGAGAGAGAGAGAGAGAGAGAGAGAGAGAGAGAGAGAGAGAGAGAGAGAGAGAGAGAGAGAGAGAGAGAGATTTGTCATTTTCACCTTCAGCAGTATGCATCCAACTGCAGGATCATCTTCATATGCTTCCAGTTTCCTTAACACCAGAGACGCCTATCACGGGGGAAGAAGGGAGAGAAGTTGATCGTCTCTGTTTGTATTTTGTTAGGTGTGCAAAAAAATCTAAAGAACATAAAATAAAATATTGCTGCGACAGCTAATATCACTAAATAATCCATGAGAACCACAAACTTTTTTTCGTTTTTCGTTTTTCGTTTCTGAGAATTTGCATAAGTTCAAGTCGTCAAGAGCCGTGCAGAAAGATCTCGCATTCAGTGGTAAGAATGTTAGAGGAAGCTTTACTTTAAAGAGAGAGAGGGGGGTTATGTCATCTGTATTATTCAGTACCATTTCATAAGTGAGGCAGTTCAGTTTCTTGGGCCTATCCAGTATCACCTTCCTCACGCTCGAGCTTTCTTCAAATAAAACCTGTGGCCACCCCCCATTTTCTCATCAACCAAAAGGAGAACAGATAACAAGCCAAAGAACGAAAGCTCGTGTACCCCGTGCCATAAAAAGAACAGGTAAGTAAAGATGAGGAGAAAACCCTAGAGAAAAGATTCATCGGAAGAACGGAAATTAAGGCTCGTTTACGAGGAAGATACACGCATACATACTTACATGTACACTGTGACGTATGAATGTATACCTGGTCGTCGGCCTCGAGGTGGAAAGACAGATGCAAAGCCATGACGTCGGGAAGCAAGGGGGAAAATGAACCCTAAAAGAAACAGAGAAGGAAGGAAAGAGTGAATATAACGTGAGACGGGTACAAAGTACAAACGCACTCAGATTTCGCACGCAACCCCCACGACACGCTCTGTTGAGAGTTGACCCTCTCCCGCTCGTTTAGTGTTTCTGGGGTCTGATGGGTTTCTTTTCTTTATTTCAGAAACGAATCTTTCTTGCTCGGTTGCATCTGTCGAAGAAGAAAGAAAGGGTTTGGTGCAAGTACGGTTCTGGAGGAATTTAATATTCTGCAGAGGAATCGAGTTGGCACTGGGCCTAGAGCTTTGCCATTCTCGGCCATCTGCTTGCAGGTACGAACCGAACCTTTGCTGGAAATTTGTAGCCATGTCCGTGTCTATGATAGTAACGGAGACTCATCTCTCCACTGGCAACAACTGTTGGAAGATACGTGAAAATCTTTGGATGTTATAAATATTGGATTTGATTTGTAGATTATTTGGTTGCCTTTCTCTGTACATGCTTTGTAATAATATGGATCTTGTACATTGAGTCAAGCAATATACAATATACAGAAAAAAATTCCCCACGTTCCTCTCCCTTTCTCCTTTCCTTTATCTTCTTCATGGTATCAGAGCTCTATTTCCTCTCTTCCACTTTATCTTCTTTTCGCTTTCTCTGATTGCCTGCCAGAAGAGACAAGCTAACCTGCAAAATAGCATTAGCACTCCGATGTAGGAATCAGTACCTAGAAGATTATTTTTTATAACAGACGAAGGAAGGAAAGGGATTTTACCACCACCATGGCCGATGATCAAGTTCCTGTGGAAACACCTACCCCAGAAGTACAAGACTCCGTGCGGAACACATCCGTCGAAGCTAGTCAGCCCACTACAAGACAATCATTTCAATGGCAACCCAATTCGGGGCAGCTCACTTTGGGCCCTCCATAGCAGTGGGTGCCGTTTCCTATGTACTATGGGCCAAGCCCAAATTTTTCATTTTCAGAAGTCCAGATTCGAAGAAATGACGTTCAAGCCCATGATGGCCTACCAGCCACAGGCAGGATGGGCGCGTCAAAAACAACCAGATCATCCAATGCGGGCGAAAACCCTAATGGGTCAGGCGAATCAAATGCAGGATTACCAGGCGGGTTCAATCCGGGTCAACCTACAAATCCCTACCCAAGATTTCCACCCGGTTTTCTGCCGTTCCCTATTGCGGCCGCCATGGGTCGCCCAAAACTCGGCGATGCACTGTACATCTCCACTGCTGATGGACTGGAGTTGCGTCTTATCAGCCACCCTCTCACAAGACCAAAGAACTACTCGAGCTGGGCGCGGGAATTTCGGCGAGCCCTCATCACGAAGGATAAAGAAGGGTTCATCGACAAGACTATCCTGGCTCCGACTAACAAAAAAATGGCACGACAGTGGAGAAAGTGTAATCAGTTAGTTAGGACATGGATAGGAAATTGCATAAGCTCGGAAATCGCCGCCGATTTGCCTCCCACAAAAGACTCGAAAGTCATTTGGGATAGTTAGATCGGGAAAAAAAATTTTCGCTAAATCAAGCCCTCACGGAGCTAAAGCAGGGAAACATGTCTGTAACAGCATGCTTCAACAAACTTTTAGCTCTTTGGAATGAGCTGGAAGCGGCTGAGGAAAAGCTTGAAGGACTCGAAGCGACCCTTCAACAGTATAAGGCAATGAAGGACAGAGAAAAGGCCACACGATTTCTGCTAATCCTGAATGAATCTTACCTCACTTTCAGGTCACAGATCCTAGCTATGGAGCCTACACCTTCCCTTGGCCGAATCTTTCAGCTAGTGGTGTAGGAGGAGAACCAGCACCTTACCTCGTCAAACAGCAAGGGAACCGAGAGCCTGGCACTGGCGGCAAGAAGTGAAAGAGGGCACAAAACCCTAGAACGAGAGAAGAGGCGTGACTCGTCGCTAGGGTTTGCAGCTGAACAACGAGACTTTAAAGGCTTTGCAATTGAGGGCCATGATCGAGCACATCGATCCGACGGCTCTAAAGGTGTGCACCATCCGCCTGATCTGGACGGTGGAGATGGATTCGGATCCAAGGGATCCAACGGTGTCCAATTTTTGAAAAGCTATGGGCTGAATTTGAAAAATAAAGGGAAATTATTCTGTGATTTTTGCAAGCGGCCCCACCACACAATCGAAAATTGTTGGAAGTTACACGGTAGACTTGGAGAAAAAGAAAAAAAGGAGAAAGAAAATATCAGCAGCAGCCTATCAACTTACAAGATCAGCATATGCAAATCAACCTATCACACATAGGCAATATCATCAATTGATGTAGGCATTACAGAAATTAGATATTCCCAATAAAGGAAGCAGCTTTATAGGTATTTCTCATTGCTTGATAAACACTATATCGAGAAATGCCCGGATTATTGATTCGGGAGCTAGTGACTATATTGCATGTGATAAGGGATTATTTTCAATTATTCATGAAGAACTGGATAGTCCTATTATTGTGCAATTGCCAAATGGAAACGTTGCTCATGTCCCTATAACATGGACAATTAATCTTAGCTCCCAGATTGTTCTCACAAATGTCCTTTATGTCCCGGACTTCCAATTTAATCTTATTTCTATGTCACGAGCCTGTAAGAAAAATTCATGTCAAATTCTTTTCAATGCTAATACTTATCTATTTCAGGCCATTTTTACTGGGAAATTGATGGGCTGGGGTAATCTCTCTGAAGGATTATTTTTCTGGACTAGTTCATCAAACATCTTGATTACTTTCATTGTAATAAACAATCATTGTGTAATTTGATTACCAATGATAGAAATTTTCTTTTACATTCCAGATTGGGACATAGTTCTTCATTTCCCTATCCTTAATGTCATATTTGTCCGCTTGCAAAACAATCACATACCTGTTTCCATTTAGCAAAAGCTGTACAAATAGTGCTTTTTCATTACTACATATTGATGTCTGGGGACCGTATCACACACCGAACCATGATGGCCTCGGTTCTTTCTCACCATTGTGGATGATTATTCAAGAGCCATATGGATTTTTCTCATGCAATTTAAGGGTTAAGTTATGTCCAATTTGAGGACATTTCTTTCTCTGTCAAAAACCCAATTTGGGAAACCTGTGCAGCGGATCTAGACAAACAATGGAAGAGAATTTTTCAATCATGAATGTGCTGTCTTGTTTTCATCTCAAGGGATATTACATGAGAGCTCATGCACATATACGCCACGACAAAATGGAGTAGTGGAACGAAAGCATCGCCACCTGTTAGAAGTTGCACGGGCCTTGAAATTTCAAGTCTCTATTCCAGACAATTTTTGGGGGGATTGTATATTGACTTCAGCTTATTTGATTGATCGTATGCCGACCAAGGTACTTGACAGACAAACCCCTTTCGAATTGCTTTTTGGAAAGAAACCAGAATTGGATCATCTGAAAGTCTTTGGGTGTCTATGTTACGCCACAATAATAGGACCTAGGGATAAGATGGGTCCTTGTGCTCGCCGTTGTGTATTTATGGGATATCCCAATCTACAAAAATGATACCGGGTATTTGATCTATTTATAGGAGAATTTTCTGTTAGCAGAGACGTCTTGTTCCAGGAAAATGTTTTCCCATTTGCTACTCAAGAATTAGGCACATATAGCAAGGAGCATTCTCATACTTCTCATGTTGAGGAAGTTTTCGAAAATCTAGGATATGTTATACTTCACTCATCAGAAGATACAAGGAACCCCTCTACATCAACCACGGACCTAACACCTCTAATGGAAGTGATCGATCAAAGCCCTGATGATGTGGTTACTAAAGACTCACCTCACCTCAAGACTCCAGAAACTTATTACCCCCGAAGAATGATCCACCAAGACGATCTGGACGAGCCACGCGCCCACCAACTTGGACCAAAGACTACATATGTGGTGTCAGTAATTCACTAGGTATTCATTTCCCTATTTCTTCCTATGTTTCCTTTGATCAATTATCTCTAGAACATAGATGTTGCATCACTCGCATCTCCGAAAAGCGAGAACCATCCAACTATCATGAGGCACGCACTGATCCACGATGGCAGAAAGCTATGGAAGTAGAATTGCTGGCTTTAATGGATAATCACACATGGGAAAACTTGTTGCATTACCTCCGCATCACAAGGCAATTGGATGCAAATGGGTCTACAAAATCAAATATCGAGCAGATGGATCAATTGAAAAATACAAAGCCCAATTAGTGGCTAAGGGTTTCACATATCGGGAATGTTTTGACTATCACGAAACCTTTTTCCCCCGTAGCCAAGAATGTTACAGTCCGCTCTTTCCTTTCGATAGCGGCTTTTAAGGACTGGTCATTGCATCAGATGGATGTTCACAATGCTTTCCTGCATGGAGATTTAGATGAGGAAATTTATATGGAAGTGCCATAAGGTTTACGGAGACAGGGGGAGAATAAAGTATGTTGTCTTCACAAATCCTTATATGGCCTTAAGCAAGCCTTCAGACAGTGGTACGCCAAATTTGCTAAGTCCCTGATAGCTGCCAGATTTCATCAGTCCAGACATGATTATGCTGTTTTTACATGAACTAAAGGTATGTTATCCATCTACTTGATGATATTTGTAAATGATATGCTTATTATGGGCAATGATGAAGTAGCTATCAAAGGTTTCAAGGAATACTTGCACTCTACCTTCCACATAAAAGATCTAGGTTCCCCAAAGTATTTTCTTGGAATCGAAATTGCACAATCGAACCAAGAAATCTCTCTCGGCTAGAGAAAATTTGCACTGGAAATCATATCAGAACAGGTTTGTCGGGGTGTAAGCCAGCTGCAATTCCAATTAAGCAAAATGTCAAACTAATTATAGCGGATTATGATGCTGGAGTATCTCAAGAAGTTGATCCCATACTTAGAGATCCATTGGGTTATCAAAAACTTGTTGGGAAGCTCATATATTTGACTATGACCAGGCCAAATATAAGTTATGCAATGTAAATACTTAGTTAGTTTATGCATAAGCCAAATCAATCTCATATGAATGCTGCACTGAAAGTGGTGAAGTACTTGAAGAAATATCCTGGACTTGGGATTCTTCTTTCCAGGAAATGTGATATGAGAATGACTGCTTATTGTGATGCGGATTATGCAACCTGTCCGATGAGCAGAAGATCCATAACCGATTTCTGTATTAAATTGGGGGATTCTTTACTTTCATGGAAAACAAAGAAGCAACCAACTATTTCATTATCCTCAGCAGAGGAAGAGTATCGAGCCATAGCAAAAATCACATGTGAAATAGTGTGGTTACGAGGTTTACTTCGAGACCTTGGGATATAAGTTAAAGAACCAACCAAATTGTTCTGCGACAATGATGCAGTTCTTAAACTTGCATCAAACCCCATTGTGCATGAAAGAACGAAGCATATAGAAGTGGACTGCCATTTCACTCGAGAAAAAAATCTAGCAATGAATTATTGAGACACAAGAAATTGGGACAAAAGAACAACCAGACGTCTTCATCAAACCTTTATGTCAAAGACAGCATGCATATCTTTTGAGTAAGCTAGGTGTCTTGGATATCTACAAGCCACCAGCTTGAAGGGGAGTGTTGGAAGATACGCGAGAATCTTCTAGATATTATTAATATTGGATCTGATTTGTAGATTATTTGGTTGCCTTTCTCTGTACATTCTTTGTACTATAATATTGATCTTGTACATTAGTCAAGTAATATACAATATACAGAAAAAATTCCCCACGTCCCTCTCTTCCTTTCTCCTTTCCTTTGTCTTCTTTCAACAACACATGGGGCTCCTGGTTAGATCTTATTTGAAGTTGAGGAGTGATGTGAAGAGCACAGCACAGCCTCCCTCACTCGGAGAAGGCGTTGCCATGCTCAGTTTGCTGAGATTAAGAAATGGGATGTTCTTGTCTTAAACGCATTTAGCAAAGTTAAGTCGAATTCACAAGCCCTTTGATCCAACCTTGGTTTCATTGCAGTCTTCAAGAACCCGCGGTGCACTATATCATACCCCAAAAAGCACGACCTGGGTATCATTCATGCGCCGCGATTGAATTTTATCAGTCGGATGACACGTCGAAACGTGCTCGTACAGAGTCTTTCCCCTGCCCCGCTATATGCCTCCCCAGAGAACTTATGTCACGGGTACAATCGATATTCTCCTCAATCGATTGGGAAATTTAAAAACGGTTCAAGATTGACAGATTAAGCGTCGTGAGACACAAGTCCGAAGAGTTGTCGTACTAACGGATCAATCCAAGTGTTGAGCAGGAGCGATAACTATATTGTTATCAAACTAAAACATAGAAAAAGTATTGGCTGCAGTTCTGATTCCAACGTGACATAATTCAAGTCCACTCATCGGGCAACAGATGTGGCCCGTGTCCCATGTTGAAGTTGGAATCAGACTTTCTTTGGAAAATATAGGGCTCTCTCTCCTGCTGGGCCCCACTAGAGACCCCCGTCTCTCTCGGTCAATTTCAAAAATTCGGCTCTCTCTAAAACATGCACGATGTAGCAGAAACTAAATTGAAGCATTTAAAGTTGTAGACGTAAATAACTCTATGTAGACGAGCGAAGTGAACTGTTCACATGTCAAAACCGAGCTGGGCCAAGCCCTTTTGGTAATCTCCAACCAGAGCCCGTAATTCCCATGGGCTTAGTGACCCGCGAGCTTTTCCGGGCCCGACCTGGCCCGGCCCATTTATTGCCAATGAGATTAAAGCTTCTCTCGTGTTGATAGCCGGAACGGGGGGAACGTCGCCGGTCATGTCGGATTTCCTCTCGTCTTCCGATGCTCCGCCGACGCCGAGTCGTTAGGCTCCGATTCCGTTAGCAACTCGCGGCGGCGCAACCTCGCTGCGGCGGCGGCGAGCGCTTTCTCGGTGCCTCTGCCCGTGCCCGTGCCTGTGCTGGTGCGCGCGCGAATTGAGCTCCACTGATCGCGATCTCTCGCTCTTGTGCCCGCGAGCTCGTCGAGGTGTGGATTTTGGATTTCCTTCCGCTTTACGGAGCTCCATATAATTGTTCCATTCGATATTTCTGTTTCGCGCGCCAACTGCTTGATGAAAATCCTCAGTGTGTAAGGAATCCTGTTTATTGGGAACTTCGAATTGCTAGTAGGGTAGGGTTCCATTTCCCATTTCGCTCCCGACGTTTCGTCTCCTTTGGGATCTAGTTGTGGAAGTCGAGATGCGGAGTGGCCCATGTGAAAAGGTTTGTAGGCTCGTCACGTTGCTAAGGTTGATCAAATGGGTTGGTTGGGTAATTGGTTGTTCAGGATTCGAATTTTTGTCGGGGATGTTATGGGAAGAGCTATGATGGACGGACTTAGATCGCGGTTTCAATGATAAGCTCTGTAAGAGTATAGTTGCGTGATGAAGTGCTTCTTGATGAATAAGAGAGTGCCCTCACGATTGACTGATGATTTGAGATTGAGCGTAGCATGATTAGTTTATTCATAATGAAAATCCAACCTGGGTTTTCTCTAAAATGCATGCTTGGGTAGTGAAGATTGTGCTATGTGGCGTCTCCAGTCGGTTACTTTGAAAATCGCAATCTCAAACTAGCTTAGTGGAACTTGATCCCGCTTATTTTCCGGTTATTCAATGTCGTTTTGAGTTTTCTGTGGCTTGATCTTGTCGCCATCGTGACTATGCAGGAAGCACAGATCTTGTGAAGGTCCTGGCATATATCTATTGCACATGGAACAACAATAGGAGGATTCATTGGCCGTGGATCAACATCTCGTTGACAGGCATTTCCTTATTTCGGTCACCATGGATAGAGAAAACTCTTCTCCGACCAGACCCAAATGGAGAAAAGTGGCGTATGGAGGGATGCAGCCTGGATATGACGACAATTACACGGATGATTCTTTCCTTGAAGGTATGGTCATGAATGCCAATGTCGTCAAACGGGATTTAATGAAGGTGATGCGAGACTCGGTTTCGATTTCTCAATACCTATGCATTGTTGTTCTGGTTGGTGTCGTTTGGGCCTACACCCTGAACTCTAGTCTCAGTGAGAAGTCTCTCCTGCTTATTGATGCGAGCCTTCTGATGTCGGGGTTCGTGATTCTGCTGCTCACAGAAAAGATGCTCTCACTCAATCAGCTTCTCCATTATTTAGCGAATGTTGCCTTCTTTACATCTGGGTTGTATGTCTTGGCTCCTATCTACAGAACTCTAACGACGTCCATAAGTTCGGACTCCATCTGGGCAGTAACCGTTTCACTGATGATCATCCATCTATTCTTACATGACTACACGCGGTGCACAGTACGTGCTCCTGGAACCTGGAAAAATCCTACCTTGACCAGTTGCATATCCCTGAATGCCTCTATTGTGGCTTCAGTTTTCGTTGCTTCTCGCCTTCCTTCGTCTGGATATGTCTTTGCTATAATGCTGTTCTCTCTCCTCATTTTTCTTTTTGCCCCATTAGTCACTCATTGCATTAAGGAACGGTCTTTTGTTTTACATCTTCTGTTCTCGTCCATGTTAATGGCTCTTAGTTTGGCTTTCGTCTATAAATTGCATCGGGTGCTTTTCTTCATGTTTCTAGTTTTGCTGGTCTTTGTTTCCGTGGTGTGCCCTTACTGGCTTATAAGGATACAGGAGTACAAGTTTGAGATCAATGGCCCTTGGGACGAGGCTAAGCTCTGTTTCGATGTAACCGACTGAGGGCAATAACAGAACTTCCTCGATTCTTTTCTCTCTACATTTCACAGTGCCTAAATTCGCAACAGCTGAATACGTTGCAGTATTTGTCATTTGCTATTGCTTCTTTTTCTCAAGCTAGAGATGAATTGAACAGCGCACGGAGTTTGGTTGGCCTTAGGCTTGGCCAGAGCTTGTCTGAAGTAGTTAATGCCTGGCAAGTAGACGGTTTCCTTACTGTGGTGATTGAACTGCTTTTGCGAGGAGAGAACTGAATCGATTCCTCTCTGATCCGAAGATCTTCTTGTTCCGCTTGTGATGTCTAGTACCACTAGGGAAACTCGCACTACCAGAATGGGAACTCGATGACTTGATCGATTGCACAATGCTGTGAAATATACATGAATCTGTAATGAAACATCTTCGCTGAAGCATTCTATCTGTTGACCATTCTACTTGAACTTGCAAGTAGGGATGTCAAAACTGAATCAAAAATTTCGTATTTTTATTCAATTTGATTTAGATAATGAAAAAATAACCGTTATTTTTTCGGTTCGGTTTAGTTAACCAAGCCAAACCGAACTGAAATTCTCAATAAAAATTGAATGTCCAACTTAAAATCTCTCTTTTTTCTTATTATTTATTCAGCTTGGTTTCAAATTATTTATTCAGTTTGGTTTCAATATGCAATGCAAAAATAGAAAAATCAAACCAAACTCTCGGTTCGGGTTGGATTCATGCCTTGGTTTAGTTTGGTTTGGATTTCACGAAAATCCAAGCCAAATGGAACTGTCGACATCCTTGCAAGCGCACGTGTTGACCATTTGCTCGCCCGGTGGTTGTTAAAAGTTCTTGATTAATAAACCCGTCATCATTGCACACAGAACTTAAAGAAAGCCAAGAAAAGAGAAAGACCCGGAAGCGAGCCAAGACGATTCAACTCGTTGCATAATGGATCGTCAACGCAATAATGCTCAAGCCAAAGAAAAGAAAATAAAGTAAAAGAAAAAGCTCTGCCGAAATTGGCGGCCTAGGCGTTGCTAACGAAGAAGCGGATCCTTCTCCCGCCATAGAAGCACTCGCCATTAATAAAGGAGGAAAGAGAAGCAGGAACGTGGCCATGGCGAGGAGCTCTCGTAAATAAATCCGGAAAGGCCATGTTAGAACCGAACGGGCTGGCAAGAAAGACGGCTCGTCTGGTCAAAACCAGAGAGAAAAGCGGGCGCTTTTCCAACGTTGCGTAGCGCAATCTCCGACAGTGAAAAGGCCCAGAGGAAGACGAAAGAGCGCCCCACCACGGGACTCTCTGCTCCCGTCCTTCATTCCCATCACCGTCGCCTTCTTCTTTTGTCTTTCTTGGGTGGTGGGTAAGTCATAAATTCCATCGGGCGCGAGCACAGAGTGGATACTCCGTAGATTCACACTCTGTGTTTCCATGGCTGTTTCGGCCTTCAAGTCCACTTCGAGAAGAGGCGGCGCCGCCGCCGCGCAGGCTTCCTCCGCCGGCGCGGGGGCGGCGCCGTCGCCGGCGGCTTCTTCTTCTTCTTCCGTTAGAGAAGCCTCGCGGGACGCCCAGCGGCGGCCCCCGCCCAGGAGATCGAGGAGCGTGAGCGCCTTCTCCAGGGTCTCCTCCTCGCCACCCGAATTCTTGAACAAGAGGGACAACCCTCTGTTCTGCAGCGGCGATTCCCCGCCTGAAGACGAGACCTTGCCCGAGAAATCGGTCAGGGGTGGCGGGAACTCCGGTGGTGTCGGATCGAGGGTAGGTGGTACTAAGGCGGACGGGAGGAGTCTGGGTGTTGTGGATGAGAGGAGGGGTAGATCGGTCTCGAGGAACGGAGGCGTCGGGTCGAATTCATCGGGGGATAGGAGGGATGTCGGCCGGAGCTTGTCGAGTGTCGACACGAGGCGGCGGGCCCGGTCGGTGTCGCGGAATCCGGTTTCCAGAGGCCATTTGGTTAGCTCCGAGGTCTGGTCCTTTCTCTTTATTGAGGTCCTGGAATTTTGGGGGCGTTTGATAGAGTATTGAGCTTGTGTCTGTGGTCTTTTTTCTTTTGTTGTGGTCAGAGTGAAGTTGAGCCAGATCATGATTCATCAACAAAGTATACGAGTAGTCGTTCTGATGTTTCGGATCGGATGAAGAATTTGAGGACTTGGACTAGCCAACACCCGAGCGTTCGGCCACCCGATGATTCTGCCACAAGTTTGGTAGGAGCTCAGCATCGAATTGAACTTTTTACTCGTGAAGATCGATTTTTGAATATGTTGCCTATCTTAGTCTTCTTCGCAGTTTTCGCATTGGGAAGATGCAGTTTCGGTGGGCTCTCTTTCTGGAGTAGAGGAGAAGACCTTTAAAGCAGTCTCTGTCTCCGAACAAATTATGGTAACAAATTAATAATAGTTACTCTGTTGTTGCTTTTCTACATAATACAGCTTCTTCAATGTTATAATGTCCATGTTGAATTTCACTGCTCATAACGTAGTTCCCATTGTGCTATGACTGCAGCCAGAGCCGGAGGATGCTTTGGGAGCTGATGCTACTCCTAGCAGCATTTATGAAACAGTTCGATCTGAAGTGAGACGGGCAATCTCTGACATTCAAACTGACCTTGAAACTGTAGGTCCCATTGATCTTTCATCCATCATAGCGCTTTTTACCTTGCAAATTCAGTGACAATGTAGCATTCTTGCCAATTGAGTTCTTCTTAGAGGTCATATGACATCATGCTTATTCTGGGTAAACCCAAGTAGGAAAGATTTTATTACAAGGATTGATTTGGTAGAGCTTTCCAGATGACTGGCATCGCAGGTTGCGTGATCGAGCATGCCTTTTGGAATCCAAATTCACAAATTTCTTGAATTTTTCCTATCTCGTACTTTTTAAGAAGGATAAAATTCATTGTGGAACTGAAACTAGCAGATGCTACTCTGAAGTTTTCACTAATCAATGAAGTTTTTGCATTTCAAGATCTGTGTTTGCTTTCCACATCACTTGTGGACCTATACAACCTTGAATTGACTGTCTTGGTGAGGTTTACTCTCATCCAACCATTGCATTATATAGAGAGAAACAGTTCTCGCACTTGCGCCACCTATCTAAATCTGTAAATATTGTGGCCAGTGGTGAGTTGCAAAAAGTGATGACTACTTTAGAAAGATACTCTGCAATTATCAAAAAGAGTTTTCTTATCCTTAAACCAGAAGAAAATAAATGGGCTGGATCCTAAGGAAAAGTACTGTGGTGCTTTATCAGATATGTTTTATTATTCGTCGTGGCAGTTGCTATTGTCATTCTTCTTTACACCAGCAACTATGTGCATGAAATTATATGCAAGTTACATGCATATGCATGCAGACTTTTTTAAACAAGTTTAAAATTTCGGCTAGTCTTTGTCAATTGTTAGGATATCTTGCATGTGTAATATGCCTATCGGAAGAATCTCAATTTTTTAAGAAGGGAAGTTAATTAATGATATATCTCATGTACTAGCCATGAAAGATGACATTGCATGACTGGTGATTGGAGGAAGACATATATTGGATAAATAACATTTGGGAGAATTATGGCCGAAAATAAGAGTCATTTCTATCTCCAGAGATTGTGGCATGTGCTTCCGCAAGCAGCCTCCGCTATTCTTTATTGCTTAGACCAAGAAAATACATCTGTTTTGTGTGATATTGATATAGTGTTCTCGTGCAGTTTCTTTTTACTTGGTAATGCAATGTTCTTTGGGGCTAATTCTATTGCTTACGTGAGCTGTGTGAAAATGGCACTATTACTACTGTGCTCCTCTACAACTTCCAAAAACTCCTATAAGAGTGGTAATAAAGCTCTTTCACTAAAAAGAGGGTGTGGAGAACCAAAGCCATGAAAATAAGGAAAAGTATTCACAATGGCTTCCTGTTTCCATTAATTGAGAGGTGTTTGGGCCGTATGGTGTCACTAGCACACTAGGGGTGTTTTGTATTAATTGGGAATCTGATATGATCTGTGATCATGCATGTGCTCTCCTTGTTGAGGAAATGTATGATTATTCAAACATCTTTTGCATGTGGAATTGAGAATGTTTGAAGTTCCAGGTCATTGAATCTATTTTTGGATACTTGTCTTGGACATGTAAGCGTGGTGAAAATAATGTCTATTTCAATCCTTTGCCTATTTTTATTGAGCCTTTTTGTGCTATAAATGTGATTAGGCTATTCGAAGGAGGAATACCACTGCCATTGGAATCTCCAACATCGCAGATATTCCCCCTGACCTTGTAAATCCAGGAGCAGTTGAACTAGTCATGGACTTCAGGCGAGAATATGAAGAAAAGCTTGAGGAGGTGTTTTCCTTGCTCAGGATCTTTTTGAACTAGCTCTGTAGTTATTTTTGTGGGTAGACTTCAAGTTCACTCTTCTAAATGTCCACTTGTTATTGCTTGGCTATCACATAAAAAAGTGATGTACTACATTGTAGTGAACTGGTGCTTGAAGATTAAGTTTTTTCAATTGTTGGATTTGTAGCTTGATGCATCGTCTGGCAACTCACTTCCTTTTGCCACTAAAATTGCTGATTGACATTGGCTTGCAGTCCCAAGAAAGAGCCAGAAAACTAAGAGCAGACTTGGCTGTTGAGGAGCACCGTGGGCAAGAACTGAGTAGAATCCTGAAGGAAATTCTTCCAGATGCGAGAGCATCTTCCGAACAAAAGTCTCGTCCGGGACGAAAAGTGAGCGCTTCATCTCTCCTCCGGTTGATTCTTTTCCTTTCATTAAACAGGTTAAAGCGCTTTAGTTAATTTCCATTGTTTAAAAAGTATATGAGCTGGATGGCAACCATTTAGATGAAAAGCTTCTTTCTTCTTTTTAAGTTTGGCATACGTTAGTAGAAATGCTTATGTGATGTGTTTTTTTTTTCTTTTTCTTTTTAAACCTTAGCTTTTTCTGTGATGTAGGAAGATAGTTCTGTAATATGTTTCTGGAAGCTTGCTAGGAGGACAATAAGATCCTCATGAATGTGATATGTACTTCGCAGGATTTTTCTGATGGCACATGTACACGATATACACAAAAAAGCCATTTGTAAGGATTGCAATGTTAATTTGTGCGATGATAATTTCACGCCTTTGTTATATTACCGTTTATATTGATAACTCTCCTCCCTCTCTCCCTCCCTCCCTCTCTCTCTAATGAATTTCACCAAAATGACGACAGGCTAGCCTTGAGAGAAGAAAGATGTCTAAACGTTTGACAGAAGAAGCCCTGGCGTACTTTGATGAGTGTGTGTCACTGTCGACATTCGATAGTTCTGACTTCTCATCGCCAGAAGATCCACCACTCAAAGTAGTTGGTGATGCTAACCCCTTAAATGAAGGTGGATCAGTTCGCGCATCAAATTTGAGCATATCAGCTATGCATATTCCAAGTGACCATGTCAATGAGAAACAGGTCTGTCACCATGCTTTTTGCTATATCTTTAGTCTTTTGTTTTGTCATCGACTGTGAACACAAGATTCTCAAATCATCGCCGTCCTTCTTATGCCATGATTAGAGAGATTCTCATATTTTGTACTGCATATTAATCGAAAGACAATTACAGAATCTGGTTTTCTAGTGCAAATTACATGTGAGGATCAGATATATTGTGGCGAAAAAAGAGGAGGGCAATTCAAGATCGGTGAGATGATTTTAGTGTTCTAAATGGAATTTGGTTTCAACTGTGCAGCACTCATTCACAGAGAAACGGTTCGAGCTAGGTGGCAAATCCTCAAGAGCGGCTGCCGGCTGCAGCAATGAGAATTCTACCCCGGAGCCAGGTAGTTCCGAGAGTACAAGCCGGGAACTGGAATGGAAGTACAAGTTCTCTTTCTCAGGTGACACGTTCAAATACTTTGACCTTCAAAACGACATCAGCAACTGCATCAGAGGCTCGAAGAACCATTCTAAGAAGGACGACAGTAGCACGGAAAGCAGAAGGAGCAGTCACTTCCACGTCGACGAGCATGACTCCCACGCCTCGATGCAAAGCCTGTTGGCGGACAGAGTGACCCACAGAAACCGTTTGGAATCTGGTGGTTTTCTTATTTGTGGCGGCGGGGTCACGGTGACATTCTCTCCCTTTAGTTCTTTCATCTGAGTTAGAATGATTGAGAGGAGCAGACTTATAGCAGAAGTTCATCAAAGAGGAGAGAAGCAAGATCCGCCCGGTGATGATGTAATTATCTAATTCCTGTGAGTGGTTTGCATTACAAGAAAAGTTATTTGAGAGCCAAAAAAGGGGATGACGTCTCGTTACTTCTTCCTTATGACCGAGAATGTCGAAGGCGCGAGCCTACTTTGAGAGACTGAACCCAGGTTTTTGCTCTCGGTCGAATAGGTCAGGTAGACCTATTTCGGACTTGGATCCATCGGGGCGCGTCATTTTCTTCCAAAGACAGTAAAAGGCTTCACCATGGAGTTCAATTTTGTGATGAAGCACTGCTTAGACGATCAAACTGGGCAGTTTACAAAATTAAACACTGATGATTAGCTGTGTTGAGAATCAGCAATGAATGATTCTTTTATTTTCCAAGATAGAACAAACATAAATCTGTTTGGAAATTTTTTTTACTTTGTAATAAATTTGTTTTCAAAAATAGATTCGGAATAGAATCAAGAAATAGAAAAAAAATTACTTCTTTATTCTCGGAAACATCTTCAAAATTGAGCCAAATTTTCTTCTTCTTTTTTTTTTCTCTCTTTTGGTTTCTTTTTTGTTCTTTTCTTTCCTTTTCTCTTCTTCTCATTCATTGCCAGTGGCTAGCCATTGCCGTGGCCAGTCGGACTAGAGAAGAAAAAAAAAAAAAAAAGAAAAAGAAAAGAAAAATATAATGGAAGTATTAAAAAATTAAAAGAAATTCTAAGTAAAAAAAATTAGGGGCCGTGTTAAACGCATTTCTATTCCAAGAATATAAATTTTAGGTAGTTACCAAACGCGTCTAAATGCTCAAAAACTTGTCTAAGGAATAGAATAAAAAAGAATTATTTATAAGTAAAAATTGTTCCCGAAAATAAAATGATTACTAAACAAACCTTAAAATTTGTTTTCAACATCCTTTGTTGTTTTAGTCTCCTTAGAAACGAGGAAAATCCAAGATCAGATTGTATCGTATCTTTCGATCATGTGAGTACCTATAAACCATTCCATTGTGTACTCCTACAAATCAAATTGTCCTTTTTTTCTTAAAAAGTGATTGATTCAATCTTAGGTTTCGTTTGGCTTTATGAATTTCTAATCATGATAAGAGTAGATGATATATGAAATGAAATCTAGAAATTTTGTTATATTATATTTATTATGTAGTGGTTGTAGTAATAAAGTCAAATATATCACATAATATATAAATAAATAAATAAATAAATTTACATAAAGATGGAAAAAATTTCTCGCAACGCTCTTATCTAATATATTTTTATTTGCTTTTTATTTTATTTTTCTCTCTCTTTTAATTAATTTCTTTTTTATTTCTTTCTTCCCCATTCATCATTCCCTAGTAAAATTTTATTAAATATTTAATTGAACTAATATACCTAAAATTCTAAAATACCTAAAATATGTAATAAATTTAAATATAAATTTATATTATAAGATAGAATTAAATTTGACTATATAAATAAAAAGAAGATTAAATTAAAAAAACTAAAATTTTATTTTTTGTTATTTTGAATTTCTTATATTAGTATTCAAAAGTAATTTCTATTGAAATATAATTTTAATTTTGTTAATTAAAAAATTTTATTATTCGAGAAAAATAACTTTCTCATTATGAATATTGAAAATTCTATCCACACCTCATCAATGGAATAACTTTATCCAGTTTATATCCATTTATATATGATTTTATCTTGTATTGAGTAAGTACCAAATGTATGAGAGGATAAATCTTATCCTATAATGAATTTTATTCTGACCGTCGAACGTAACCTTACAATATATGATCTTGGGTACTGCTTTCTCGACATTATCCGAGATGGAATTGTATGGGTCCCGCAATGTAGTCGATCGGCCGGCGGCTGTTTGATAGGAGGTGGCAATTCCTTGCCATCCTTAATTGGATCGAGAAGTGATTATTAACGATTTTTCAAAATGACTCGGCAATTTTTAATAATTTTATTCGAAAAGGACCCTCTCAAAAGGGAAACGAAAGTCCATTGGGGGGAGCAATGGCTGGCTGCTGTGGCCGAAGCGTCAATATTGCTTTCATCGAATTCACCCTGCTTTTATTAACTTGCCGACTTCCACAAGGGATCATTAACCCTATTTTAACCTCACACCCTGGTTAGCCTTAACCCCAGGGTTAAATGCATTCAGAGTTAGTAGGCACTCCGGGTTATCTTTCGCCTCTCATTTGCTTTTTTTTTTTTTAATTTTATAATTATTATTATTATTTTATTTAGAGCTTACTCACCCTCTGTCTTTCTCTTCTGAATTCTTCTCACTCTCTCTCTCCCCCCCAATTTGGAAAACAGCTATAGATTAATTGCATCCAAGTCAGCAAAGTCCATCCGGAGAGGGCCACAAAGTTAACAGACCCCCTCCATCCTTCTCTTTCATTCATGAGTAATTCCTCTCTCTCTCTCTCTCTCTCTCTCTCTCTCTCATAGGTTTGAGACAGCAAGAAAAACAGAGCCGCAACCAAATGAAAAGAGGTCCTCCTCCTCCTTTCATCTTCATCTTCTTCAAGTACGCCTTCTGGGTCCAATCCTAATGACCCATCGGAGCGAAAGCCGATACGGAGACGCGCCCGGAGAGCTCGGAACGCCGGCGAACCTCCGAATGGTCATGAGCAGAGCTCGTGCAGGAGGAGGAGGGGGAGCTCCATTTACAGAGGAGTCACCAAGTCTCTCTCTCTGTCTCTCTCTCTCTGTATATTCTCCTTCTTTTGCATGGGGTTTTGAGATTCATTGGCGGGTGGGTGGAATACAGGCACAGATGGACGAAGAGATTCGAAGCCCACCTCTGGGATAAGACCTACAGCTCCGGAAGCAGAAGAGGACGACAAGGTGTGCAGTACACGACTCTCTCTCTCTCTCTCTCTCTCTCTCTCTCTGTTTCTCTCCGTGACAAAAACTCTATTGAAGAAGAGACACAGTGAGATTCGCTTCATCGGCGAGAATTCTATACAATTGTCAAATCTGTTTTCTTGCGTTTGCTGAATGTGTTTGATGTGGATGGTGATGATGACCCTTTTTGTCGAATTGCTCTCTCTCTCTCTCTCAACGTTCACCAACTCCTTTCGTCGCCGCCCAGTTTACTTGGGTAAGCCGTAGATCTCGGGGCCTCCCTCTTCTCCTTCTTATTTATTTATTTATTTATTTGTTTAAATAATCAAGAAACGACGGCAAAAATTATATATTTTTTTCCCAAACTATGATACAGGGGCATACGATAGTGAGGAGGCTGCTGCTCGTACGTACGACCTTGCTACCCTAAAATACTATGGACCCCACGCCCTCCTCAATTTTCCGGTAAAAAAATTTTTCTTTATTTTTAAGTAATTATTATCAAAAGGAGCCGAATTATCAAGTAATTATTATCAAAAACAGACGAATTATCCGATCACATATTGTCGAATGTAAATTTTGATGCCAATCGATCCCAATCCATCCATCCCACTCTATTCAGATCAGCGAGTACGAAAAGTCGCTCGAAGGGATGCAGAGCCTCTCCCGAGACGAGTACCTAGCGTCTCTGCGGCGGCACAGCCAAGGATTCTCCAGAGGAGTCTCAAAATATCGCGGCGTGGCCAGGTTAAAATAGTCATTTTCTTTTCTACATTGAATCAAGCCATCTCGAATATGTGTTAGGTTTATGCGGAATTTGCAAAAACAAGTTATGATCTTGTGAAATCGTTTCCTGCTGCTTATTAAGGAAGTTGGTTAGAACAGGAGCTGCGATATCATCCTAGTCCTTCTGATAGATGAGAAATTCTTACTTGAATTTGTGCAAATTGTCGTTATTAATATAAATCAGATAAAATGATATTTTGGGTTGGTATTGTTCGAATTTTTTATTTATTTTATTAATTTTTTTTTGGTAAAATAGGCACCACCGTAATGGGCGATGGGAGGCTCGCATTGGAAGAGTCAATGGCAACAAGTACATCTACTTGGGCACCTACGGTCCCTCTCTCTCTCTCTCTCTCTCTCTACATACATGCATGTTGTACACTGTACATTTTTTTTTTAATTACGGGCAAATAAATATTTAGTGCCGATGAAGAGTCGCTGTAATAATAATAAAAAATAAAAAACGATCTGTTAATTTGAATTTCTACTTTGATTAGGATTTCTGATGAGTCTTACTATTTCTCCAGGCCGTTAATTAATTATTTTTTATTAGGTTAAAAAAAAATGCAAATCGATTTTCCTCACCCCTGCAGGCACTCAAGAGGAGGCCGCGGAAGCCTACGACATGGCGGCGATCCAGTACAGAGGGGCGAACGCCGTCACCAACTTCGACGTCGGCGTCTACGTCGACCGCCTGAAGAAGAAAGGCATCCGCATCGATCGCTTCGGCTCCGACCAACCGCCACAGCCGCTTTGCAATGTGGATTCCAATGACGACCGAAGTCGGTCGCGTTCGCCTGCCCCTGTGCCACAACAGCAGCCCCGACCACCTCGAATAGAAGCTTCTGCCGCCGGAGATGGCGAGCTTCCGTGGAGCTGCTCCGATGACATGGGCTTCGCGCAGCTGCCGATTCCCAGCCTGCCAGATTTGTTCGACGAGATTGACGGATTCGAAGACGACATCGACTTGATCTTCCATCCGGAGTCCGGGAAAGAGATCGTCCACGGGAGTGCATTGATGGAGACAAGTAAGTCAAGCTCTGGAGCTGATAAAGTGGACGTATCGGGGAGATCTGACGGCGGTGCCGGTGGCGGCGGCGGCGGCGGCGGACCGGATAAGTTGCTGTCCTCATCGCGGTCGTTGTCGTCCACGACAACCGCGGATTCACCGTTGGCGTCAACGGCGACGGCCGTTTCTTGTCTCTCTTGTGTTTGAGCTTTTGAAGGCGAAAAAGACGTGGGAGAGATTTTGCATGCATTTTGTGATTCCGCAACTTGTTGCACCGGTGGTCAATACTCGAATGAGATCTTTCAATTCTTTGTTGACATTTTTTGTGTTTTACTTTGTGCGAATAATTGTGGCTTATTAATTAATGGTTTGCTAACTATTTAGTGCTAAAAACGTATTGATCATGAATATGAAAAGGTATAATTGCTACGGAAAGTTGCTACTTTTATTGAGATGAAAATGTGCTACTCTTATGAAAAGATACAACTCGTTCATATGTTTTAATGGAAGACGCCCAGTAAAGGCATTTATTAATAGCTTATATAAAGAGCCGGGTCCTCTCTCCATCCAAGACATTGAAATGTTGTATTATATCATCGATCAAATAAAATACAATATGATAGAGAAATCGGATTTCTTTATTTGCTTCTATATCTTCAACGATCATTCTTTTTCAAGATTATTACTATGGATAAAGGCATGTCTTCATCCCTCTTATCATGAATAAATCATGAAAATCTAAGCCTCTTTGATTTCGAATTTCCTCATAAATAATCACATCATAATTACGTACTTTTACTAGTATTTTTCTTCTCATGTCATGAGTCAGCGGTTCTTTGGTTTAGAAATAGCTCGTGCAGCGCCTTGTGAGATTAGAACACCATGCCGGTTTTCTCATAAGAATAATATGGCGAATAGCATCCTCGTATTGAATTGTTCCGCGCTTAACTTATCTCGGGCATCTGGTCCCCCAAGTGAGACACATTGAATATATTATGCACAACAGCTTGTTTTGCCCTGACACCAAACCAGTTTGTGCATGGAAAGATTAGCACAAACGCCCTGACGCCACTTGCTCCATAGAGATCGACCAATTGTATGATTCCTTTTGCATCACTCGCTCTTGACCCCAATGCTACTAGCTTCATTAGATCTGTGACGTTCTCCCCCACTCAATTGTGCAACACCCTCATTGCAAGATGTTCAGTCACTTCCCTATGTTCTTCAACCATTAATGCCCTACCTCGAGTCTTATATGGAATAGAGATGCTTGCCCAACAGAACGGGCCACTACACTCCATTAGTGGCTTCCCCCGATCAAAGTTTTTCGAACATCCCTTGTCACTTGTACTTTCCTCGACAAGTGTGGCATATTGAACCAACTACACTTTCAGTGGTACCCTTTTTCACCTACTAATAAGTTTCTCTTGATCTCAGCAAACTAATGGAAGTTTCTCCTCTTATTAAAATTGTAGTATTCGACTCATCTAGTAACCAATTTGATTCCTTCTTATGTCCCTATAGTCATCAATAGAAGCAAGTTGAAAGCTGCATTTTGTCCGAGCCTCTATAGTCATCATAGAGCTTGTAATTTGCGCTCTCCTTTTTCCAAATTATTCTTGTAGTAAATGGGAGCAGTTCTGTGCTTCTAAATCTATTTCTAATTTCTAATGATATTATATGGCAGTCAATCTATTTCTAGTTATTAGCCAAGTATAATTCTTTTCCTCATCCTTTTATTCATCAAAGATAAATAAATAAATAAACCTAGGATCTCTTGGAATCATCATGAAACGTGACAAAATCTTGAAAATATTTATTTTTATACTATCAAAATTATAATTATGACAGAAAAAAAGACTGAAAAAAGAAATTTCATAAAAGTAGAGGAGAATAAATAAAACTGCAGATAATCCATCCTGCCTTCCAATCCCGAGGGATATTTTGACAAAGATAAAATCTACTTGAGAAGAAGAACAAAAAAAGAGGATAATTTAATTGAAATCAAAGAAATTTGATTTTTCTCGTAATTTTACATCAACTAGAATTTGAAAACCTAATCCAACCATTACGAGATTTAATACTAAAAATCCGCCTCCCTCTTTTCATCTTTATATATACACCCTAACGTATCGAGACCTTCCAGAGTACACACAAGCATGAGGTTCCTTTGTGGTGCCCGCCGGGCTCCCAAGAACGGGAAATTAAGGATGATCGCCGGGTCGTGCTACGTGCCGAAGAAGCGGGCCGTCTTCCCCGACGGCGACGACGCGCACTTCATATGCTCCGAGAAGAACACCATTGGCGTGTCCGACGGGGTCGGGAGTTGGGTCAGGCTGGGCGTCGACCCCGGGGAGTACGCCCGGGGCCTCATGACCGGCTGCGCCGACGAGGTCCGGAGGCAGGAGGCCGGTCACGTGGACCTCAAGTCGGTCCTCGGTGCGGCCTTCGACAGGACCTCCGACAGGGGATCCGCCACGGCGTGTCTATTGACGCTGGCCGACAATGTAAACGTCCTTTTACTTCGTGGTGTCTCCGAGTCGACTAATCCGTGTGACTGAACTCGCGTGATATTCTCGTTGTGCGTTCCTCGTCGCAGGATCGTTTGCAGGTCGTGAACGTGGGTGATAGCGGGTTCGTGCGGTTCCGGAAGGGCGAGGGAGTTTACCGGTCGCCGGTCCAAGAATACGGTTTCAATCTTCCAAATCAGCTCGGAAGAAGTACGGCGGCGGGGCGCTTCGGTACGCCGAGCTCAGCCCAGGTAAGAGAACTTAAAATTTGCAGATGGAGATTTGCATCGGAAGATTCCGCGTATTCGGTTCGCTTTATACTGAGATTATCGAGACGGCTTTAACGTTTTGAATTCAAAAACCGCCCAAAACCCGAATCATAACATGATATATAATCCGCAGGAGCCTCATGTTTATCAGCAGATCTCTGCATGTGTTCATATCGACTGATTCGACAGCTCTCTTGTGATTTTCTCTGGCTCGATAACGATTTTCGCGCGAATGTCCAGAGCTACGAAGTGGAAGCACGCGAGGGGGACATCGTCGTCGCCGGGACGGACGGGCTGTTCGACAACCTGTTCGCGGATCAGATCAAGGACGTGGCCGAAGCCGGGATCAGAGGAGGCAAGGATCTCGGGGACATTGCATCTTCGATAGCCGCCCGAGCGCACGCCAATTCCCTCGACGAGACCGCGAGGACGCCATACTCCGAAGGCTTGGAGAAGCACTGTGGCGAGGAGCGCCGCCGCGGGGGCAAGCCCGACGACATCACCGTCGTGGTCGCTCGCATCGTAAGGGATCAGAAAGAGAGATCTATCTATCTGTTCAGGACGTAAGCGTTGAAGATATCTTTCTTGCGAAGGCGAAACAGTTTTGCGGTTTTGCTTTGATTCTTCTGGGGCAACCTTGTATATATCGAATAGATTTGGCGTCTTCAATTCGATTCGAGTTAATGCTTTTAAACCGTAATTTCGAAACTGAATTTTGGCAGCGTGCAACCTCCGATCATGCAACTTCGCAAAAATAGGAGAGAAATCGGATTTCACCATGATTTTATTTTTTTTAACTGAATTCCGATGAAACGCTTATATAGCGGAAGTTTTCGATTTTCGATGTCTCTTGTGATATGTATTATAAATATTTTCAGAACTTAAAATATTTGTTCGCAAATTATATATTTTTTTTTGTTAATACTAGGAAAAATCTAAAACTGGTATGTTTGTTACAAATTTACCAAGAATTAATTTTTTGACAATCAAAAATCCCAAATTAGAACAATTTTATACAAACTAATTATTTGAGTATCAAAAACCTCAAATTAATACGTTTGTGACAAATTTTTCCTTTGTTAGTTTTCTTTAAATTGGATTAGCACAACAAAAACCACATGCTAATACACATGTTTAAAACCCTAAACTAATACACATTCAACTGTCATTGACAGTGAAACTAGTTTGAGATTTTTGGTAGTCAAAAAATTAGTTTAGACAAAAAATTAATTTGAATAAATTCGATATAAGTATAACAATTTAGAGTTTTTGTATATTAGCTCTTTTTTCTTTTAGTCAACTTTCTCAAATGCACTCAATAATGTCTTGAGACAAAGAGAAATTTTCAAATAAGAATTCGAAGCGCCATCAATTTCTCAAATTAAGTGATGAATTGAATTAAATAGAGACTTGAAATACTTTTATTTTCTTAAATAAGGGTTTGAAGTTGATATCTTTTTAAATAATGGCCTAAAGTAGCCATATCGGTATTAAAAAAGACCTAACCTCACCAACTGGTCAAGGATTTTTCTTTTTCTTTTTTACTTTTTATATTTTCTTTCATTTTCCCTTTTTCTATTTTTCAACGAAAACAAACTTAAAAAAGAAAAAGAGGGCCAAAAAAAAAAAAAATACAGGAGAGTTGGCCTTAGCCCTCTGCTTATTTTTTAAATTTTTCTCTTCTTTTCTTGATTTTTATTTTTAAATTTTAGTCTTTTCTTTTCTTTTTTAAGTTTGTCTTTTTTACAGGTAAAAAGAGAAAAAGGGAAATAGAAAGAAAAAAAGGGAAGAGTCATTTCTTTAAGATTGACGTAACCATTTCAAGTCATTATTTAAAAGTTCTTAATTGAGAAAATGAGAGAACTTTTAGACTCCTAATTGAGAGAATGATGGCACTTTAGACAAGATTCATTTCAAATCCTTATTTGAAAAATTAAGAATACTTCAGACTTTTATTTGAAATTTTTTCTAATACTAAGAAGTATTTATCAACGAGGTCCAAATTGCTGGAACAATGGACCCAATTGGAATGCTAGAGAACGGAGGAGACGCCGTCCGTAATTAATATAAAGTCCCGGGGCGTAAATGCAAACATCGACGATGACAAGAAACGGCAAAACGAAACAGCACCCCCGGTGCCGCATTTCTTCTTCTTCTTCTTCTTCTTCTTCTTCTGTCGGTTGCGGTGCCGCTCTTCCGCCCCGAGTCCCCGGAAAATCACCGGCTCTGGCGCCGGCGCGCCGAAATCGAAGCAGAAGCGAGCCCGGAAAGCTCACCGGAGCGTACGAGGGGCGGCTGCCGCCGTTCGAATTCGCTTTGCGACGCGCGATTAATCGCTCGAGCGCCGAACTCAGTAGTGGCCATGTAAGTTCCCCTCGTCGTTCGATTCGATTTCGGCTCTCCCGTCTTCGGCCGGGGGGAATGACGGGATGCATTGTTTAATTTCGGAAGAAATGCATGTCGCGCCGTGTTTTTTCTATGGTGTGCGGCGTTCGCGCTGCGGAAGTAAGTTCCTCTGCGCGGTCGAGGTCGTGGTCGAGGTCGAAATCGATGCTCTCTCTCGAACTCTGTGGTTCCATTATTTCGGAGTGTCGGAATTAGAGCGGTGGAAGCTATTCGGAAGGAGCTGCAGTCGTTAACCACTGTCGGATCATTCCTGTTTTCTGTTTTAATTTGTGGAGCAGCGATACTGTAGTGAATTTACTCACCTTGATTTTTGAGGATGGTGATGATATCGCGTCTTCCACACGATTGAAGTTCTTCGTTTTTCCAGTTAAGAAAAAAGGAATCTTTTTTTCAGGCACGGAGAGCCTATGGTAGCCATTCGCAGCCGCTGCTTTCTACTTTGGGTTATGAGTTAGATACAATGGAGGTTGAATCGGTTGATAAAAATGGGGTCCCCAGGGGACACCGTGTCCCTCGAAATGTTGTGCGTGACCGGGGTGATCAAGAGAGTGCAAGCGACACTTCTTCAGACCGGGAGACAACTACTTCAGGCTATGACATAAGGGCGAAACCATGTGTTGGAATGCAGTTCGAATCAGAAGAAGCTGCAAGAAGCTTCTATGACGCATATGCTAGGCATGTCGGTTTCAGCACCCAGGTTGGTCAGTTTAGCCGTTGTAGGCCTGATGGGCCGATTGTAAGTTGGGATTTTGTGTGTTCCAGAGAGGTTTTGAAAAGGAAAAATATAGAAAGCTGCAATGCAATGCTCAGAATTGAGAGGAAAGACTCAGACAATTGGGTTGTGTCAAAGTTTGTGGAGGAGCATAACCATTCAACAGCAACTCCTAGTAAAGTGCATCATCTCCGACCACGTAGGCATTTTGCTGGTGCTACAAAGAATGTGAGTGAACCTCTAGATGCTATTAGTGATGCTCATGCTTCTTTGGATGGGAACCATATCTCTATTGAGCCAAATAGAGGAGGGAGGAATATCTCCCCTGTTGAATCAAATCACCTGGCAAGAAACATTGGTTCCATCAACTACATGAGACCCAGTACTTGGAAGAGAAATCTGGGACGAGCTGCCCAAAACCTTCTCGACTATTTTAAGAAAATGCAAGCAGAAAACCCTGGTTTTTATTATGCAATCCAGCTTGATGATGATAACCGCATGACTAATGTCTTTTGGGCTGACGCAAGATCAAGAGCAGCATATACCTACTTTGGAGATGCTGTAGTTTTTGACACAATGTATAGACCAAATCAGTACCAAGTTCCCTTTGCTCCTTTCACCGGCGTAAATAATCATGGTCAGATGATATTGTTTGGTTGTGCATTACTTCTAGATGAGTCCGAATCATCCTTTGCTTGGCTCTTTAGGACATGGCTATCTGCAATGAATGATAGACCCCCTGTTTCTATAACTACTGACCAGGATAGAGCCATACAAGTTGCAGTGGCTCAAGTACTTCCGCAAACTCGTCACTGTATCTGCAAGTGGCACATATTAAGGGAGGGCCAGGAAAGATTGGCTCACATCTACCTTGCTCATCCTTCTTTTTACGGGGATTTGTACAGTTGCATTAACTTCGCTGAAACTATTGAGGATTTTGAAGTATCATGGGTCACTCTTCTTGACAGGTATGGTCTCCAAAAAAACGAGTGGCTTCAAGCAGTATATAATGCTAGGAAGCAATGGGCTCCGGTTTATTTTCGTGACACTTTCTTTGCTGCAATCTCATCAAACCTAGGGGTGAGCTCATTCTTTGATGGATATGTGAACCAACAAACGACAGTCCCCTTGTTTTTTAAGCAGTATGAAAGGGCTCTGGAAAGTTCATTAGAGAAGGAAATAGAAGCAGATTATGATACCATGGGCACCACACCAGTCCTGAAAACTCCATCACCTATGGAACAACAGACAGCAAACCTTTATTCAAAGAAAATTTTTGCCAAGTTCCAGGAGGAACTAGTTGAAACTTTCGTGTATACTGCAAATAAGATTGAGGATGATGGAGTAATCAATAAATACAGGGTCGCTAAATATGAACATGACGACAAGGCATTCATAGTTACTCTGAATGTATCTGAGATGAAAGCAAGCTGCAGCTGTCAAATGTTTGAGTACTCAGGAATACTCTGCAGACATGTATTGACTGTCTTCACTGTGACAAATGTACTTACCCTTCCTTCTCATTACATATTAAAGCGATGGACCAGGAATGCGAAATCTCTGTTGGGATC
This sequence comes from Eucalyptus microcorys, assembly GCA_014182515.1. Classification (NCBI taxonomy): domain Eukaryota; kingdom Viridiplantae; phylum Streptophyta; class Magnoliopsida; order Myrtales; family Myrtaceae; genus Eucalyptus; species Eucalyptus microcorys. The sequence continues at coordinate 32,959,405 of CM024568.1, read as the reverse complement.
TGAAGAACAGAATTCTGATCCTCATGGTATTGAAACTCTTACATCTCGCTTCAACAGTCTATGTCGGGAAGCCATCCAGTATGCCGAGGAAGGAGCAATTGCCGTGGAAACATATAACGCTGCAATGAGTGCTCTAAAAGAGGGCATTAGAAAGATAGCTTCCATGAAGAAAGGCATCCCTAAAGTGGCTCTGCCAAGTTCACAGAGCAGTGGAAGTAATGAGGACAGTAGCAAGAAAACCTCATCATCTGTCCCCGAGATGTTCCCAGCATTGTGGCCTTGGCAAGGTGCCTATCCTCCTCGTTTTAACCTTAACAACAATGGAGTTCCTGTGGCTGATTTAACTCAGCCCAGCCTTGCCCCTGTGTCAATTCAACGTGACAATGGCACACTTGACGACACGGTAGGAAGCATTTTTCTTCTCTTACTTCTAAATTTTTCCTGCATCATTTTTCATCTTGTGAATTTGTTGGAGGGCAAAAGCCGCCAAAAACCCTAATCTATGCCTGCTGTGATACACTTACCCCAAACATTTTTCTGTGACACCAAGAATTACTAACTTGTACCCATGTGACACATTTACGCTTCATCAAAATTCTGTCAATAAGAACTGTTGAAGAACTACTTACATGGACGCTAGAAAGCAAATGGTGTTTGCCATGGTGCTCACGTGGCTTAAGTGAAATAAAACTGACGTTTTGGCTAAAAAATCATCTAATGGAACCTTGACGGAGGGTAAATGCGTCAAATGAGCATAAGTTTGGGGTTTTTGCGGCTTTTCTAATTTGTTAAAAGGTAGTTCAACATTTTGTGTCAATTTTTAATTGTCTTGTCTTAATGTAGGTTGTTCTAACTTGTTTTAAGTCCATGACTTGGGTAATTGAGAGTAGTACTGCAGCTTTGGCTGGTAAAATCGCTGTAGTTAATTTGAAGGTACGAGTTTCTGTGCCTTTCCATATGGTTATGCTTTTTGTACATCAGGCTTTTTTTCCCTGATTGTAAACTAATGTTAACCACTTGCATATCATTGTTAATTTCCATTTCAGAATTGAGACATTTACATTTACGTACTTGTTAAATATTTGAATAGACACCGTGTCGTTCATTGTCGTCTGGAAGGTAGTTTTTGTTGCTTCTCTCAGTATAAGCATGTGTTCTTTCTGTGTTTCCATTGGTTTAGTATTTATGTGGGGCTGATTGGAGTTATATGATCATTTTGATATGAATGTACCCATACGTTTGAGGTCATTCTCTCTCTCTCTCTGCGGACATTGCGTACAAGCCCATTTCATTTTCACTCACCTTTTTGTAGCTGCAAGACTATGGAAAGATTCCTTGTGGAGAGACAGAGGTGCAGTTCAGGTTAACAAGAGTCACGTTAGAGCCCATGTTGAGGTCCATGGCCTACATCAGCCAACAGCTCTCATCCCCAGCCAATAAGGTTGCTGTCATCAATTTGAAGGTATTGCAAAGGCTTGACACCTTTTCTCCTATGGCTTCAGTTTTTCAGCATTTAACTTTTCTCGGTGAGTAGAATCTCTTAGGTCATAAATTCTTATGTAGTTGGTGATATATAGATATTTTACAGTGATATCTGTGATATTAGCAGCTATTGTTTTGTACACCACATCAATTTCTAGTTTTTTGTATTAGGATGTGTAATTTCTGACTTTCCAACAATGGTGTCAGGGTTTTTCTTCCTTCAAGTAGTTCCATGCCCCTAAATGTTTCGGGCTTTAGAGGAAGTATGTTAATGACGTTTTATAATTAGGTTTTCAATGTAGGAGAAGGTGCATAAGAGACATGGGGGACTGAGCTAAACTTTGAAATTCCCCCAGCAAGCAAAAGCTTGCAGATGTTGCTTTTTGTTGGAAACTCTGTGCTTGATTGTCCTGGCGATCTTCAGGCAATTGGAATTGTCTTGGATTTGATTTATGTCCTTCTAGGATCCTGTACATGAGGAAAGTCACTGTGCAGTTATATTTTTTTCATGGGGATTAACCTTTTTTGTTCCTCACATGCTTGAGAAGAATCATATCTCCTTCATGTTTGAGAGTTGTGTTCTTTAGTTAGTTATCTGAGAGGGAACCTTAAAACTGTGCAACTTGTCCAAAACAATGTGTTCTCACGTGTTGTTGACTTGGTTCATTTAATCCTTGCTTACAACATTATATTGCTGTCCCTTTTCCAGCTTCAAGATACGAAGACATCCACTGGAGAAACAGAGGTGAAATTTCAGGTTTCAAGGGACACTCTAGGCTCAATGCTCAGATCCATGGCTTACATCCGTGAACAGCTCTGAAAGGTGTGAGTAGAGTTTCTCAACTGTTTTCCTTTCACTTGAGGAGGAGTATGTAGATAATAGGCATTTTGTTCTGTGTGGTGTTTCAAATGTTTTGCTAAAAATTAGAATTTATATTGATGCATGCATGACTGCTCATACAAGCTTTGCTGGTTTTTTGCCTTCACTTTTTCCTGTTTGATGTTGATTTTGTTATCCACAGCTAGAGAGGGATATCAATTCCTATCAATTATTGATAGGTATATTTTTTTTTTCTCTTATATAGCCCACCCAGCATACCATTTGCCAGTCGAGCTTTACCGTTTGCTCCAATTTACCTGGAGAGCTGGGATCTGCAGAGTTGCTTCAGGGATGGAGGCATCACAGAGGTCCGTAGTCAGAAATATATTGTATGATGTAACAAGTCTGATAAAGCAATAGCTAGGATTGATCTTCATTAAAGATAGCACAACATTCGCCACATTGGGTGGATATAGTTAGGTATATGTGCCTTTTTTAGGTCCTTAGTGTTAGATAGTGCATTATTTATTTTAGAGCAACCAAGAGTAGGTAGCACACTGTAAATGTGAGTTGTGTGAATACTATGGTTCTGATGAATAAGGGAGAGGATTTGACATGTATAACCCTCGCTTGGGTTCTTCTTTTGATGCAATTTTGGAGGTTATACGAGTTAAATTGCTTCTCCTTTTTACCTGAGAGTGGAAAATCCTCCATCTTAAGCTAAGCAAATGCTAGAGCTTGCCCAAGAAAATACATCAGTTGAGTTACTTCATTTACTTTAATTATTGATGTAAATGCTTAAATGGTCTGCCAGTCAAGAAAAACCTTGTCCTTTAACGGCAGATTTTTTAAAAGAAAAGGTATGGATGGAAGTTTAACCAGGCTTGGCTCCTTGAAATATCATTACAATGACAGTTGCCAACAGATAGCAATGAACATTAGTCTGTCTCTCTCTCTCTGCTCAACAGTTTTTATGTGGCCGATACAAAGAGACAGAGAAACTTAATGAAAACAAAACTTTTTTATTATGGCGTAACACAGAAGTAGCAGGAAACTATGACGGACGAAGAGAAGAGAGCACGACATCTTGTAGGGAGCTGTCTCTCTGCATCGCCGCCTTGAACTCTTCGAAGGTGACTTTCCCATCACTGTTGGCATCCATCTGGTCGAATATCTCGTCTAGCTTTCCCGGTTCGGTGATGTCCTTGGGAAGGCAATCGTCGGGCAAAGCCTGTTGAAAGAGTCATCATCGGAACGTCACCTTTTCAACTTGGAGAAACAATAAATCCAATGAATTTAGTGAAAAAGTTGAACGGGGTATTACCCTAAGCATGGAAGTCACTTCTTCCTTGGTGATGCACCCAGATCGATCTGTATCGTACATCTGTTGTCCGCACAGAACTAACGTCAGCATGAGTTTCATTTTTCTTACAGGGTCTCTGGTCTCGTGTCCAGAGTTGCAAAAGATAGATTTTTTTTGGGGCTGGTAAGAAAAGATAGCTTATTTTGGTCGGTTTGTTACAGTTATTACAGGAAAAGATCGCAGAAACAGTGCCTGTTTTCCTCGAAAATTAAGTTTTCTAACTGGAAGGTGATATATTTCTACAGAATACATGAATGGAACTTTCAGACCGGTACTGAACTTCTAATCTGTTGCTTCTCGGCATGGTATAGCCGATAAATAATGTTCCTGGGGCTATACAGATAATCAGGTGTGCCTTAAAATCCCTCCAAGTTCTTAGTAGAGCATCTTACTGTCCGACTCTAAAACTTTCTTGAAGTGTGTTATTCTCTTCTATGGAGACAATGAAGATTAACGTACCTCGAAGCACAGGCGTAGAGCGTCGTCCCCACGGGAGTTCCTGAGGGTGGAGAAGCCGCACAGTATCTCTCTCATATCGACGGTTCCATCGCGGTTATTGTCAAATAAATCAAAGATGCGAGGCGCCAGGGGGACTAGTGACGACATTTTCATCGCCTTCAGAACCTCTTCGAATTCCGATAGGGTGGCGTTGTCTCCGTTAGCGCATCTGCGATGAGCCAAGCATGCGTTCTTGTGATTAAAACATATTCGAAGTTCCCATAAAAGCAGAGAACCTAAATGAAAGCATGTGTGCAGGGGATTCGGGGACAATGGCTCACATTTTCTTGAAGTTAACCTTAAGATTCTCCAGTTCCTCTTGCGAAAGGTCATGAGACCCGAGCAGAGATTTCAGCTTCTTGGTCCTCAGGAATATGGTGCTGCTCCACACGCTGGCAATCGCTGCCGCACGTAATTTGCGCCTGGCGTTGAAGCTCTGCAGCCTTGTGACGATTTCTGGGTCCATCTGCTCCTCCTTGGCCAAATCACCTATCACCCACGGATGATTGAGAAGCTGTTCGAACAGCAAGTTTAGTGTCACTCGAAGAGCAGGTACATTACTTCAGAAATTATCATGGGCAAGAATAGTTGCTCATTCTTGATTCTTTAAAGGGCTATGCAATGAATTTACGTTACCCTCGTCAGTCTAGTACAATTTAAGTCTCTAATTACGAGAAACGCACGGATTTCTCTTGACAGCAATTCGCTTTTATAGCTACTAAATCCGTCTATTCATAGGAGAAAAAAACTTTTAAGAGGTCTTATTGGAGTAGTAAATTTGAGTATCTTACATCTAGGGCACTCGGTCTCCTGCTAGGATCCACGGTCAGAAGGCTGGAAATTAGTTCTTTTGCTGATGAGGAAATGTTCTTCCAGGTCCTTTCGTCGAAGCTGAACTCTCCCTTTACAGAATAAACATAATCTCACTGAGTCAAAAGTATTCATCCTTGGAACCAAGAAGAAAAATACCTGATTCTAGGGCCACAAAAGAGAGCGAAATCTTTTCCTGTTACATGGATGTGCTTGACTTACTCTCAGTATCATCTGTTGCTTTTGGCGATTGGATGGGGCAATGAATGGCGGATACCTGAAATTCATACAAAACTATGTTAGCATCTGCGGATGGCTGCCAATTGCTGCAAGATCTGAGAAATATTTTTAATGCCTCTGCTGGAGCGGAACTGGAAGCGAAAAGCGAGTGAAAGGAACACTTTTCAGGAATCTGACAATCGATAAGCCCTCTGGTTGCGAGGAAATTAGCAGGAATTGGGAAACAATAACATTTTCAGAGAGATGGGAATCCCACTCGACGTGAAGAAAATTTAGTCAACAACTGGATTCTGAGACAGACAGGAATAGCTAAAAGCTCACAAACGAATCCAATAAGCGACTAGATCCTGCAACAGTCAGTTTAAACCGTTCTAGGCTTTGCAGTCACATAGTACACTGTCATGACTCGAGCTATAAATCAAGTGGTAACCTTGAGTATGTAGTAATCTAGATGAGCTCTCCAACCCGAAACTTTCATATCAAGAAAGTGATGAGCTGAATCAAAAAGGCGAGAATTTTCACATCTGTGAAGGGCCTACTAAGCAAAGAAAACTGCAGAGTGGCAACTACCCCACTAGATTATCATCCTTCTACCTACCCGATGTAATCACGAATCAGGAGAGTGAAAATATTGCAACATACCCTGAGAGCAGAATGAATAGAATGACTCCCAAAGACCACATGTCACTCCTTGTAGTTATTGTTCCCTGAGAGAGAGCCTCTGGTGACACATAATCTATTGAACCGAACAATCCAATGACTGGGTCGGACTCCTCCACGGAGCTCAGCCCAAAATCCATGATCTTCAGTGGTGAATCCTCACGCTTGTTCAAGAACAGGCAATTCTCTGGCTTCAAATCCCGGTGCACAATATTGGCCCTGTGGAGAGCATCCAGGCCCCGGGCAATCTGCAGGACCACGGTAGCTGCTTCCACCTCCGAGTACCTCTTCCGATTCACAATCTGGTCAAACAACTCCCCACCTGAGCAGAGCTCAAGGATCAGATGGACCCCGCTCTGGTCCTCACACACATCGTAGAGGTCAATGACATTGTCATGAGGGGAAACATTCTCAACTATCCTTCTCATAACCAGGATCTCATTGGTAAGGAGTGCATCAGAAATGGGTACTTGCTTCCACATGGGGAATGTCAGTGAAGCAAACTGCTTCTTTGCCGAGACTGTTGGTGGTGGAGTTGACAGGCCGAGCCTCTTGAGCGTCTTGATCGCAACTTCTCTTCCATCTCCGCTCGATTTGCAGAGGCCTTTCCTGACCACTGAGAATCCTCCTCTTCCTAGGACATCAGCCACTTCATAGTCATCAGAGAGCCTTCTCGTTTCTTGGTCCATAGGCAAAGAGAGCTTTTCTGCCAAAAGTTGGCAAAGACTCAAGAGAATTTGGAATCTTGGAGACTTGAGGAAAACTGGGTTTGGACTTGGAATTCAGAAAATGTTTGAACTTTAAAGAAGGAACAGAGAGAGAGAGTACAAGTTGGGTTCAATAATAAGGGATTGACATAAGCGTATACCGACATTTAATTCTGCATTAGTTTAAAGACTATAAAGAAATGCATGAAATTCAGATGGAAACGAGGAACAAGCCTGGAGGGTATCACAGCTCAGGAAATAGAGACAAAGGTGACTTGGTCAACCAAAACTAACCAACCAATCTCCTCCCACATAATCCAAAAATGTTATCATAATTCTATGCTTTGATCATTTCCTCGTAAATCCATGTGATAAAATAGTCTCTTTACGAACCCAGAAAATAAAATAAGACAACAGCTAAGAAAGAGAAAGCAGAACGGCTTGGTTGCAGAGCGGCATGGTTGACTTATCTCTCATTGTATTATGCACCAAGATCTCTAGTGTCTCTCAGATTTTCATTAAACCCAATACATCAGACCACAGTAAACAATTTTCAGCAAATTGCTTAGAACGCACAACGTAGTTCTTGTCGTCTTCGTCTGATATTAGGATAACAGTATCGCATCATTCAGCTGTAATGACAATTTCTGCCGATAAGGGCAATGTGCAGTTCTAGAGAATTACCAAGTGTTCATTTTAACATAATCAAACAAAAAGAAAGTTTCTTCCTAAGGGTCAGTTTGGGGTTCTGGGCTCTTCGTCTTTTTGTCCCTTGTAGAATTCTAGCCGTTTCTTTCCTTGTTCTGGAGCACTTTCAGCAAACTGATGAAATCTCTCGATATAGATTTCAAGTATTTTATCACTCTTTTCTGTAAAAATCTGTTAGAACATCAAGAAATCCAGTCTCTAGCTTTGTTCTGTAGACTGTTTCTCTTTCATGGTGATTAGACAAAGAATAGCATGTTAGTAAAAATCTTATCCGTCAGCAATGTCATGTTCTCCTCTCTTATCTAGGAAGGGAAAAACAGAAGCTGAGTAGATTGGACTGAAGACATTCTTTTGACACCCATGTTAACTCCAAGGAGAACATTGCCAAGAGATTAACACCAAAAAAATGAGTTGAGGAAAATAAGTGAACTAGATCAATAGGCATCAAAACAAATCAAAAAAAGATAAAGAAAAGTAAATGAATTTTAATAAGAAAACTAAAGGCAACAGACTCGGAAATTTTCCCTTTATTGGTTTTTCCTTCATTTTTCTGTACAAAGTCACATGTAAAGGTGCTCTTTTTTATAGTTAAGAGAAAGTGAAGTGATTTTTGGAATAAAATAGGAAAAGAGGAATCGATATTTCTTTATCGTTTTTTTTTCTTTTTGTTGACCGAAAGAGATGAGCACATGCCATGTAAAAACTACTGAGAAAGATCGGATGGGTTCAAGCTGTGGAGCCGGTCGTACGCAGAGCAGTTTAATCGGTGAATCGATAGGGCCTTGGACGGCCCCAATATTGGAGTAATTTACAACAGAAAACCATGATTCATCCAAATAAATTAAGACAACCTGAAAAGGACAAGCCACGCCATTGACCTTCAGATTCAAGCAAATGAATTTCCTAATTTAATAATCATAAGAACAACAGCTTAGATGAATGTCCTAATCACCATTGACGAGAGAATTCAGCGAGATACCAGACGCGCTAACCCTCAATAAAACAACAACATGATGCAAATTGTTAAATGAGTGTGTCATGTTAGGAAAACTCGAATCACCCGAAAACTCGAACCACACATACCTTTCGGCACTAAGCTCCTGGCTTCACCATATCTGTATAGACCATGTTGTGATTTTGCTGAGATCAGGTTTATATGTGAATGAATAAACTGGCACATCATTCAGCAACCACAATCTCAGCAACGACATCACTTGTGGTTCGCTGGAGTTTTTGAGTGCATGCAGAGAAGAGACCCACCATTCAAGCAAAAAGAAGCAAAACAGAGAATCTAGATTTAGCTCAACAAAAGGCAAAAGTCTAGAAGCTACTTATGTATGTATATTCCAAATAAGAATTTTTTTACAAGCCCAGTATCAGCAGAGTTCCAACAAGAAAACAAATTACAAAAAGCATGAAATTTTAGGACACTATGGACTATGGAGTACGGTTTTTGTTTCTTCCCCATCTTGTTACCAAATCCTCTGCTCTTCAGTTACTGCAAATGCAATTGTAAGTTACTATCCATCCTATAGAGCATGCTGCAGGAGAGACACCCGACTCTGCATCTCCATTTTCCAATTTTAAACAAGCAAATTCATCTAAGTTCAACACCAAAATCTTCGACCAACTTGCAGCAAAACTAAACTAAACAACAGATTGGTACTTTTCTGCTTTTCCAATGCTCCTTCTCTTACATCAGTTCCAAGAAATCATGACGCAAAGACACAGGCAGTGGCTTCAACGGTACCAAACAAAGCCGTCTTGCTTTGGAAGCAAATCCATCCTATTGCAGTCAGCCGCAGTCACACTAAATGGAGAACCAAATCGAGAGTCAACTGTACCGTCATTGAGGCAAAATTCAAACGGAGAATCAAATGCCTTGCATTGATCATGTTGACTGCCCATCGATGGAAAGACCGAATGGTTCAAGGGTAAGTTTATCTCTTCATGCGTTTTGCCTCCCATGAAAGCTCCATGAGCAAATAAGCTATCACCCATGCTATGCTGAACATTCAGCAACTGCTGCTCATTTGAAGGTGCACCAAGTTTCCCTGCACTATTACTGTTCTGTTGGAGATTCACATCGTAGAAGGACATGAGATTGGATATCGTCTTTTGCCCATCTTCAGGAAGTCCAAGTCCACGTATATTAGAAGACGGAGTATGAGTTCCAGGAGGGGGGCTGGGATTAGGTTGAGCAAAGGAATGAAAAAAGGCTGCTTGCTGGCCATTGTTCACTTGAAAGTTTGAAATTCCAATGGCCTGGGAAGGGATAGGCTTACCCCGATAAGGGCAACTCAGCTGGTGATTATTTCTCAACGTCCTATCAAGAAAACCGAGGCTGTGATCACTGTAAGGGCATTGAGAAAACTCGCATGTGTATATCTTCTGATCCATCTTCGCCTTCGGCTCATCAGATGGTTGATTCCTCTTTGAAACTAGCCGCGAATTGGTTTTGGTTTCATTAACTTCTCCTTTGATATGAGAAACCAGTGGATGGATCAAAAGCTCGTCTGTAGGCACCCTTGGCCCGATACCAAAAGCACTTGGATCAAAAGGCTTGCATTCGTCCACCTCGAGCTTTGGTTCATCATCAACTCCTTCCACATCATAATCACTAGCATCGCTGATGACATAGGACCCAAATCCACTGTCCGAACACACGGGCGGGAAGCTATTGGGGTACAATTTCCTGGACAGAGCTTCCTCCTGATTGATTATCGCGAGCCACGTTGCACTCTCCTTTGCGGTCATCTTATCCTGCAGACATTTACTCTGACGGACGAGCTTCCTGATCTTGGAGATGTCCGGCGACATGTGCTTGATAACAGCCGTGAGGACGCTCACCTTCCAAGCCTTCTTAAGATCGTGAGGTTTCTTGTAGGGCGGAGGTCCCTGGTCGGCGGGTAGCCCAAGCTGGGGCCACCACTCCTCTTCTCCTGTAGGCCACCAGGGAGGAGCCACGCCCTTCTCCAGCGGGTATCGCCGCTGCGGTGGATTGCAGTGCTGCATCAGAGCCGATAAGAGCGACCCGAGAGTGGTGTCCTGCAGTTCTTGCAAGGTGTGAGGAATGGGGCCGATGGTAGCCGCGTCCTCGCCGTTCCCGGGGATCGAGTGGTCCGCCCGGTACTTGGCGATCGCCGCGGGTCCGTTCCGGTCGAACCTCACTTTTTCCTTCCACCAAGCTCGGAGATTGTCGGAGGCACCGCTCACTGGCTTGCCCTTCTCGGGAATGATCCCGTACACGAAGCCCTGGGCTTTGCACACTTCCATCATCTTCAGCATGTATTTGAGTATACCATCTTGAGCCCTCGACATCTTCTTCCTCCGCGCCTGCTCCTGCGACTGGCGCTGCTTCGCGCCATCCAGAGCTTCTTTGTTCTTGCTCTGCTCCTTGAGACGCTTCAAGAGCATCCTGTCTCTCCACATCCTCTTCTCCAGCTCATCAACATCCACCTCCTCGTCGCTGTATTCTTCCTCCACGACAGCCTCGGTTTCCTGTTCGGCATCAGCCTCCTGGGGATTAGCTGATGAGAAGTCGATGTTACTGCCGAAGCCCATCTCTTCGAGGATACCCATCTATGACAAGAAGGCGGCAAAACCGACTTTGCTTCGACCTAATTTCGCAGTTCCTCACTCTTCAAACCCGACCTAGAATCAAGCAGATCTTAATCACTCGAACGTTTCAATATCTTTGTGGATTCAACTCAAGATACATCTCATGATACCAGGATACGAACAATACGGTTCAGTCCCCTGCGACCAGAACCATAAATAAAGTGAAACTTCGGGACAACCCCCTGCCATAAATATGTTCACACAGTACATGAAACTGGCAACAAAATCGATATTTATCCCCCATTTAATGCTCTGCAACTCATTAAAGACACTAAGGCAGGCAAGTACGATTTCACACGTCTAAATTTCGGGAACACAGAAACGCCACGCATCAAGAAACGACCCATCTATGGAGATGAAGAAACAACCCATCTATGGAGATGATTTTAAAAAGAGAAAAAGAAGAGTCTCACCCTCCTCGGTTAGTTCTCAAGTTTTGAAACCGAACAGAACACAAATACAGAAATGAACCCACTTTTTTCAGAGAGCAGGCAACCAAACCACTCGGAAGGCCTTACGTACCACGTAACCCCAAAAGGGAAAGAAAAAAAGATTTGCGAAGATAAACCCACTCGGGAAAAGGACTCGCAAACCAAGAACGGATACAGAGTTTATTCAGATCTGCCACGCACGTCATCCATTGGCTCTGCAGATTTCTCTGTCGCCAAAGCAATCAGCAGCCGATTCAGAGAAGCCAACGAAACGAGCACACTCCACGCACAAATGATAACTACAGTGACTCCTCGACAATGATAACCACAAAAAACCCGCAAAAGCATCAGACCCCATAAAGGCCTAAGGCTATTAAGCCACGAGCCTATGCACGAACCTAGAACCTAATCCCCGCCCGTCATCGAATAAACAAAACGAAGAAGAAGAAGAAGAAGAAGAAGAAGAGACAAGTACTTTCCGGCAAGCACGAGACAGTATTTTAAAAACAAAGAAGAGAACTTCGCAACGAAACTCACTCCCTCACTCGAGCTCGTGCTAGCAACAACGAGAAGCAAAACGAAGCAGAGCCCACGAAGGAACGAGAAGCAAGAAGGCTTACGGAGCAGAAGAGAAGCGAGGGGAGATGGATTGAGAAGGGCATGCGGTGTACCGTTCAATCTCCGGATCATTCTCCTCCTCCTCCTCCTCCTCCAGCAGATTCCTCAATGAACGCACGCAGAGACAGAGAGAGAAACAGAGAGAAGAGAAGAAAAAGAGGCAGAGGCTCTGTTTTATTTTTATTTTTTATTTTCCTAACTTTGTATTTTTATTGTTGTTGTTGTCCTATTATAGTATTATGTGCGATTCTCCATGAAAATGAGTGAGTGAAAATGTCCCTCTCTTTTTTACGTCAGAAAAAGGGGAAAACGTCGAGATCGAGAGAGAGAGAGAGAGAAGAGAAAGTATTCATCCCCAACCCTGGTCGGGTTAGGCCGCTGACCCCGGTTAAGCCGCGGCTCGCGACGAGCCGCTGATTTTCTCGTCCCCGCGAGGGAGAAGGGGAGGAGGGGAACGCCTACGGTGTGAAACGCTCACACCGAAGGACATAAATGCCCTTCGTTGCTGTGCTGACCGACCTGACACGTTCGGCATTGACTTCCGGATCCCTCCACGATTCCACCAACGTAAATTCGGATCTAATCTTTCCTTCTTCTTTTTTTCTCTCCCTCTTTGGTCGGTGGAACAGGATCTTCAACGTTTGATCGCGCATGATTAACTCGCTACGAGAATGCCCCATGATCTCATCTCGAACTTAATTGCGACAACGGATCCTTTAATAAGTTAATGAATACCCGAACAAATCATAGGCTAAACGATCTTATCCATTAAAGGTGATGTTTTGATCGTAATTTGAGTATTTTTATATCTTTTCTTTTCTTCGTCTATCTCTCTTGGTCAGTGGGAAGAGATGTTTGATCATGCATGACTCAATACGGGAATGCCCAATGATCTCATCTCGAACTTAATAGCAATTTACAAATTCTTAATCAAGTTAATAAATAATCGAATGTCTTGGAATATGGATGATCACGAGCCTAGTGCCCACGAGGCCCGATCATATTTGGTCAACCTAAAGGATAGAATTTGAACGGGTCCAAGCCAATTGTCCACCCTTTTGGGCAACCCGATCAACCAAAAGCCAGATGATCTTATTGGTTAATCATGATATTTTGATCCCAAGCTAAGTTTTTTGTATTATTGACCTCATTAATAATAGGAGTGATCTGTTTCAAGGTAAAATAAGTTTCAAATATAGAATTTGAAAAATCTTTCTTTTAGAATCGATTATCAACTTTTAAAACTTGAAACCTATCCATTTTTTTGGTCTGATTTTAAGGTCTACTCAATAACCTGTTCTTTTGTATTCCTTTTATAGTGAAATACAATTTAGAGTAATAGATAAACAAAAGTGGGTGAACAAAGGTGAATCAGGAACAAACAATGGTTGCGAGGCTCAAACGAGCAAGGGTGAGCTATGAGCAAGTGAGGCGAGAGATGAGTGGCGAATAGCGATGAGTCATGAAGATTAAAGAGAACAAATGAAAAGAGAGAGAGAAAAATATATCAAGATAAAAACTAGTGTTTTTAAGTTATGTGAAACTAGATTTGATCTAGTTAATTAACTTTTGGACGGTTCTTCTCAGAATTAGGAATCCGACCAAATTTTAATGGGGAACTAGAATCGGACTGACTTTCAAGGCGGTTCGATCCAGTGATGGAGTAGAACCGATCCGGTTGCACGGCCCTACTTATTAGCCTCGATCCGTTTCAATCATCGTTTACTTGAAAAGGGTGCAGGACAAGGGCGTGAGCGAGCGCGCACTAGAACAAGCCCAACCGGGGACAGCTGCCAGAGCCGAGACGGCGCTCCAAACGTGCGCAAAAAGAGGGCGGGGACACACCCGAAACCAAGCCTACCTTCCTGGAAGGAACGGCTCACGTTCTCCTGCGATTTTACGATCCTACCCTTCCCCCGCCTCAAATCTATTTTCCCACATAATAAAAATCTCGATTAAAAGGGGCTGAAATTTAATGTTTTTGGTGGATTCACGAGTTCACTTTCACGGGTCTATCGCTGCCCCCTCCTTGGAATTCATGTGATTTTCGGCTTTTCTGATAGATATTTCCTCGCTTTATTTCCTTATACGGATTTTAAAATTATCGAAAAAGTTCGGTCGATGCTAAAGACGTCAGGACAGGGGTTGTTCCAAACTTTTTTTGTTCTCAAGGAAAGAATTGGACCGGTGGGAATTCCCAAGGATACGAGGTCAGTGATGTCATTTTGGCGAGAGGCCCTTGTTTGTCGGTAGCGGAAGGTTCCCGACCCATTGACAAAAAAGAGAAGATATTTTTTTAATTATCTTTGGAGTTTATCAGAATTTTTTCGAAAATATCATTATCTTAAACTTTTTCTGTTTTTTTTTTTTTTTTTTTTGAGGGAGGGCCGCAGCCGCCGGAGCGCACGGGGGGGAGGGGCATGTGCTTGCGACTTCCAAGGCCGGCTGAGAACGCGCCACGCGTCTGGTCGGGCCCCCCCGGCCCTTCCTTCCTCCCATGTTGTTTGTCGGATAGTGGAGGACACGTCACCCCGTTCGACAGATGGGCAGATCTCTGAGGAGAAGTTCTGGTTCGGTGGTCCAGAAGCGCGTGAGCTCGAATGCGTTTGACCCGTCGATGGTGGAGATCACCCCGTGGGTCCATGGTAGCCAAGGGTCGAGATGCAACGGGCTCACGAGCGACCCGGGTCATTCGAGAATTGTTCTTCCTTTGACCCGCTCCAGCTGGCGCTCTGTCTCTATTTCCCCTCCTTATCCTGTTATCCCTCTCTCTCTCTCTCTCTCTGTTTCTCTCTCGCTTGCCGACGATTCCGATAATTTGTCCGCCGTGGGGTCCGCCAAGATGGGCCGACGAAACGGGGCCCCGGCCCATATATCACTTTGCCGGAGGCGAACGCGACAGGACGAAGGGAGAAAAGAAAATTTAGAGGAAGAAAATCCGAATATAATTCGACGAAATACGATGCTCCCCAGCCTGTCAAGAAATAAGTATATAATTCATTTCGACAGCTCTAGCAGATGCGACTAAGATATGATGATTCGACATCACTAGTTCTATTTTGACAGTTGTTTAATTTGAATCCGCTGAGAAATTAGCTCATCGAAAATTTTCTATTTTGACAGTTGTTTAATTTGAATCCGCTGAGAAATTAGCTCATCGAAAATTGATGGTGGTTGAATTACAGAAACGTGAGAGTTCAATCAGTGATCGAAAGCTTCTAGAGTGTTCAGGCCCGATGGAAGAATGGCTATATGGGCATCGGGACATTTCTTGTTCGTTTGTTGGGTATTTGTCAGCTTATGCAATTTGTATTCCTGAGTGGAAAATATGTAAATTTTGCTGGAATATGTGAATGGAATAAGAACTTATAGATACTTTTGCAAGCAAAAGTGGGGTTGATGCAATGTCTAATCAATACTTTTCATGAAAATCATTTATCAATTAAATGGATTACTTTCCATTATTTGGTGATGTACTATAAAGGGCGACGAAAGACATTTTTGGACTTTTGGATTATTACGATACACGTATGAATCGTGTTAGAGAAATCTCACATTAGAAATTGATATGGGTTGAGTACTTAATATATCCTAGTTCAGCTTTGTACTAGAATTACATCTAGCATAAGCAGCACTAAGTAAGTGGTCTAAACTATTAAAACCCTCGTACTCCTGTTCCCTCACCAAGGATAGGGAACAAGACCCCGTGCCTTTTTGTTAATGAGGAGTATGAACCACATTTAACATAGATCCCTCTTTTAAAAATGCCGAAACGGTTATATAAACGCAATAATTGGATATTTATAATATTGAGGAAATTGGTGGCGATTTTTTTACGTGTGGACAAATTTGGAACTAAAGTGAGAGTTGGAGATTTCTCGACAAAAAAATAGTTCATAATTCATAAGAGCAACTTGGTTCTGTGGTTCTCATTTGTATGGAATAGAATGCTCATTCCCTGTTACTGATTCCATCCATGGCTCATCTCAAGGAATCAGCTACCTACCCAGTTTTTCTACTTTCCTATGGTGGAGTAGCCAATGTGTCTTGTGCATTTTGCAACTCTTCATCGGACTCTAGAGATCATTTATTTTTTGGATGCCATGTTTCTACTGACATCGCTTCTTTTTGGGCTTCAAGATGCAATCTCCCGTGACAAAATAGTTTGTGGGTGGAAAATTTGTATTGGGCCATTAAGTTCCTTTCAAGCAATGATTTCTATCAAGCTATTGCTCGGTTCTCCTTTGGCGCTCTTTGTCATATAATTTGGAAGACTAGGAACAATATTTTGTTCCGTGGACAGGCCTTGTTTGTTTCGGCTATGAAGCAACATCTCACCCAAGTCGTCAAGGATAAGGCTCTCACTTTCAACCATGTTGCAGACACTCAAAGAAACAGGAGGGTACAAAGAAGTTGAGGACTTGATCTCTCTATTTTCTCTTCCTAGGTGTTAGGTCTTCCTTAGAGCTTGCTTGAGGGTTGCCGTTGTTTTGGTTTCCCCCCGTTCTCTTTTACTCTCGATGCCCTTCTACTCTTTGTGACTTATTTGTCATTGAGAGTGTAAGTTTTGCTGGCGCCAAGATTTACTTTTTGTAAAGTTCCGTTGGTTAAAGTCAATATACATCTTATCAAAAAAAAAAAAAAAAAATAGTTCAGAGTTGAGATTGATCCTAAAGATGGGTTTTTATTTTTTATTTTTTGTAGGGAATTAGGCCTATAATTTTACTACCAAAAACACAGCCCAGCCTACAAGATGTTGGGCTCATTAAGAGAAGGGCTCAAGGGCCTTGGAACAAAACAATAATTTACGAAAAGCCTATAATCAAGACAGCCTTGTAATAGACTCCGCTTTTTTATTTTTTATTGGTCAGAAGACTCTGCCTTTTTCTTTTTGGTTTTTTTTTTTTTTTTTTGGGGGGGGGGGGTGGTGGTTGTTGGTTGCGTCAGAAGACTCCGCTTTGAAAAAGCTCCAAATGCAGTGGTCGATCGATTCATATGGAAAAACGAACCGACTGATAAATCAGTCGATGATGACATATGGAGATCTAGCTCGACAATGTCAACGCCAATCAATACCGAAAAAGTCACAACTTTTTTATTTGATTTCTTCAATTCTTCATAGCTAAAAATATCGGTCGGTTTCCGGCAAAAGCTTATTGAAAATAATGCGTATGTATAGTCGGACCCCACAAATGTCATTGCTTTAGAAAATTATTCCTATGATCATTTTATATATTTTGCTGTTGTTGCTGCTTCACAAACATGAGAACCACTCCAACCCCCAAAAAAGCAAAGAAAAATATGAACAGGACATATCATCTTGACCTTGTTTCACGCTTCATATCGCTTTGTGCCTCGCACGTAGATCCGCGCCTTAACCCGTGCACGGCCCCATGTATAAATTCCACCAACGTCCATGACGGCATCACCGCAACAGCGAAGCACAATAGACAATCTCGAAGTCGCACGTCAATGGCTTCGATCAAGGCCTATGGGAAGATCAACGAAGCCGAGCAGGCAGCGCTCAACTCTCGCCGCCATAACCGGAAGAGAACCATCGTCATAGGCTTATCCTCCGTTGTTCTTGTCGCCATCGTGGTCGCTGCGGTGGTCGGTACCTCGGTTCACGCCGGCAACAAGAGCAACGGGGAGCCTCAACCTCTCTCGACGTCGGTGAAGGCCGTGTGCGACGTCACGCTGTACAAGGACTCGTGCCTTAGCACCCTCGCCCCGCTGGCCAACTCTAGCGGCCAGGTCGGCCCCAAGGATCTGTTCAAGCTGTCGATCCAAGTGGCCTTGGAGGAGTTGGCCAAGGCCGCTGGCTATTTCTCCGAGCAAGGAACGGTCTTCAATAACAACGCGGTGAATGAGACGACGAGTGCGGCGCTGGATAGCTGCCGCGAGCTCCTCGGGCTTGCGCTGGACCATTTGAACAGCTCGCTGTCATCGAGCGATGCCTCGAACGTGCTCGATTCGGCAGACGATCTCAGGACCTGGCTCAGCACGGCCGGGACGTGCCAACAGACGTGCATCGACGGGTTTGACGAATCAGCAGGAGCAATCAAAGAGAATGTTGCGAGCTATCTCAAGAACTCAGGTGAACTGACAAGCAACAGTCTTGCGATCATCACTTGGATTTCGAGCATCGCGAGCTCGTTCAAGCTAAGGCGGCTCATGAGCTTGCCTCACCCCTACCACCACCTCGGCCGCCACCACGGCCACCACAAAGTGCCGAAATGGGTGCACCGGAAAGAGCGCGAGCTGCTTCAGAGCTCCGATTTGAGAAAGAAAGCAAATGCTGTTGTGGCCAAAGACGGTTCCGGCAAGTACAAGACCATCGGAGCTGCACTGAAAGCCGTGCCTGACAAGAGCAAGAAAACGTTCATCATCTACGTGAAGAAGGGGGTATACAGCGAGAATGTGCGGGTCGAGAAGCCGAAGTGGAACGTCGTGATGGTCGGCGATGGGATGGATGCGACGGTCGTCACTGGTAGCCTGAATGTCGTCGACGGGACTCCGACGTTTCAGAGCGCAACTTTCGGTAATTTGCTCCTTCGCAATCTCTTAACTCATTTTGCTTGCTTGCTTAGTAGAAGGTTCATATGGATAAATAGTGATAATAGTAGACCGTCATTATTTTGTGATGAACTTGTTCCTAGAAAGTTTCATTAAAACTCATTTACGATGACAACCTTTTATCAAGGTATGAGATTATTAACTCTATGTGATTTGAACCATAATTTCAATCTAAGAATTAATGATTTATTGCCTATATATGAACATTCTTATTTTTAGTGCATGGTTAATAGTAAGGTTTAAAAAATAATGATAATGTTCTTGTCTTAGCATTACTCCAACTGTGGAAAATAAGGTTTAACTCTAATCAAACATTTCTACTTTGCAGCTGTTTTTGGCCAAGGTTTCGTTGCTAGGGAAATGGGATTCCGCAATACCGCCGGCCCAGCCAAGCACCAAGCAGTGGCTCTCATGTCGACTGCCGACCTGTCCATTTTCTATCGGTGCCGCATGGACGCCTTCCAGGATACCCTCTACGCTCACTCCAACCGCCAGTTCTACCGGGACTGCAACATCTACGGCACGGTCGACTTCATCTTCGGGAACTCCGCGGTCGTCTTCCAGAACTGTACCATCCTACCCAAGACGCCCATGCTCGGCCAGCAGAACACCATCACTGCTCAAGGCAAGATGGATCCTAACCAGAACACTGGCATCTCGATCCAGAACTGCACCATCTGGCCGGCGGGGAACTTGACCAATGTCCAGACATTCCTCGGGCGGCCGTGGAAGAACTACTCTACCACGGTTTACACGCGCTCCATGATGTCCAACATCATCAGCCCGAACGGGTGGCTACCGTGGGTTGGCAACTCAGCCCCAGACACCATATACTACGCGGAATTCCAGAACTATGGATCAGGGTCTAGCACGAAGAACAGAGTCAAGTGGAAGGGACTGAGATTGAACCTTTCGACGAAGGAAGCCAGTAAGTTCACGGTCAAATCCTTCATCAAAGGCGACAAATGGATCAAGCCGGCGGATATCACATATAACCCAAGTTTGTGAATTTGATACCGTGTAATCACGACTTCTTCGAACGCGGCTTTTCTTTTGGGGTTCTTATTGCTTGCTGATTGATAATTTTGTATGATTGTTGTAATTGAATTCTCCTATATGTAATGCCTTGATTGATTGGGATTAAGGGGTACGAAATGATAATACTAATTGAACGAGCTGATTATTCATCATCATGGCATATCTTCCTTCAATATAGTCTGTTTCATTCATGTCCTTTGGCATCATCCTCGAACTCCCTATACCTCTCTGTGATTCCTCCATGCACTGCTCCCGAGTCAAAACCAGACTAGAGAGTGCAAATTGGCTCGCGAGCTACCTTTACATGAAGTGCGGGCCGATGCCTCGAGAGTCACTTGCAAGATTGATGTCCATGGGCCCATTTTCCATCTTTTTGGGCTATGAGGCCCATGTTACACCATCAAAGCATGCCATTGACCCATGGACTAGTCCATCCATTGCTTTATATCATATGATATATTGATGTGACATGATGAATTATACGATGAGTGTTCCATTAAAGTTTTCAATTTGCCTCGTGTGTAGATTTAACAGAATTATATGCTTGAGAAATGCTACATCAAAATGTTATGTGATATGACTATCACATAAGATACTCTTTTAGTTAGGTTAACTATAGAATTATGGAACCAAAGCTCTTTACTATTCACTTGAAAGAAAACTATTCGTAGTCAATCATTGTGCAAGTAGAAGTCATGATAGTATTATCATTTTGACAATTTTGGAAGAAACAAGAAGAAGAATACATGTTTCTTTCTTAGTTTCCCTTGAATGTGTGAACCAACCTCCCTGTCGCCATATGCTTGTGTTGTAGCCTGCTTTGGTGCTATTAATAGACAATAGCAACTTAGCAACAGTACCATGTGATATGTGTTGAAATTTCTTTTGGATTATTTGAGAGCATAGTAAATCTTAGCTGTTGAATAATTTGGATCTTATGTGAGATGAACATGATCCAACAGCTGATTGATTAAATTGATGTGCACCCAATAATGTAAGTATTGCTTATATATCATGGGCTTCGCCCATTTCCAAACAACATGAGCCGCCAAATTGGACCCCAACCTCTTCTCCTTGGTTACAATCCCAAAATGGACTTTTGTCTTGGGCCACAACAAGACTTCATCTGGAGGGGGAGTTTTATCACTAAAGTTCTTGTTCTTGACTAAAATCAAGATGACAATTTAATCTTTCCCAACTCTTTCTATCCAAAATCTCAGACTATTTTACTAAAAAATTGCTCTTTTAGTGTACTAAAAACTCTTTCAAGATAGTCATGCTCATGTCCTCGGACTGTGCCTTAGATCAAGAGATGTTCGAAAAGGAAGGCGGGGATTCTTTGCTGAAAAGAACAGAGCTACGGCAGAGAATAAAATGTCAAAATGCAAAAAGGAAGAAAAGGGTATCACCTATTTATTTATTTTGTTTGGGGGGATTTCGGAGGATTTTCTGAAAAAAAAAATTCCTCTAGAGCTGGAAAAAGAGAGATAGATCAAAAACAGAGAGAGAATTGTGACATCAGAGAGCAGAAAAAATCGTGGGGGAAAGAGCGAGAAGTTAGGGGAAGAAACCAATGTCAACTCAGCAAAATTCCAGATTGACCCATTGAGATCACGGGATTTTCACAAATTTCCAGCTAAAATTTGCCAAAACCTTCGATGAGAAAGTAAAAGTACACTCAAAAAGCTTTCTAATACATGCCTCAAACAGAGGCCGGTAAGGCAGCCAAAATCTCCCCGAAAAACACCATATTTGTGGATCAACCCTTGAAATTTTTTCTAGTGTTGAGCCCAATTGGTCGCGTGTCGGGGAAAAAGTGAGATTTTGAGAAAAAATGGAGGGAGATAGAAGTTGCTAAAAAAGAGTTGTAACTGAAACTAGAGTACATATAGTTGGAATATGCATCAAGGGAGTCGACAAAAAAGGCACTAGAGTAAGGTTTTGGAGGTCAACAATACACCTCCGTGTTAAGCTTTCTTCCTCGTAGATCTCATTATATATAAAGGAGCCAACTTTTCGGGCCCCTTTGGAGGACAATTTATTGGTTCCTTTGGTCAAGAACTATGCGACAAAGAAACCAGGGAGCAAGCTAGGGATCTTAGATGCATTTTTGTTTAAGGTTGACCATGTTTTGACCATGGAAAATCAAGAGGAAAACCATCTAGAAAACTTATTTTTGAGGTTGGAATTTTTTCTAGTGTTGATCTAGCTTCAAGAGTCTTACATGCTTGACTCCCTTTACATGTTTTATCTATCTTCATGAGCTTGATGAATGTTATATGTGAGTGCAAATGATGCTTAGGTGAGCTTGGTTCGGTCTTTATGTGAACCACAAGAGTGCTTAGAATGTGAACGAAAAATTGAACCGATCCATTCTGATTCATAGCCGGCTTGTGTGTATCATGCGCGAAGGCCACTTTGAGGGGGTTGTTTTGACGTTTGTAGTTGATCATTATCCAAGATGTTTTTACCATTTTAAATCCCGTCTTACATTAATTCATTCTGATTGAGGGTTTTTTTTTCCTCAAAGTCTTTAGTGTATTTAGATATAGGGACTTGAACCTTAAACCTATTCCTTTTTCCCTTGACGTGGAAAAAATAGGTCGCAACAATAGGTAGAGATAAAAAAATCATCCAAGGCCTTACTCAGAACGGACTCGTGATCATCAGCCAAATAATTACCAACATCAATGATAGACAATTCCCCTCTTGGCTTCCACAACGCCATTAAGCGACGAACCACAACGCCATTAAGCGACGAATGAGAAGGGAGTACTCAATTTTGATCCAAGCTTTGCGCCAAGGGGCACGTGCTCGTTTTTTCTCCTCTTGAGAAATTCGGACTCTTGGTCAGTTATAGTAATGAGTATCTGAAACCTTCTCATCATAATCAACCCAATCAGTTGACTCCCCTTCCAAGTCAATAGGAATTCCAGTTTTCTTTCCCTAAAGGGTTTCAAGATAAGTGGGTCGATCCATGGCCCTCGTAGCATCAACCCCAGATTCAGAACTCAGTTAAGGGTTTCTTTTTTGGGTTCGTTGAACTTACCGGGTAACTGGACATAACAATGACACGAATTTACATGAAATTTTGGAGTCAACTTGTTTGGAACAATTAAATTGTTGATGTAGAGTTAAGCCGATGGCAATATTGCATGGTGATGGACATCAAAAAGTATGTTCCTAGATATTTTATTTCCGTAGCAATGTTGGTCCGCTTATAGCTATGGCGTTAATTTGTTCTATAATTAGAAGGTCTTTGCCTGTTTGAAAAGATGTACTTGTAGTCACATAATCCGTAGCTAATTAGACTTATGATGTTACTGACCTGCGTCTAGTCCTTTCTCTTTCCAGCGCTGCCAATATCCTCTCTATTTCTATTCCTTTCCTTCATGGTAAATTCTTACATTCTATACTTCAATTTTAAGTATGACGTATAACTGTTTTGTCTTTACTGGAGACATTGTGTCCTAAATTGTATGATTTGAGCTTCATTTTCTCAAATGTCTTCTTTCTAGGCTCCAGATTGTGAAATTTTTTGCTTTTTCTGCAAATGAAACAAGTGTCCGCGAAGTGAACATACTTTTATCTAACTTTGAAGCATCAGCATTAACCATTGAAATGCTGTCCATATAGGATGGTTAAACTCAATTACGAGTTCCAATACTTTCCTCGTCAAATAATTGTGTAAATGACTAGAAGTATATGATCTAGCCTCTTCTACTCAACAAATCTTCATTTGTTTGTTGAATTTCGAATGGTAAATTAGAATTTTATATGTCGCTGAAAGAGAGGAAGACATCGGGTATTATGCTGGTTATGTAGCCGAGATTATCTGATTGCTTATGTCTATTCCACGCAGCCTCCTTGGTTTGTTTCCAACTAAACTTTTCGCAAACAAACTACTTGAGATCTTGAAGGTTGTTCGCTCGTGCTCGTAGAGCCTCAACGTTGGTCTCTTGGGGAATCGTGGCGGATCACTACGGGCGAAAACCCATCATAGTCATGGGAACAATAGCAGTGTTAGAACAAGATCACACATTCATTTTGAGTTCCCAGTAAAAAGGATTTCTCCAACTATCACAATGGCGCTATGATTCAATCTATATTAGGGTTATCATCAATACGCTCTTTGGCATAAGTGTAAACTCTAGGATGGCCATTGCCATGAGATTCCTGCTCGAAAGTTTAAATGGAATATATGGACCAATCAAAGTAAGATCTTGTACGACTTTTGAACTTTGGGATTTGTCGTGGCACAAACTATTTTGAGCCTCAAATAAAGTATCCCTTCCTATATGGTTCTGTGAATTTGCGATTACTCTCATACATGTATTTTGCAATCTCGCAGCAGGCTTGTGCCAGCGATGTGCTCCTTGAGGATTACCAAGCGCTAGGAGTTGATGGTAAGATCTCTGACCTTTATCGAAACCTATTAGCTCTCAGTACACGTTCCTAGTTTTTCTGCTAGGTAAACAAAGCTGGGAGTTACATCTTGGACTCTGCTTAGGACATCTTGGACAAGTCCATGCATTGGTTATATACCATGTAAACACAATTACATGCCTGAGAAACGCCACAAGGAAAAGTAAAACGCCACAAGGAAAAGTCATGTGATATGACCGGCACATAAGATATTCTTCCATTTAGGTTAATTACAGAAGCGTATAATGAGAACTCTTTGAAACCCTTCTGCAGTCATTAATTTGCGAATGGCAGCCGTGATTGTGTTATCATCTTGACATTTTGGGGAAGAAAAAACATGTTTGTATGAATCAATCTTACTACTGGGATATACTTGTGTAGTAGTACACTTTGTGGCTATTAATAGACAATAACAACGTTATGCATATTACCAATCATATTCCTTGTTTGTCCGATCGTTTCCTTATCCCTCCCTCCCGCTCTTTATACATACAATTATATATTTCTCCATTTCGGATCAGGGAAATTTCCTTCAACTACATCTATATCGAAAATTGTTCAATTTATCCATAACCTATTGTATGGTTGTTAGTTCTGTCGACACTTAGTTTTTTCTCAAACATACATTAATGAAAGTCTAAAAAAAGAAAGAAATTTTTTTTAAAAAAAAAGAAGAAGAAAAAAAAAATGCGCAAGAGAGGCCGGGTCGGACCGAATCCGACCTTGGCCCGACCCGCCTCTCCTGCCTTCACGCCTGTTTTGCAAGAAAGGTGGTAGTGGTACAACCGTACAAAGCAGGGGAAGAGGCAGAGGATCGCGAGGGTAGGTGAGCGTGATCTGCGGGTCGGGGTTTGGCCGGCCAGCAAGCTGGCGATGGTAGAAGCCATGCGCGCTGGCCGCTGGCCTTCAAAAGAGGGGAAGAGGAGCGAGAGAAGGGATGGATTTTTGGAGGGTAGCCGGAGAGGAGACGGACAGAGAGCTTGAGAGAGACCGGAGAGTGAGACCGAGAGAGCGTTTCGGCATTTCTTGAGATCCGCCCGTTGCTCATCATCCGAACCGGGTAAGTCTTCCGAACGGTAGGTACCCTGTTTTAGGAGGTGTCGGACCGGAGCTCGCGACCGACCAGTTCGCGCGAGCTTCGGTCCCGCCCGTTGCTCATCATTCTATGTACGACTATATGTATTTTGTATTCATTCAGAAAAGATATTGAAGAGACAAAAACATCTCTGTTCATCACATTGGACCATCTCATGACAAACTTGTTGTCCACAAATTGGTAGCTCTTGTACCGTGGCTTTCCAAAAGCATGATGCCACATAATTTGTATTGGGAAATATTCTTGAAAGCTAATTCCAATGAATCTTGGCTATCCGATTATGCGGATCTCATGTAAAATCACATGATCCAAGGAAAAGGCTCATGTTCGATCTACTTATGTGCACCGAATCCTCGGAGTATCGTTTTATATCGTGTCCAAACAACATAAGTGGATTCCAATTGCTTTTGCTACTATTCCAAAATGGACTTTTGTCTTGGACCACAACAAAACTTCATCCGGAGAGGAAATTTTATCACTGGAGTTCTAAAATCAAGAAGATAATTTAATCTCTCCCAACTCTTCCTATCCGAATTTCATACATTTACTGGGAAATTGCAACAGAAATTGTTCTTTTCGTACTAAAAACTCTTTAAAAAAAGTCAAGGTCATGTCTTCGGACTACAGCCATAGTTTTCAATCATGTCTTGTTGGCCACAACAATTATGGAACCCATTTCTTGTCCTTTTTCCCGAGAATGTCCGACGTCAGAAACGACAGATGAATTGACTAATCAAAGCACATGCATTAACTCAAGAGACGTGCCCTAGATCGCATCTACCTCTCCCCAAATAAAATTCCAAAAGGACCATCTGTCGTTTAGTATATGAATGTCTGCGAACTTGTCCGAATCCTGTTTCTCCACACCTTTGCCCTTTATGTTGCTGTCGGTAGTTTAAAAATTGTTATTTTGTAGGCTGTTAATGAAAATTTTTACTAGTCGGCCTCCGCTGATGATGTAGAATTTATTTTACTCGAATCGACCTAAAACTATCGTCAAACCTAGTTGCACATGCCTATTGTAAGCCTGTTTTTTTTTTTTCGAAAATCACTATTCAAGACAGGTCAATTCATTTTTGAAACGTAAAGTCAAGCACCGTCCTCCATTAAGGTACTTAAATTCTTAATGTATGAAATGTTTCTGTAAAAAATATTATTTACGTCTTTAAATAACCCATTTCTTTATGAGATATGAGAGTTCTACTTGAACTTTGCTTTTTCGGGATTTTGGACCTAGTCGTAATATATTGATTGCAATGCTGTCGTCTCCTACGAATCCTAATATTATTTGCACCTAGTCCATAAACAAAGCAGTCCTCATCATTGTCTTTTTTTCCGCTTTCTTATACTCTGCGTCACTTTATATTATTTTACTATTCAACTTGACGGCGGCCGAGTGTCTCGCATCTTGTTGTTGGATGCACGTCTCAATATACAAGTCTTGTTTAGCGTCTGCTAATAAGTCGTCACATCACTTCATATATTAATTTTGTAGATAATCATAATAGTTAATTTTACGTGCTTTTTGTGTATACAGTTAGATGATTTTGTCTAGTCATTTATCATAAACAATAAATCTGCTAATTGGCCCGATAATTGTTTTGATAACCGGAAAGATCCTCCTGATAGTACATCAGGGCACTAAACCACTTTTTAATATCATGGACTAAATCAAACGCAAACCAGAATTTGAGTAGGTGGCTGGACATTAATGCTGTCAAGCAGATTCCGCAAGATTTCAATTCGCGGGTGCCAGTTTGGATCTTACTCACTTGCCTTATTTGCTTAAACGAGAGAAATCTGATGTGTGATGTGTGCAATGACGACACTTGGAACAAGTTGGTTCTCACATTTCCTTAAATCATCTCCTTCAGACTTCGCCAGGCTGATCGCTTTCCATGCTTCACCTTTAAAAGCCAACCATATAAAATCTTCAATCATAGACTCCAAAATCTTATTCTTTTTTCATTCAGGGTATGTGATTCAAACCTCTTTTTCTACATGAAATGATCTGAAGTTACGATCTATATCTTCAGCTTTCAACATGAAGCATCTTACCGTTTTCACGTCATCTCACTCTTGGATTATGCCTTGAAGTGGAGAATCATATATGACGTTACGTGGTTCTTTTTTTCACTAACGCTTTGCGATTATTCTCTCTTGAAGCAGATTTTCTATGTGAGAAAAAGAAGGGCTTTCTATTTCGTTTGTTCAGGAGCTGAATTTGGCGGGTTCAGCTCTCTGTTGAGGTTGATATCAATGGCGGAGGAAGAGCAAAAGGAGGCGTTGTTGCAGAAGCATTACTATGAGAATTGCCCCGGCTGCAAAGTCGAGAAGCGTAAGGAATCGCAGAGAGGCTTGCCAATCCGCGAGCTCGTGTCAATCTGGATCGTTGTGCTCTGCAACGGTAATGAGCATGTGTAGCACTATTGTTGTTCAAGAGCTTTCTGTCAACTTTTGGATTTTTTTTTTCTGGGTTCGTTGAACTTACCTAGTGTCTGGACATAAGGATGACGATAATTCGCATGATTTTTTGGAGTTAATTTGTTTGGAATAGTTCAGTTTTTGATGTGAAGTTAAGCTGGTGATGTCACTGACCAGTGTCTTGTCCTCTCTCTTTCCAGCGCTGCCAATATCATCTCTATTTCCGTTCCTTTACTTCATGGTAAGTTCTTACGTTTTATGCTTGAGTTTTAAGTATGATGTATATATAACTGTTCTGTCTACACTAGAGATATTGTGTCCTAAACTGTATGGTTTAGGCTCTGTTTTCTCGAATATCGTCTCTCAAGGGTCCAGATTGTTACTTTTCGGTCAACTAGAAAATTTTTGCTTTTTGTTGCATATGAAATGAGTAGGAGAGAAGTGAACATTGTTTTATCTAACTTTGACGCATCAGAGTTAGCTGTTATGCAGTCGCGTGGGATGGCTAAACCCGTTTAAAACGTCCCACTACTTTCCTCGGTAGATAATCGTGTAAATGACTTCAAGCATATGATTTAGCCTCTTCTGCTCAAGAAATCTTCGTTTGTTTGTTGAATTTCAAATGGCAGATTAGAGATTTCCATATAGCTACAAGAGAGGAAGACATTGGGTATTATGCCGGTTATGTAGGTGAGATTATCCTGTTGCTTATCTCTGTTCATGGCAGACTCTCTGGTTTGTTTTTGACTATACTTTTCACTAACAACCTCCTTGAAATTTGGAAGGTTGTTCATTCCTCTTCGGTAGAGCCCTGACGTCAATTTTCTGGGGAGTTGTGGCAGATCGATACGGCCGAAAACCAGTCATAATTATGGGAACAATTGCTGTGTTAGTATGAGATCCCCATTCATTTTCGGTCCCCAGTGACGAAAAATTTCTTTTTTAATTATTAAGATTTCATTTATACCAGGGTTATCTTCAACACTCTCTTCGGCCTAAGTGTGAGCTTTTGGATGGCCGTTGCGATGAGGTTTCTTCTAGGAAGTTTAAATGGTTTACTTGGACCGATCAAGGTAAGATCTTGTACCGATACGTCATGGCACAATTTCTTTTTCTGAAACAAATAAGCTATCCCTTCTTATTTTGTTCTGCAAATTTGCGATCATTCTGATATTGGTATCTCGTAATTTCATAACAGGCTTATGCAACCGAATTATTCCGTGAGGAGTACCAAGCGCTAGGAGTATCGACCGTAAGATCTCCAACCTTTGTCAAAACCTTTTAACTCTCAATACAGGTTCCTTGTTTTTCTGCTAAGTAAATAAAGCTGAGAGTTAGATTTGGACTCAGGTTAGTACAGCATGGGGGATAGGATTGATTATCGGTCCAGCTCTGGGGGGTTATCTTGCCCAGGTACTTCTGATTGATCATATCTCGATGCATAAATTGAGTATTCCAAAATCGATGACAATTCAGACACACATGTAAGAAATGCTTCTCATCTTCGATGGTCCTCTGATGTTCCTGCTTGTTCTATTGATTTTCACTTCAGCCCGCGGAAAAGTTCCCCTCGATATTCTCCGAAGAATCGGTGTTCGGAAGGTGAGTGGAGGCTGCTTTCTTCTACATTAATATTGCAGATCCTATCAAGTGATCATCCACACGAACTTTAAACATTTGATTTCTTGATCTGGATGCAGATTTCCCTACTTCTTGCCCTGTCTCACCATCTCGCTTTTTGCAGTGGTAGTTTCTATCGCATCCTGCTGGCTTCCGGTACACACTTCACTAGATTCAGTTCATGTTTCTCATTCTTGATCCGGAAAATAGTTGTTTTTTTTTTCCCTTTCATCAGACATTGTCTCTGCATAACTTTATCTATGAAAGGATTTGCAATTGCTTGCTGCGCTGTACTGAGTGCCCAAAAATCTGGTTTTATTTCAGGAAACATTGCATAAGCACCACGAAAATAGCAAGCTTGATGAGTCTTGCAAAGATGTGGAGACTGCCTCCCTCGAGTCTGGTGTGAAATGCAAGACACAAGATATCGAAGGGAAAGCTCCAAAAAAGTCTCTGCTTCGTAATTGGCCCTTGATGTCGGCCATCATGGCGTACTGCGTCTTCTCGCTTCACGACATGGCTTACTCGGAGGTAACGTTCTCAGTCCTTCATTCACCGCATTCTAATTGCATGAGTGCAATAATTTCAGTACTCATGGTGCCGAGTGCTTCATTGAGATTTGCTTAAAGAGCAAAAATTGTTTTATTGTGGACGAACACGAACTTGTAATCTGCAATGCGGTAGGCAGAAGACATTCCTTCTGTCCCGAGAAAATTATTTCCACTTGTTCTTCAGAATTCTATCCTAGTTTAAAGTAGTTCTTCAGAATATGGCATCAGCATATCATGCCGGTTTCCAAATGAGTTCATTTTGTCTTTTAATTCGACCCTCTCAGTAGCCTTTCTGTTCTACTTTCTCTTTGTAGATCTTCTCGCTGTGGGCCGTAAGCCCTAGGCGACTGGGGGGTTTGAGCTACACGACTGAAGATGTTGGAACTGTTCTTTCCATCTCAGGTATATACTCCAGTTTCTTCCTTGCGTGTCAAGATAAATTCGTTAAGGAAAATAACACGGTAGTCACTATAACTGCGATTCAAACGAAACTTTGAGATGTCGCAGTCCGTATTGTTGATATGAGCTCTGCCTATTCAAAACTTAGTAGTCTGGTGGTCTATTATCACTGAATGTATCTCTGTACTCTTTCGAAACTTTGAGATGTGGCGGTCCGTATTGTTGATATGAGCTCTGCCTATTCAAAACTTAGTAGTATGGTGGTCTATTATCACTGAACGTATCTCTGTACTTGTTCGACATATTTGCGGGGTTTGCTGATAGCCGAATTCCACTGTCAGGTGCCGGCCTTCTTGTCTTCCAAACGTGTTTATACCCATACGTGGACAAACTTCTTGGCCCCGTTTTGGTAGCCCGCATTTGTGGGGTATGTTTTCAACATTTCGTAACTTGAACTCGAGTACCTGTTTGTGAAAAACATTTTTTTCTCGCTGTTTTATCTCCGGCTATTCATGGTCCATTTGATAAAGGGACAATAATCCCCTGCGTTTCCTTCGCACAAATGCTTGAATGCAGATCTTATCGATTCCGCTCTTGTCGAGCTACCCTTATATAGCCATGCTGACCGGGCTAAGTCTCTCCATAGTGCTAAATTGCGCATCAGTCACGAAGAATGTTCTATCTGTGAGTATGCCTTACACTATGCTACAATATAGATGAAGCTAATATGCACAAAAAAAACAGTAGAATTACTTTTTCTGTATGGAAAAGAGAAAAAAGCAAAACCACTGTTCATACCTAATTTTGACTGTCAAATTTTGCATGTCCATAGATTTCCGTCTTCACCAGCTTGTTCCTTCTGCAAAACAAAGCCGTTGTAAGCTTCTAATGATCATCTTCAACGCGTCTGATCTCTATTAACATCCTCGAATATACACCTTTCTGATGAAGGTTTGACTTAAGTCTGAATCTGAAATCGCAGGATCAAGATCAGAGAGGAGCTGCTAATGGAATCGCGATGACTGCCATGTCTATCTTCAAGGCGGCCGGTCCAGCTGGAGGAGGCGCGATGTGAGTTCCTCTTAATTTTTGTTGGCTTCCATTATATCACTAAGACGGGACAGTTAGCATTCAATCATTATAAACTCATCACCGAAAACAAACAATTACTTCTGCATGCTTAAAGGGTAGACTTGATTATTGTTCTGATCCGTGGACTGGAAATCTTTCACAGATTCTCTTGGTCACAGAAGCGTCAGGACGCGGCCTTTCTCCCAGGTAAACTGAACTTTTCCAATTCTGAGATGGCGGCTCTGGCCTTCTTTGCATAACCATGACTAGCTCATCTGCCTGTCATCTGCTAAAAGAAAAGGCATTTACAAGAAGATGTGTATAGGCACGCATTCACGATGCACAACAACGAGAAATAACTCCAGATAGACCACGCTTGAGCTCTCAGCCGACTGAGGAACTTAAATGATCCCGTGGCTATGTGCAGGCAACCAGATGATCTTCTTCATCTTGAACGTGGTCTTGGTGATCGGGGTGCTGATGACGTTCAAGCCGTTCCTCGTCCTGCGCCGTCACTAAAAGAGAGTAGAATCGAACCTGCACGAATTCTAAGGACAGCGCTGCCAAAACTCAGAGCCGTGCTTGCAAGATATCAGCTGCCATTCGATTCTTTCGCAAGCCAAGTCGAGCAGAGCTTGTCTCCTATAGACCTAATCATGGTTCTAAGGGGTGTGTTAGGACCTCCAGGCCGGAAGCACAATTTAAGCGGCTTAGGGTAACTCCTTATTTGGCCTGATCATTGTATTTAGAGCATAGTGCATACTTTATGTCATGGGCGAGCCTAAATATGAAAGTCTAGGTACGATATATCAATACTTTCTGACCGTTGATCAAGTCTAGTCTATTGTTTTGTTACTTGATTCAAGAGTATGCTCTTGGAGGCACCCCTCGTTCTATGGGAAACTACCAAAAAAATCTTAAAATCATGGATTAATATCTTGAAAAACTTTAAATTGGTACACATGTGACAAATTTACTTCTAACTATTTTTTTTTATAATGAAAAACTCCAAATTAGTACATCTATGACAAATTTACCTCGACTGATCATAAAAAAATCCTAAACTGTTACATTTATGACAAATTTACCACAAATTAATTTATTCGACTGCAAAAAACCCCAAATTAATAAATTTGTGAACTATGACAAATGGAGCATAAAATCTCAAATTGATATACTGGTCAATTGTCATGTGTCATTTAATTTAATAATTTAACAATAAAATTTAACAAAAACTAACAAGGGATAAATTTATCACAAGTGTACCGGTTTGAAGTTTTTCAGGGTATTAACCCTAAAACTATTACATTTGTGCATATTATCACTATTATAGAGAATAGTGATGCTATGCATTTTACCAACCACATTACTTTTTTGTCCGATTTATTCATTATCCTCCCACCTAATTATACAATTATTTATTAAAGGGTTATAGTTTTCTCCATCCCTCATTTGGGGAAATTTCCTTCAATTATATCTTTATTGAAAATTATCCAATCAGTCCATAATTTATTATATAAATAATTCAGTTCTAAATTTTTCAATTTTTTTCATCAAACATTTATGCAAAATTTCAATGTAATCATTCCAATCAATTTATGTCGAAAATCATAGACGTGGTAATATGCCACAACCAATGATGATTGGATCACTATATTCGTGATGAAATTGATCGGAATGATTACGGTGTAATTTTACACAATGGTTTAGAACTAAGTCGAAAAGTTTAAAACTGGATTAGTATATGCACAATAAGTACTTGTCTAATTGGGTAATTTGCCTTCTACATCTTGCAGATTAAAAGTTATGGGCGTCACATACACTACAACTTAACCTTAATATAATTTCATTGGACCACCCTCTCATGACAAACTTTTTCATTCACAAATTGGTACCTCACGTCATGTGGCTTGCAACAATCATGATACCGTGTATATCTGTTTTGGCAAAATTCGTGGATTTTTCGGGAGCATTTGATCCTAGTGAATCCTTGCCATCGAGTCATTTGGATCTCATGAAAGATCCACGTGACCTAATGAAATGGCTGATAGTTGTTGGCTTGATGTGCACTCGAATTCTGCAACTATTATTCTTGCGGGCTTCACTCTTGTCCGAACAGCGCGGGGCTCTCATTGGATTCCAACCTCTTCTCTTTAGTTCCAAAAAAGATTTCTGTCTCCGACCACAACAAAACTTCCTATGGAGAGGAATCACTAGAGCTCTTGTTCTTGACCATTTTGGCTAAGATCAAGACGACAATTTGCACTATCCGACTTTTTTCAACCGAATTTCATTCTATTTTACTCCGAAATTGCAACAGAAAGTGTTCTTTTGTGTACTAAAAAGCTCTTTCCAAGAAAGTCATGGCCATGTCCTCGGACCGGGACCACAGTTTTCTATCATGCATCGCTGCCACTATAACTTTGGAACCGCCTTTTGGTCCTTTTACGACAGATGAATTGACTTGTGA
This sequence comes from Eucalyptus microcorys, assembly GCA_014182515.1. NCBI lineage: Eukaryota > Viridiplantae > Streptophyta > Magnoliopsida > Myrtales > Myrtaceae > Eucalyptus > Eucalyptus microcorys. The sequence goes on along the minus strand of CM024568.1, from coordinate 32,925,777 downwards.
TAGGACATCATTAATTCAAGAGACGTGCCAAGATCGCATCTATCTCTCCCCATATATAATCCCAAAAGAACCATCTTTCATTTCTTTCTCTTTCCAAGTTTCTGTCGTTTAGGGAATGAATTTCTGTGACCTCACGCTAATCTTCTCTGTGCTGACCTTTTTTGTCCTCACTCATCATCATTCCATCGTGTTGCTGTTAGTATTTTAAAAATTGCTATTTTGTTTAAAAGTTGTTATTTTGTCAGGCTGTCGATGAAATTTTTTATTCGTGGGCCACCTTTAATTTAGATAGAATTTATTTTACTCGAATTCCACTGTCGCCAAGACTAGTTTCATATGCCAATTGTAAGCTTGTTTTTTTTTTTTCAAAAATCACTATTTAAGATAGGTCCATTTTAATTGAATATTATGTCGAGCACTTCCTCCATTAAAGTTGCCGACATCTAAATTTTGACAATTTATTTAGTTATTAATTGCATAAAAAATCAGAAGTTGATCCGATTCCTAAACAAAATATTAAGTTATTTAAATCCACATCAATTGTATTCGAGTTAGGCCGTTCGTTAATTACCTTGGAATTAACTTAAAGTGCTGAAATCGAGAAAAGAAAATTGAACTCATATTGCGCAATATTCGTCCAAGATGAGCAAAAGGGGAGGGACTGATATTCCTATCCCACTGAATTGAAGAGGATGATTTTGGACATATATTCAGCTCATAAATCTCGGCCAAGAATGAAGGACACCAATCAATCGGGGAAATTATTTTTTTTTTTTGGTGACTCGAGAACTACCGTACAGCTGGCAGCCGGCGGTGTAAACCCGGGGCGGACTAAGCCACCACCACAGACCTAGTCGCGGGTGAGTCGCGCGAATGCGATGCCTTTGGGATTCGAACTCCTCCCCTTCGTGAGGGGGAGAGAGCTTGAAGCCAGCTGCGTCACTGCGGGCGGTGGTATCTGTTGGAGGTTTGTTTGTAAAAACAAACTAAGTGCGTTTTCTTTGTCCCACATAGGAAAGTGGGAAGAAGTGGGCCAATTAATAATTGTGGGATTTCCTCTATGTAGTTAAAGGAATGATTGGGTGGGGCTAGACCTCACTATACCCGCGTGCAGCCACGCGATTATTTGGCGCACTTAGCACACGCGGTTTAATTAGCATTAATCCCTTTTGTTATTTTATTTTATTTTTTGGTTATGTTATTATTTTTTATAAATTCAAAGGTTGCCTTTTTTTTTTTTGAGAATTTTCGGATTAAAATGAAAATTCGAAATTTTATTTATTTTTAAAAAAATAATTATTAAAAAAAATTCCGAATTTTGTTTGTCTTTTCAAGACAACCTTTGGAAAGAAAGATGCTTGTTCAGTTTGCAACTTTTCCGAAGGGTTGCAATTGGTCATCCTTTCAACTTCTTATGAATAGACACATATGTTCAACTGGACAATTTTCAAAAGGACACGTTTGTTCATTTTTTAGCAATTTTTTTCACAAAGAGTTGCAAGACTGTCTTATATATATACTTATCAATTTTTGGAAGAAAAATAGTGATCATTTTTCGAGTCTTCTTTCTGAAAAACTGCAGCCAATTTTTTCAATTATTTTCTAGAGAGATCCTGGATAAATATTAGAATTGCTATATAGTATTCTTATTTGAGACTTTGTTGTATCTTGGAGGATTTTTGCCGGTGACCATTAGCAACGTTGTAGGACAAATAAATCCTTAAAAAAAGTGATATCACGCCTCAAAGTCCGACTTGAGTACTCTAAATATCCGTCTTGTTCAACCAAATTCGAAGCCATAATTTTCCAACAGTATCAATTGGGGAAATCTTTCCACACTGTTCTGCGGCATATTTCGGCCACCCAAGGGGAGGAATCGACCTTTTTCTTTTGCTTAAAGATATGGCGGGCGAGAGGCAAAATCGACAAGAGATTGAGCGCAGTTTGGGAAAGGAAGAAAATGAAAATGATGGAGAATGATTGTGGACACATTCACGGCAGCATGAGTAAATGCAGAAAAGAAAATATTGCAAGTTAGAAGCCGGAATTCATCAATCGATAGAGGATCATCAGTCATCTTCGTAAAGGAAGGAAAAGGGCAGAAGGGGGTGGGGTTTGCCATGGAAGGAATCTCCCTGGATTCAGAACTTCCAATGATACGCCGGAGATTTTTGTTGTAAAAGGGGGGCGATGGAAAAGGGCAGAAGGGTGCACCTCACTATAGAAAGAGAGAGCAAATACGTGAGACACAAAGGAGTTTTGCTTTGTGGTTATTGTTGTCCCACCTCCTGCCGTCACTGCTGTTGGCTGCTGCCGCCGCGGCGTCATCGTTGCTCACAATCGAGAGAGTCTCCCTGGATCCAGAGCTTCCGAAGATACATGAGAGATTTTTGTTGTAAAAGGGGGCAATTGGAAGTGGTAGGAGGGAGGTACCTCAAACTTTCAAAAAGTACAATTAAATTTTAAAATGTTGTCAAATTGGTCAAATCAAGTTCTTTCATTGATTGAAGTTTTTTTAAAATTTTAGGATTTAATTGTACTTTCGTATAAGTTTTAGAATTTCCAATGTACTTATCCTCAGTTTGTTATGCAATAGAATGCATATAAATTTAATGTAATCCATAGTTTTTATTAAACAAAAAAAGAACAAAAAATCACATTGGAAAGTCTCACATAGATTGCATCAACTAGGATAATCAATTGTATGGCATTTCGTAGGTCACTAAGGACTATTTTTAATTAGTGTCGCAGAATATATTATTTTCATAACATCTCATTTAGAATTCAGCATACATATCATATAGCTACACCATTCTTGCCTGTCATCTAGTTATTTCGTTAGAGCATATGAGTCGTTCCCTTTTTGACATAGAATTTTTAAGGTGTATCTATGTTTTTTTCTTAAATTAGGCATGTTAATTAAATACAAAATAAATAAAAAGTATAGATTGCATACTAGTTAATCTTAATCCATGCACAATCATGCATAACATTTATACATTTTGTTTGCATATTTTTCTAAGTAATAGTTTGTATAGCGACCCACTTTGCGTTCTTAGCGCATATAGCTCTTAAAATCTTCTATAATCTATATACTACTTTGATTATTGGTTGTTATTTTCTTTATTGCGCACTCCATGATCATTCATCATATGTTGGTGGCCTAATATTATAATTGACCAAAACTACATGCAAAAAATATTTTCAAAATAAAAAGAAAATGTATCCAAAGGGTGTTAGATTAATTTAGTATAATCAAGTCTCCGAATTTATTGAGCTTTTAGCTCACAAAAGTAAAATGTACTCCTATCATTTTACTTAAGTGTCTAATCAATTCTAACTGATTAGTGACCATTCCAAAAATATAAAAAAATTACATGTTAAATTGAGTACCGACAACCAAGTTGCGATTGGCAGGAAGGTTGCCTCGTGGGGGAACCTTTGTTTTCATTTAGTAGTCAACCTTTTACCAAAAAAAAAGAAAAAAAAAATAGCAGTCCATTTGGATCCATATGAAGATGTTGCGACAACGGTACTTAGATTTTGATAAGGAAAGCATTGACACTAAAATCTTAATTTATTAGATTTTTTCGAAAAATATATTATCGATTTCTTTGATTAACTCTTTTTTTTTTTTTTTTTTTTAAATAAGAGTTGAGAGTTCTATTTGCTGTTTGCTTTTTTCCCGGATTATGGACCGATCCCTAGTATTTTAATTGCAAATATTCTTGTCTCCTACAATTAAGCACGTTCTATATGCGCAAACAATTAGTGTTATTTGCACCTAGTTCATAAATAAAGCAGTCCTCATCATCTTTGTTTCCGCTTTGTCATACCTGCCTCACTTTATATTATTTCAATGTTTAGCTTGACGATTGCCGAGTATCTCACATCTTATTGTTGGATGCGCATTTCAATTTAGGGGCTTTGTTCAGTATCTATCAATAAGTCACAATATCAATTTATTATATCAATTTTGTTAATTATCGTAACTTTCAATTTTATGTGCTTCAAGTGAATCCGGTTAGATGATTTTGCCAAGTCAGTTACCTTAAATAATAAATTTACTATCTTAGGCTAGATTATTTTTTGAGTAGGTGGCTGGACATTAGCAAAATCCTGAAGATTTCAATCCGTAGTTACCAGTTTTGTTCTTCTCACTTTGTCACATTTCCTTAAACGGTTTCTTATTGCTTCCCTTATAAGTTATAAAGGCCAGCCATATAAAGCTCCTGTATAATTTTACTCCCACATGCGAAAATTAGAACCCTCGATATAAATTACAAAATCATCTTCTTTTTTCATTCATGGTATGTGATTCAAACCTGTTTGTCTGCATTAAACCTGTTTCTGCAGCTTTAAACATGAAGCACTTTAACGTTTTCACGTCTTCTCACTCTTGGAATATGCCTTGAACTGCAGAATCATATATGATGTTATGTGGTACCGTTCTTCACTAACGCTTTGTGATTGTTCTCTCTCGAAGCAGATTTTCCGCTCTAGAAAGAAAGGATTTTTTTATTTCATTTGTTCAGGAGCTGAATTTCACGGGTTCAGCTCTATCTGTTGAGGTCGATAGCAATGGCGATGGAAGAACAAAAGGAGGCGTTGTTGCAGAAGCATTACTTTGAGAATTGCCCTGGCTGCAAAGTCGAGAAACTCAAGGAATCGCAGAGAGGCTTGCCGATCCGCGAGCTTCTGTCGATCTGGATCGTTGTGCTTGCCAGCTGTAATGAGTATATATGGCACTAGTGTTGTTCATAAGCTTTCTGTCAACTTTTGGATATATTTTTTTTTCTGGGTTCATGGAACTTACCGAGCGACTGGACATAAGGACTACGCGAATTTACATGATATTTCAAAGTTAATTGTTTGGAATAATTCAGTGGTTGATGTGAGGTTAAGCCGATGTCGATATTGCATAGTGATGGAGCGTAAACCCAGATGTTTTTTTAATTCTCTGGCAATATTAGTCCATTTAGTGGATTGTAAAATATCAAATAGCTATGACGTTGATTCGCTCGGTAATCAGAAGTTATTTGCCAATTCGAAAAGATGTACCATATTCACGTACATAATAGCTAATTAGACTTATGATGTCACTGACCGGTATCTTGTCTGTTCTCTTTCCAGCGCTGCCAATATCATCTCTATACCCATTCCTTTACTTCATGGTAAGTTCTTACATTTTATACTCAAGTCTGATGTATATATAACTGTTCTGTCTACACTAGAGATATTGTGTCCTAAACAGTATGGTTTGGGATCTGTTTTCCCAAATATTGTCTCTCTAGGGTCCAGATTGTTATTCTCCGTCAAATTAGTCCTAATTTTTTTTTGCATTTGTTGCAAATGAAACGAGTATGAGCGAAGTGAACATTGTTTTATCTGACTTTGAAGCATCAAAGATAGCCATTGGCATGCCGTCGCGTGGGATGGTTAAACTCGATTAAAAGTCCCACTACTTTCCTCCATGGATAATTTTGTAAATGACTCCAATCATATGATTTAGCCTTTTCTGGTCAAGAAATCTTCATTTGTTTGTTGAACTTCAAATGGCAGATTAGAGATTTCCATATCGCCACAAGAGAGGAAGACATCGGGTATTATGCCGGTTGGATAGGTGAGATTATTCTGTTGCTTATCTCTGTTCATTGCAGACAACCTGGTTTGATTTTGACAATACTTTTCACTAACAAACTCCTCGAAATCTGGAAGGTTGTTCATTCCTGTTCGGCAGAGCCTTGACGTCGATTTTCTGGGGAATTGTGGCGGACCGATACGGGCGAAAACCAGTCATCATTATAGGAATCACTGTTGTGTAAGTACAGGATCACCATTCATTTTTAGTTCCCAGAGATGGAAAATTACTCCGATGATTACAGTCGATTTAATCATTATGATTCGACTTATATCAGGGTTATCTTCAACACTCTCTTTGGTCTAAGTGTGAACTTTTGGATGGCCATTGTGGTGAGGTTTCTTCTAGGAAGTTTAAATGGTTTACTCGGACCAGTCAAGGTAATATCTCAGGCCGCTTATGAACTTTGGGATTGGTCATGGCACAAGTCATATTGAGCCTCAAATAAGCTATCCCTTGTTGTTCTGTTCCACGAATTTTGCTACCATTCTGATATATGTATTTTGTGATTCCGTAACAGGCTTATGCGAGCGAAATATTCCGTGAGGAGTACCAAGCGCTAGGAGTATCAACCGTAATACAGATTCCTAGCTTTTTCTGCCAAAACTTTTGATCTCTCAGTACAGATTCCTAGTTTTTTTTCTTGTCAAGGTACATAAAGCTGAGAGTTCCCCTTTGGACTCAGGTCAGTGCAGCATGGGGGATAGGATTGGTTATCGGTCCAGCTCTGGGAGGTTATCTTGCGCAGGTACTTCTGATTTATCATATCTCGACACATGAAATTGAGAATTCCAAAAGCGACGACAGTTCGGACACACCTGCGGGAATTGCTTCTCTCATCTTCAGCTTCTCTGATGTTCCTGGCTGTTCTCTTTTTCTTTTTCACTTCAGCCCGCGGAAAAGTTCCCATCGATATTTTCCAAAGAATCAGTGTTCGGAAAGTGAGTGGAGGTTTCTTTCTTCTACATTGATATTGCAGATCCTATCAAGTGAACATCCTCACGAAGCTTTGAACATTTGATTTCTTGATCTGGATGCAGATTTCCCTACTTCTTGCCCTGTCTCACCATGTCGCTTTTCGCATTGGTAGTTTCTATCGGATCCTTCTGGCTTCCGGTATGCACTTCACTAAACTCAGTTCACGTTTCTCATTCTTGATATTGGAACTATTTGCTTTTCTTTTTTTTTTTCCCTTTCATCAGACATTATCTCTAGGCATACAGATATTAGAAGTACTAGAAGTTTCGTACGACACTTACTCTAATGTCAAACTATTCTTTGGATCATTTAGTGCCACTTTTTTACAAAAAAATGACAACTTAAGTGCCAACTCTAATTTGGATTGTCGAAAATTTGACTTAGTAATATTTTATTAATTTCACTAATCGATGTGGCTTGCTGGTGCACCTAGTCAATATATATACCTTAAATTACGTCATTTACGTGTTTTGTCCCAAGTAAAAGTCCTAAATCGGACAATCAGCATTTCCCCCAAATAAGAAACCCTAATTCTCAAGATCAATGACCGCAAAAGTGGATTTCCAATGTCCAAGGAGAACCTCAAAATTGTCGAACCAGGAAGGAAGATCCAAAAACCATTTTTAATCTTGATACCCTCTTGATCACCTTCCATCCAAAGTCCACCAACTCCATTTGCTGTCGTCCACAGGCAAATCTCCATCACCGGTCACATCGAGCTCATTGTAGCCAAGACAAGGCACGCCATAGATACACACGAGTCTAAAAAAGGAATCCATTCTGGTGGATTTTCGAAGTTCGATCGTCGGTGATCCTTCTCCATCGTTCTCTGGACGTTCTTGCCACCGTCGATTGACACCGTCTATCGCTTCCAAGTCTCGTCAGCTGTGCCTCTCTTCTCCCCTATATATCTGATCCAGGTGTTCAAAGTGCCTCGTGCTCGCTCATTCCTTCTCCCCCAGCGCCGATCACGAGCACTTGAAGTTTTGCTTCAAACCACGACATCTTTCCACCCTGAGGTACTCAAGAACAAGGCTACTCTTCAAACCACAGCATCTTTGCTTCAAAATTGTCGAACAAGGCTTGAATGAGAGAGAAAAAGAGAACGAGAGATTAAATCGCGGCCGCTTCATCGTCATCCTTTTTCTTCTTTTCTATGAAAAAGTCACCTAGGCATTGATATATAATTAAAAAAGTCACCTAATATTTTTGGTTGGAATTCACTGGAGGTTCCAATTTAGCACTTAAATAAGTCGGCAAAAACTTTTAGTACTAAAGTAAATGTCCTGCAAAACTTTTAACACCTTTAGTGTTCTTCTACCTTATCTTTGCATGACTTTTATCTATGAAAGGATTTGCAACTGTTTGATGCGCTTTATTGAGCCCAAAAGTCTGGTTTTATTGCAGGAAACATTGCATATGCACCACGGAATTGGCGAGCTTGATGAGTCTCGCAAAGATGCGGAGACCGCATCCCTCGAGTCTGGTGTGAAATGCGAGACGGAAAAAGTCAAAGGGAAAGCTCCGAAAAAGTCTCTAATTCGTAATTGGCCCTTGATGTCGACCATCATCGTGTACTGCGTCTTCGCACTTCAAGACACGGCTTACTCAGAGGTAATGTAAAATTGCATGCGCTTCCCTACCACACCCTCTCAGCTCTTCTTCATTCACCGCATTCTAATATGAAGAATGCAATGATCTCAGTACTCATGGTGCCGAGTCCTTGACAGTTGCTTGAAAGAGCAAAAATTGTTTTATTGTTGACGAACACGAACTTGTAATCTGCAATGCAGTGGGCAGAAGACACTCCTTTGGCTAGTCATGATTTAATGGCTGTCACAAGAAAATTATTTTGACTTGTTCGTTAGAATTCTATCATAGTTTGAAGTAGTTCTTCGGAACATGGCATCAGCATATCATGCCAGTTTCCATATAAGTTCGTTGTCTTTTAATTCTATCCTCTCATTAGCCTCTCCCTTCTACTTTCTCTTCGTAGATCTTCTCACTGTGGGCCGAAAGCCCTAGGCGATTGGGGGGTTTAAGCTACACGACTGAAGATGTTGGAACTGTTCTTTCCATCTCAGGTATATACTCCAATTTCTTACTTGTACGTGAAGTTAATACGCTCAGGAAAACGACATGGTAATTAGTCAAACTGCAATTCGAACAAAACTTCGAGATGTGGCTGTCTGTAATTTTGATAGGAGTACTGCCTAGTTGAAGCTTAGAAGTATGGTCGTCTATTATCACTGAACGTTTCTCTGTACTCGTTCAATATGTTTGCTGGGGGATTGCTGATTGCCGAATTCTACTGCCAGGTGCCGGCCTTCTTGTCATCCAAACGTTTATATACCCATACGTGGACAGACTTCTCGGCCCTGTTTGGGTAGCTCGCATTTGTGGGGTATGTTTTCGACATCTCATAACTTGATCGTGAGCATGTGCTTGTGAAAAACACTTTTTCTCGTTGCTATTCATGGTCTATCTGATAAAAGGACGATAATCCTGTGTTTCCTTTGCACAAATGCGTGAATGCAGGTATTATCTATACCGCTCTTGTCAAGCTACCCTTTTATAGCCAAGCTGACCGGGCTAAGTCTCTCCATAGTGTTGAATTGCGCATCAGTCGCAAACAATGCTCTTTTTGTGAGTATGCCTTTACACTCTGTGCTACAATGCATGAAGCTAATATGCAAAGAAAGCATTCGACTTACTTTTTTAGTACGTGACAGAGAAAAAGCAAAACCTCTGTTCGTATATAATTCTAACTGTTGAATTTTGCATGTCGAAAGCTTACCATCCTCACCAGCTTGTTCCTTCTGCAAAACAAAGCCGTTGTAAGCTTCAAATGATCATCTTCGACGTGTCTGATCTTTATTAACATCCTCGAACACATACCTATCTCATAGTTCGAATCTGACATCGCAGGATCAAGATCAGAGAGGAGCTGCTAATGGAATCTCAATGACCGCCATATCTCTCTTCAAGGCGGCCGGTCCAGGTGGAGGAGGCATGATGTGAGTTCCATTTAAGTTTTGTTGGCTTTCGTTACATCACTACGAAGGGACAATTAGCAGTCGATCTTATTGAACTCATCACTGAAAACAAACAATTGCTTCTGCATGCTTAAAGGGTAGACTTGATTAATGTTCTCAGCCATGGACTCAAAATCTTTTGCAGATTCTCTTGGACACAGAAGCGTCAGGACGCAGCCTTTCTCCCAGGTAAACCGAACTTGTCCAATTCTGAGATGACGGATCTGGCCTTCTTTGTATAATCATGACTAACTCATCCGTTGTCATCTGCCAAAATGAAAGATGCTTATATGAAGATGTTTATATGCACGCATTCATGATGTACAATGATGAGAAATAACTCTACGTGACCATGATAGACCGTGCTTGAGCTCTCAGCCGACTGAGAAACTCTAACGACCCCGTGCCTATGTGCAGGCAACCAAATGATCTTCTTCATCCTGAATGTGATCGGGGCAATCGGGGTGCTGATGATGTTCAAGCCGTTCTGTCCAGCGCCGCAACTGAAAGAAAGTAGAATTGAACCTGCATGAAATCTAAACAGACCTTGCAAAATATCAGCTGCCATTCGATTCTTTCACAAGCCAAGTCTAGCCTAAAATTTGCTCGCAAGCTCATCCAAATGGAAGGGTTAGACATGTCCACCAATCTTAGGCTCGTTAACTTATCTAAGGGCGTGTTAGGACCTCTAGACCGGAAGCACAATTCGAGCGGCTTAGGGAAGTAATTTTTTCATTGGCCCTTTCATTGTATGAAGAGTATATTACATTTTTTATGTCATGGGCGAGCCTAAATATGAAGGTTTAGTTTCGATGTATCTGCACTACCTGCCTGTTGATCAGCTCTAGTCTATTGTTCTAGTACTTAATTTTAGAGGCACCCATTTACTCTTGCTACCTTTACATGAAATGCGGGCCAAAGCCTCGAGAATTGCTTGCAAGAATGATGTGGATGGCCTCATTTCCCTCTTGTTGGGCTACGAGGCCCATGTTACACAATCAAAGCAGCCATTCACCTTTAGACAAGTCCATGCATTGCTTACAGCACGATATATTGGGAAAATTACAAAAAAAAGAAGAAGTCATAAACTTATTGTATTTATACCAATTTAGTCTTAAATCTTTCAATTAGATCAACTTAATCCTAAACATTTTTCACATTGGTATCAATATTCATTCAATTTAGTTAATGTAGACGTCAACTATTTTATGTAACATAGTCAGAGCTGAGTTAGTATTTTTAATAATATTTTAGTATTTTATCGAATTTTTTAATAGATTTTAGAATTTTTCATTTCCTTTTTCTTGTCCATCTTCTATCCTTTATTTTTTTGGCTAGTGGCTAGTCACCAGCCACCTTCATGGCCCGCGAGGGTCGCCCTCGTTGGCCATAGGACGCTTGGGTGGGGGTAAGTGCCGACAAGGCCACCCTCGCCAAATTTGACAAGGCCGTCACCCGGGTTAGGGTGGCCTTGCCTCGCCTCACCTGAGCGAGGGTTGGTCCGGCGTTGAGGAGGCCAACCTCACCTAAACGAGGCTTGTTAGGCTCCTGTTGGCATCAAAAAAAAAAAAAAAAAACAAAAAGAAAAGAAGGGGCTAGCACATTATATTTGCGTTAAAGAAAAAAGAATTATCTTCATCTTCATCTTCATCTTCATCTTCATTTGAAGGAACGATACCCATACCATGCCTATTATAAGTTAGGAATGTGACAGACAGACAACTTAACTTTGATATTGCATTGCACCCTCTTATCACAAACTCCATAGTCCATAGATTGGTGGCTCATGTCATATGGCTTGCAACTATACCATGTATATGTCACGGGCCGACAAATTCTTGCTAGTGGAATAGCCTGTGTGACACTCGATGAACCAAGAATACCAAATAAACCTTTTTTTCATATTTGTTCTTAAAAATAATACGACGAATTGCATTTCACTTTAGATCGTATCATGTCTAATTTAGCTAGTATCTTGAGTGAGATACACAAAACGCTTTAGTATAATTACTAGTTTGGGTCTATTATAGTCTCATTAGGAGAGCAGTATTAGCTTCCTATTAATTTGTGCATGGGAGGCTAATTTTCAAATTTCTTCAAAATTATAACCATTCTATCTTAGAACTCCCGGCACAAATGTCCTATCATCACTTTTAAGAATTCGCTGTTTCATCTCCTTTGTATTACTTACTTTTTAGTCTCGTGACACCAAACTCCACTCACAATGGTACTAAAGCACGGGAGAATTCGATGCGTGACATATCTTGAATTCTTCGGGAGCAGTTTAACCCTAAATCCCAGCTGGCGAGCCACATGATTCAACGGCCGATGTTCATTGGACTGATGTGCACGTCGAGTCAAGCAGGAATGGCACATGTTTTGCAAGATTAATGGCTGATATTCACTGGGGCTGATGCGCACCTCCAATCATGCAGGTACTGCCCGTCCATTGCAGGCTTCGGTCGTCTCCCGACAACACGAGCCTTGTAATTGGATCCCAACCTCTTCTCTTTATTTATTATTATGAAATAGACTTTTGTCCCGGACCGCGACAGAACTTCGTCTGAAGTCACGGCGCATCGATCGAGATAAAGGAGAAACGTGAAAATTGATTCACCACCATCGTCAACACAAACCTACTCCGGAATTGCAACAGAAATTGTTGTCTCGATAGTAAGGGTGCGTTTGGGAAGATTTTTGGAGAAAATCATTGAAAAAATGTAAAGGCTTTTGATTTAAAAGAACTTTTTGAAATACAAATTATATTTAGTAAATCGTATTTGTGAAAGTTCATTATGAAGTATCTTTGAGCAAAATAGTATTTGGACAAATTAATTTTGCAAAAGACTTTTGTCATTAAAAAAAAGAGAAAAAAATGAGAATTGGTTGATTACTATTGGCGAGGGGCAGGCGGTTCGGTGAGGGGCAAGCGTCCGGCGAGGGTTGCGCAACTAGATCGAGCGGCCCTGACGACCTCCGCACGAAGGTCACGGCACGGCGGGTCGCACGACCTTTCGGCGAGGGTTGCCGCGACCCAGATATCTAGTTGCGGCGACCTCGATTGCAACAAGATCGAGCGATCCTAATCACTCGATTTGGGTCGCCGGAGGTTGTGCGGCCCAAATCTAGGTCGTGGCGACCTCCGGTGACCCAGATCTACCAAGGGTCACAGCGTCGCTAGGGTTGTAGCGGTCGCGCGACCTTACTGCGACTCAAATCTGGGTGGTTGCCGGGGGTTGCAGCAGTAGTGGCAACGCGACTCACAGGGGGTCACCGAGGTCACGCGACTGGCCACCGACGGTCGCCGTGACACACCGGCCTTTATGCCGACCTCTGTCCAGCTCGTCACCGGCCCCTCGCCGCTTAGCGCAACTTCGCCGGCCAACCTCAACGAAGAAGAAGGTGAATAGTCGCGAGGACAAAACCGAAAAAGCGAAATGTTAGTGAGGACATTTGTGGAAGAAATTTTTTTGTCTTATTTTCCCCTCAGCCTTCAGAGAAGGCCGAATGCCTTGGGAAGGCTTGCCTTTGGCAAAGGCAAGTTAAAAAAAATATTCCCAAACGCTAATATTTGGCCTAAAAACCTTTAGCCCCTCAAATATCATTAGGAAAACGGTTTCCAAACGCAACCTAAAACCTCTTTCAGAAAAAGTCATGGTCGCATCTGACTCTGGCCCCAGTTCCCAATCACATGTTGCCACAATAATTAGGGGACCCTTTCCTGGTCTTTTTTTTGTCCTGTCAAAAAGGGAAATTGAATTGGCTTATGATGTCACGTGATTCATTCAAGAGACGTGCCCTAGTCGCATCTCTGTCTTCCCATCTATTAACTCCAGATGGACCATGATCTGTCTCTCTATCTTTCCAAGTTTCTGTCCTTTAGGGAATGAATGCATGGGACATCGTAATAACCATGTCTTTCCAGACTTCTGAACTTTTTCGTCCTACTTTATCATAAGTTCAAGATTCATATAATGGAGAATCATAAATCGATATTTAAAAATAAATTTAAAATAAATTTATCATATATATATATCAATTTAAAAATTTTAATAACTCAAAAATTAATTTAAAATAAATTTATTACATATATACAAATTTAGGATCTTTTATAGTAATAATCCTAACTTTAAGATATTACTGTCGTATCTGAAAATTATTATTTTGTGCACTATGATATGTAAATTCTATTTGTGGACCACATTTAATGCAGAAAAAACACCATTATGTCAAACATTGTCCTTCAATAAGGTATTTAGATTATAAAGCAATCGAATAAGAAAAAGCATAAAATTATTAATGTAATGAATGCTCCCGTAAACTTTATTATCAGCATCTTTGAATATCCCATTTCTTTATGCTGTACCTTTGATCAAGTGGTACGAGATAGTCGCCTTTTTAGCTAAGTTAAAAATTTTCACACAAAATTTTGTAATATTTTTGCTGAACTTTCCTGGAAGCTCGTTGTTGAGACTCGAGAGTTCTATTTGCAGTTTGCTTTCTCCATATTATAATTGCAAATGATGTTGTCTCTTACTATTTTGCACGTCTTTTCTGGGCAAGCAGTTTGTGTTCTTTGCACGTGGTCCATGAATAAAGCAATCGCTAGACAATCATTGTTAGATCTAGGGTTTTCAAAAATGCATGATAACGATTGAGACCGTTTCATTTATTCAAGGAAACAACGTGATAAGCATGAGAAGCATCACTATCTTAAATCCCAGCCTCAAAAATTGAAATTGCATGAAATATTGATTGTGTTTGATTATCTAGATTTCTAATCAGAATAAAAGTGAATACGATAAAATATGAAAATTAGGGATTTTTCGGCAGTGCCATCACAGACTATGTATTCCATAAATGGGTGCCTCATCTCATGTGGCTTTCGAAAGTGACCTTATTATGTGCTATGTGTCACAAGAAATTCTTTCGTTCTTCGAGAGCACTAGTGCCTAAAAAATCCTAGCCATCGAGTCATGTGTATTCCATACTTGATCCACGTGATTCAACGGTTATTATTCATTAAACCGATATGCACCCGAACCATGCAAGTATTGCTCGGGGATCGTGGGCTTCTGCTCCAGTTGGTCCCCAACCTCTTATCACGATCAAGGAAAACGTGACATTTGATTCCCCACCGCCACCATCATCAGTACAAAGTCCAGCAACACATCACAGCGCAACCAAAATCTTTAATGTGGCCATTGGCTCCTTTTCAAAATCACTCGTTCAACCATGTGCCCTTCGTAATCTTTCACAGAAATGATAACAGTTACCCAAAAATCCTTCTCTTGTCAACGTGTCATTTCTTCGGGCGAGATCGAATGTTCGAGACCTTGCTTTCTTCGGTAAACCAATGAGGGGAAGAAAACAGAGGGGCGGCGAATGAAATTCGACTAAAACAAAATATCAACATTTCCTGTTCTTCTCACGGAAAACATCCAAGTTTTGCCTGTTTTCAGCTATCGCCTTCGTTCCCTACATTTTTCCTCGTCTCCTCAAACGGAGCCTCATCTTTTTACAGTAGATGAAGGGAATGTTTTCATAGGAGTCGCAAAAACTGCTTTTTTTTTGTCCTGTCTCCTGCGAATGAACGACGTCGAGAAGCAAAAGTTGAATTGGCGTATGACAGTAGACGTGCGCTGGATGGGATCTATCCCTTCCGACATGTCAACTCCAGATGGGCCATGTTCTGTTTCTCTTTCTTTCCGAGTTTCTATCGTTTAGGGAATGAATGCCTGTGATATTATACAAGTCGCGTCTCTCCAGACTTTTGTTTACGACAAGAAATGAAAAGGGTTATCGCGACGTAAATCAGCCAATCAATGCTAAACCAAGTAAGAGAGAGAAAACATAATCACTCATTCATAATTTTGAAAAGTATAGGACATCAACTCTCTTTTTACGAAACTTAAACATCAGCCACAGAATTATGGAAGGGTTTCTTCTTGTTTCCACGGACTATTGAGTTTCGACTCTCTCCTTGATTTACATGGGGCTTTGACGTTAATTAGAGTATTACAGAGAAGTCATGAAGTTTCAACATGAACCAAAGATATGGAAGAGGAGATGGAGAGGATAGGATTTTTTTGAAATCTTATTGCCTCTCATATTTTTTAGAATTAGAAAGATCATTTTCAAGTTTGAATTTGTTCGTTTAAAATATGATTCTTCTACTTCATTTTTATTTACTTATTGTTTATTATTTTTCCCTCTCTATTTTTCTTTCTTTTTCTTTTTTATACCCTTCCATAATTGATTTAATAAATTTTTTTATCAAATAACAAACTATACTAATAAACGTAAAATATATAATAGAAAGAAACTCAAATATATAAATAAAATATTAATAAACCTTTATCCCATTTCCTTCATGGAATATTTTTATTCATACTATATTCCTCTTATATCCGATCTTATCCTATCATAGGGAGGAGCCAAATACAAGATATGATAAATATTGACTTTTATCTTGACTACCAAACGTAGCCTTAGCTCTAAGAAGTCTATGATTTTGTGCTCTTTATTCATCTTACTCATTAGTGAATATCATGTCAACTAAAGTAAATCTACAAAGTTGATGCACTAAGTGCGCCTTCCAATGTGTGGGGTTTGTTCAGCATCATGAAATAAGTCCACATATCACTCGATATATCAATTTTGCAAACAATCTCTTTACTCAATTATATGCGCTTTCTATGTAGCGAATTAGATGATTTTGCCGAGTCCTTTATCGATCAATAAAAATTTCACTTTCTTGGGCTCCATAATTTTTTTAATAACAAGAAAGCCCCCTTAGATCGTTAATCAAGAGGCACTAAACCACTTTTTAGTACCATGGACTTAACAAAATCATGATTTGTGTGGGTTGCTCTACATAAACGGCGCCAACGCAAAAGCCAGAAGACTTTAATTCATATGTATCATTTTGTTCTTCCTCACATTGACCCATCTGCTTAAACAAGTAAAAACTGACATGTGCAATGATGGCATTTGGACCAAGTCGGTACTCGTATTTCCTAAATCATCTCCTTCTCCAGACAGCTTGTTTAACATGGCTTCCCTATAAAGGCCAACCATTTAGAGCTCCGAAAGTGCCTTGACGTGAAGAGTCATATATGACAGTGTGTCGTATTGTTCTTCACTTGAGGCAGATTTTTCGCGAAAGAAAATAAGGGTCTATTCCATTTGTTCGGGAGCTCAATTTCGTGTCCTCAGCTCTATCTGTCGAGGTTAATAACAATGGCAGTGGAAGAACAAAAGGAGGCATTGTTGAAAAAGCATTACTATGAGAATTGCCCCGGCTGTAAAGTCGAGAAGCGTAAGGAATCGCAGGGGGGCTTGCCAATCCGTGAACTTTTTTCGATCTGGATCGTCGTACTTTGCAACGGTAATGATTTTACATAGCCTTATTGTTGTTCATAAGCTCTCTATCAACTTCGGGTTTGCTTTTCTGGGTTTTTGGAACTTACCGAGTAAGTGGACATAACAATGATGCTAATTTGCATGATATTTCGAAGTTAATTTGTTTGAACATTCAGTTGTTGACGTAAAGAAAATTAGACTAATGATGTTGCTGACCTATCCCGTCCTTTCTCTTTCCAGCACTGCCAATATCATCTTTATTCCCATTTCTTTACTTCATGGTGAGTTCTTGCATTTTATACTTCAATTTTAAGGATGATGTATATATTAGTGCTCTGTCTATACTTCCGATATAGTGTGCTACAAGGAAAATTACCAAAAAAATCCTAAACATTTTACAATTATACTAGTTTAGTCCTTCCGTAAGTGGTTGGGGGAGCTCCCCCTCGCCCGGCAACGGCGAAGGAGTCCTCGCCCCTCGCCTAGTGACAGCGAGGGAGTCCTCACCCCTCGCCCAACGACAGCGAGGCGAGCCCTCATCCCTTGCCAAGCGACGATGAGGCCAGCCCTCGCTAGATCCAGTGAGGGGGCCCTCATCATTGCTGGGTCTAGCGAGGCCAGCCCTCGCCAAATCTAGCAGGGGCTCGCCTTGCTAGTGGCTAGGCGAGCTCGCCCTTGTCCAACGATAGCAAGGGGAGCTCGTCTAGCCACCTCAGTCCGGCGAATGGCGAGGGTTGGCCGGTCGCTAGAGCCAAAGGAAGAAGGAGGGAGGGAGGGGGGAGGATGGAGGAGGAGGAAGGAAAAAAAAAAAAAAAAAAGAGAGAGAGAAAAAGGTAAAAAAGATTAAAAATTAATAAAATAATTTGAAAAAATAAAAAAATCATTATAAAATTTGTTGCTGACGACAGCCGATGGCCGACCAATTTTGGCCGGAAGAACTAAACTAGCACATTTGTAAAAGGTTTAGGATTCAATTGGCTAAAAAAAATAAGTTTATGACTAAATTGACATAACTACAAAAAGTTTAGGACCTTTTTGGTAATTCTCCCGTGTCCTACATTGTATGATTATCGTTCCTGGTCGGTTCATCCTGAAAGTTTTTGCTTTTGTTACAAACGAAACAAGTATATGTGAAGTGAACATTCTTTTATCTTATTTTGAGGCATAAGAGTTAGCCATTGGAATGCATTCCCATAGGATGGTTAAACTCGATTAAAATTTCTGTTACTTTCCTCGGAAAATAATAATAAATGACTAGAAGTATACGACCTAGCCACTTCTACTCAAGAAATCTTAATTTGTTTGTTGAATTTCGAATGGCAGATTCGAGATTTTCATGTCGCCGAAAGAGAGGAAGACATTGGGTATTATGCTGGTTATGTAGGTGAGATTATCCTGTTGCTTATCTCTTCATTGCAGACTCTCGGGAAAATTGTCCAAAAAGTCTTAAACCTTTCAAATTTGTCAATTCAATTCTAAAATTTCATTTTTTGCCAATTAATTCCATCATTCTAATTTTGGTCAAAAATTGTTGACATAGACAACCAATGCTGACATGGCACTTTTTAAATAATATTTTGAATTTTTTATAGTCTCTTCTTCTTCTTCTTCTTCTTCTTATTGCTTTTTTTTTGGGGGGGGTTTTCGGATCTAGGGCCAACAAGGGTTGCCGCCCAACCCTTGCTGGCCACAGGTGAGGGCCCATGACTCGCGAAGGCCATAGGTGAGGATTGTCGAACCTCGTTGGCAAATCGAGGGCACGCAAGTCCTCACTGGCCCCAAGTGACGGCCTTGAGCAAGGTTGCCGCCCTCGCCTAGTCAAATTTGGAGAGGGCATCACGGCCCTCGCCGTTTTTGGGCGAGGGCTCGTGCGCCCTCACTTTCACGAACGGGGGCGCGACTCCCTTGCCCGAGCCGGTAAGGGTTGGCTAGCCCTCGCCTGTGGTCAGCGACCCTAGATCTGAAAACCCCTCAAAAAAAAGTAAAAAAAGAAGAGAAAAAACCATAAAAAATTCAAAATATTATTAAAATATTATTTAAAAAAAGCATCACGTCAAAGACTGGCCTTCTATATCAGCAATTTCTCGATAAAATTAGTTAGATTGACTCAATTGGCAAAAAGTAAAAATATTTAAAATTAAAATGACAAAATTGAAAGGTTTATGATTGAATTGACAAAAGTATAATAAATTTAGGACTTTTTAGACAATTTTCGCCGAACTCCCTAGTTTGTTTTTGACTAAATTTTTCCTAAACAAACTACTTCCAATCTCGAAGGTTGTTCGCTCATGTTCGGTAGAGCCTTGACATCGGTCTTATGGGGAGTTGTGGCAGATCGCTATGGGCGAAAACCTGTCATAATCACAGGAACAATAGCAGTGTTAGTACAATATCACCATTTATTTTGAGTACCCAGCGAAAGAGATTTCTCAGATGATTACAATCAATTAATCACTACGATTTGATTTATAATCAGGGTTATATTCAACACTCTCTTCGGCCTAAGTGTGAACTTTTGGATGGCCATTGCAATGAGGTTCCTGCTTGGAAGTTTAAATGGTTTATATGGACCGATCAAGGTAAGATCTCATACAGCTTATGAACTTTTGGATTCGTCGTGGCACAAGTTATTTTGAGCCTCAAACAAACTATCCCTTCTTGTATTGTTCAACAAGTTTGCTATCACTCTCATAATTGCATTTCGTAATTTCTTAACAGGCTTATGCGACCGAATTGTTCCGTGAGGAGTACCAAGCGCTAGGAGTATCAACCGTAAGATCTCCAACCTTTGCCAAAACCTTTTAGCTCTCAATACTGGTTCCTGGTTTTTCTGCTGAGTGAATAGAGGTGAGAGTTACATTTGGACTCAGGTTAGTACAGCATGGGGGATAGGATTGATTATCGGTCCAGCTCTGGGAGGTTATCTTGCCCAGGTACTTCTGATTTATCATATCTCGACGCATAAATTGAGAATTCCAAAGTCGATGACAATTTGGACACACATGTGCGAAATGCTTCTCATCTTCGATGCTCCTCTGATGTTCCTGGTGTTCGATTCTTTTTTCACTTCAGCCTGCGGAAAAGTTCCCATCGATATTTTCCAAAGAATCAGTGTTCGGAAGGTGAGTGGAGGTTGCTTTCTTCTACATTGATATTGCAGATCCTTTTAGGCGATAATCGACATGAATGGTAACATTTGATTTCCTGATTTTGATGCAGATTTCCCTACTTCTTGCCCTGTCTCACCATCTCATTTTTCGCATTGGTTGTTTGTGTCGCGTCCTGCTGGCTTCCCGTATGCACTTCACTAAACTCAGTTCATGTTTCTCATTCTGGACATTGGATTTATATATTTATTTTCCTATCTTGAAACGTTACCTCTACTTCCCTTTATCTAAGAAAGGACTAGCGACTGCTTGTTGCCCTTTATGAGTGCCCGAAAATCTGGCTTTATTGCAGGAAACATTGCATATGCACCATGCAAACAGCGAGCTTGATGAGTCTCGTGAAGATGTGGAGACCGCATCCCCCGAGTCCGGTGTGAAATGCAAGATGCAAAACGTCAGAGGGAAAGCTCAAAAAAAGTCTCTGCTTCGTAATTGGCCCTTGATGTCAGCCATCATCGCATACTGCGTCTTCTCACTTCACGACATGGCTTACTCAGAGGTACCGTAAAATGTCGTGCACTTCTCTACCACGCCTTCTCGGTTCTTCCTCATTCACCGTATTCTACTATCATGAATGCAATGATTTCAGTATTCATGCTGCCAAGTGCTTCATTGACAGTTGCTTAAAGAGCAAAAATTGTTATATAGTGTATGAACACGAACGTGTAATCTGCAAGGCAGTGGTCAGGGGACATTCCTAAGCTAGTTATGATTCAATGGTTGTCGCGAGAAAATCACTCTGGCTTGTTCTTGGGAATTCTATCCTAGTTTGGAGTGGCTTATCAATATATGACATCAGCATATCATGCGAGTTTCCAAATGAGTTCGTTTTCTCTTTTAATTCGATTCTCTCGTTAGTCTTTCCGTGCTACTTTCTCTTTGTAGATCTTCTCACTATGGGCCGTAAGCCCTAGGCAATACGGAGGTTTAAGCTACACGACTGAAGATGTTGGAACTGTTCTTTCCATCTCAGGTATATACTCCAGTTTCTTCCTTACATTTCAAGATATCGTTCAGGAAAACAACGAGGTAGTCATATAAAACTGTAAATCAAACAAAACTTTGAGATGCGGCAGTCTGTATTCGTTGATCATGCGTTCTGCCTATTTAAAACTTAGAAGTATGGTGGTCTATTATCATTTAACGTATCTCTATACTCATTCAACATATTTGCCGGTGATCGCTGATTACCAAATCTTACTGCCAGGTGCGGGCCTCCTCATCTTCCAAACGTGTTTATACCCATACATGGACAGACTTCTTGGCCCCATTTTGGTAGCTCGCATTTGTGGGGTATGTTTCCGGCATTTCGTAACTAGAACTCGATCACGTGCATGTGACAAATATATATTCTGGCTAATTCTATCTCCAGTTATTCACTATCTATTTGATCAAAAGACGATAATCCCCGTGTTTCCTTCACACCAATGCTTGAATGTAGGCCTTATCGTTACCCCTCTTATCAAGCTACCCTTTTATAGCCATGCTAACCGGGCTAAGTCTCTCCATAGTGTTGAATTGCGCATCAGTCGTGAAGAATGTTCTATCTGTGAGTATGCCTTACACTCTAAGCTACTATAAATGACGCTAATATGCACAGAAATGATTCGAATTACTTTTTCTGTGTGGAAAAGAGTAAGAAAAACCTCTGTTCATACCTAATTCTAACTGTCGAATTTTGCATGTCAACAGCTTTCTGTCTTCACCGGCTTGTTCCTTCTGCAAAACAAAGCCGTGGTAAGCTTCTAATGATCATCTTCAACGAGTCTGATCTTTATTAATATTCTCGAAAACATACATCCCTCATGAAGGTTTGGCTTATGTCCGAATCTGAAATTGCAGGATCAAGATCAGAGAGGAGCTGCTAATGGAATCGCGATGACTGCCATGTCTCTCTTCAAGGCAGCTGGTCCGGCCGGAGGAGGCACATTGTGAGATCCAGTTAATTGTTGTCTGCTTTCATTATGTCATTACGACGGCACAATTGAGCAGTCGATCATATTAAACTCAACTGAAAACAAGCAATTACTTCTCCTTGCTTAAAGAGCACACTCGATCAATTTATGATCCATGGACTCAAATTTTTTGCAGATTCTCTTGGGCACAGAAGCGTCAGGATGCGGCCTTCCTCCCAGGTAAACCAAACTTCCCCATTCTGGGACAACGGCTTTGGCCTTCTTTGTATTACCGTGATTAATTCATCTGCTGTCATCTGCTAAAAGAAAAGAAGATTTTTATGTGAGGATGTGTATGTGCACGCATTCATGATGTACAATGATGAGAAATAAGTCTATGCCACTGTGATGGACCGCGCTTCAGCTCTCAGCTGACTGAGGAACTTCAACGACCCCGTACCTTTGTGCAGGCGACCAGATGATCTTCTTCATCTTGAATGTGGTTGAGGCAATCGGGGTGTTGATGACGTTCAAGCCGTTCCTTGTCGAGCGCCGCGACTAAAAGAAAGCAGAATTGAATTGGCACGAATCCTCAGCATAGCGCTGCTAAAACTAAGAGCAGAGCTTGCAAAGATCAGCTGCCATTCGATTCCTTCACAAGCCGAGTCGGGCCTGAAGTAGAGTGGGCAGGTCCATCGATCTCAGGCTCGTAAACTAGTACTATTATAAACCTAATCATGGATCTAAGGGCGTGTTAGGCCCTCCAGACCTGAAGCACAATTTAAAAAAAAAAAAGGAAGTGATTTCTTCTTTAGCCCGGTCATTATATGAAGAGGATACTACATATTTTGCTTCATCGGGTCGCCTAAATACTAAAGTTTAGGTTCGACATATCAACATTGCCTGCTCATTGATCAAGTATTTTATATAATTTGTTTAGTTGTGAACTTGAATTAAATTAATTTGATTAAAATCATAATAAAAATGATAATTTATCATGTATATATAGAAATATAAATTTAATATATAATGTGTCCAAACGTATCAAAATTATCTATTTGTTAAAAACTAAAGTGTCAATATGCCATACGGTGTCGTGTCACACGTCACATGTCCATGTTGATATTACTTATGTTATTTTCATTATAGTTTTCAAGCTTTTCATGTATAAATTTAACGAAATTATATATTTGAGAAATGTCACATGGAAACGTCAGGTCATTTGACTATTACGTAAAATATTTGCTCCATTGGGGTTAGCTACCAAAGCGCATAATAGGAAATCTTTAATATATATCGGTCGACCTGAGGGACGAGCTCATCGGCCTTTGGTGACGGTGGAACGTGGTTGATCTATGAGGTTCGAGCCTCGCCACCAATTGTCGATTTAGCGAGGCTCAAGCCCCTCGCCCTTTGGCGACGCTGGAGTGTTGCCGATCCATGAGACCCGAGCCTTGCCGTCCTTTTAGTGACGCTCTTGTGACCTTCTGGGGACACTTGAGCGTCACTGATCTTGGAGGGCTGAGCCTTGTTGCCCTTTTGACCAGTTTGAGCTCGCCTATGGCTGACGACCAGCTAAAGAAGAAGAGAAAAGAAAAATAATTAAAAAATCAAATTAAACAAGAAAAAGAAAAATAATTAAAATAAGTAGTGAAAGAGAGATGAGAGAAAATAAAAGTGGAAAACATTTTCCCCACTTTTGATAGTGTTTTTTCCATTAGCGGAATATATTTTCCTTGACTGTTTATTTTTCGTGAAACGATATTGGAAAATTTGGAAAATATTTTTCTGAAAATTATTTTTCGCAAGGCGAATGGAGCCTTAGTTTCCTTTGAATGTATGAATTAATCTCTCAATTGCAAAATACTTGTGTTGTGGTGCAGCTATTGCTTTTATTAGTCAAAATCAACGTTATCACATTTTTGTTTGTCCGATTGTTTCAATTATGTATGCAAAGGGTCCTTATTTTTTTCAATTCCTAATTCGGAAAATTTCTTTCAACTATATTGTCAAATGAGCACTTAATCTATTCTACGAATACTGATTCGGTTTTAAAATTTTTTCATTTTGCCAATTTAGTCCTAAATCTTTGTGCAAAATTTCAATTCAGTCATTTCAATCAATTTTCGTTGACAGTGTAACTAGCGATGATTGGACTATCGCGATAGCAGTTTTTGACGAAATTGATTGGAAGAATTATATTGGAATTTCATGAAAATATCTAAGACATAGTTGACAAAATTTAAAAGTTCATGATTGAATTAGTATTTATATAATAGGTTTAGGATTAATTAGGTAATCTTCCCTTTTATATCATGTGAGTTAAAAGTTGTGGTCATCGCACATGTACAACTTAATTGCGATAATAATTACATCCAACCCTCTCGTGACAAACTTCCACGTCCACAAATGGGTACCTCATGTCATGTGGCTTACCATGCGAATCATATGGGGAAAAAATTTCTTGGATTCTCGGGGAACACTTGACCTTAGAGAATCCCGGCTGTTGGTTCATCTAGACCCCATATAAAATTCACGCTATCCAAGGAAACCACTGACATTTGTTGGACCGATGTGCGCCCGAATCATGTAGGCATTGCTCTAACGTTGCAGGCTTCGCTTGTCTCCAGACACCGGCCCTCTAATTGGACCTCTACCTCGTCTCGAACCAGAACAAAAAATTGTCTTCGGGGGTCGCAACGGGTCGATATCGATGATCAGGAGAAACGTGAAACTTCACTCATCACATCGTCCAGACAAAGTCCTGCAATACATTGTACTGCGACAAGAATCTTTAATGGGGCCATTGGCTCGTCCAAAAAACAGGGGGCAAAGAACCCATCCAAGCCATGGATGATGGAGGTCCCCTTCCAGCGTCGCTGGTGCTCGGCCATGGCCATCGTCACCTTCGCTGGCATCGCTCTCTAGATCTCAAGATCTGGCCTCGCTCGTCTGTTGAAAGATATGCTCGAGATGTGCAATATCCATTTAAATTTAGATTGATTTATTATACCAATCAAAGATTAGATTTGATTCTTGGGATATTTTCTTTCCCTTCATTTGTATACATCATGTACTATAATTACAGAGCTCTGTACATTTTCAAATTCAATGAAAAGAAATACAAAAATGTTCCCCTAAAATCTGTTCATCTTGCTCCTTTTTTTTTTTTTTTTTTGTCTTCCTCGTTTCCTTTAATCGTCCATGGTCATCCTTGGCATCGAGTGACGACAGAAGGGGCGGCTCGACTTAGACACGCAGGACGCGGTGAGGGGGACGTGCTGCAACTCGGACAAAGAAAAACTTCCATGGCTGAATAGCTCTTGGGCAATATTTTATTTTTAATTTAATTCCACGTTTGTAGTGGACACGTTTTCAAATTATGGGTGGTTGGAATTAAAACATGTATGCCACACATTTGTGGCAAACGTGGTGGTTTTTAGAGAAGTCATATAACCACGTTTTAGGTATCTTGCTTGCTGGATTGGACTAGATTGGTGACAACTTTATCACAAAATATGACCAATTTAATTTTAAATATTTTAACAATTTATCAATTTAGTCTTTTCAGCCAATTTGGTAAGAATTCATTGACGTAGATATTAGTTGTCTTATGCAACACAATTGA
This sequence comes from Eucalyptus microcorys, assembly GCA_014182515.1. Taxonomy (NCBI): domain Eukaryota; kingdom Viridiplantae; phylum Streptophyta; class Magnoliopsida; order Myrtales; family Myrtaceae; genus Eucalyptus; species Eucalyptus microcorys. Next base: position 32,900,068 of record CM024568.1, on the reverse strand, counting down.
TGCATACATGGATAATTTTTATAATTTTTTTAAAAAAAAGATAATAAAAAAGAAAAGAAAAGAAGTCAAAAAATTATAAAGAAATTCAATTTAAAAAACAAAAATTGTCCAAATCAACCAGCAATACCACATAATAGGCCTAATGTTTATGTCAGCAATTATCGACTAAAATTAGCTATGAGAACTAGATTAGTAAATCGTTAAAAAGTTTAGGACTAAAGTAGCAATATTTAAAAGTATATTATTGAAGTATCATTTATCAATAGGTGTATTATTTCTTTGGTAATTTATTTGTACTTTTCTTTGACGAAGTCAAAACAACAAGAGATAATTACTTGTTCTTGACCACTTCGGCTGAACATCAAGAGGAGAATTCAATCTTTCCCTACCCTCTCTATTTAAATTTCACACTGTTGACTGCGACCTCAGGTTTCAATCAAGTATTGCCGCCGCAAACATTCGGAACCTTTCTTTCTTCCTTTTTTCCACCAGATTATCAATAAGAGACGTGCCCTTGATCGCATCTATCTCTCTTCACGTCTATAATTGCCAAAAGACAATCATATAATTCCAAAAGGACAGTCATGTCCCTGTCGTTTAGGAAATGATTGTTAGTGACCTCGCGCTAGTCATGTGCGATGCAGAAAAGAAATAAAAAATGCAGTTCTTCGGTAGGCATTTGACCTTGTCCCTAATTTATTGCCACTTGATCATGTTGCTGTCGGGATTTTAAAATTTAATATCTGTGGTGAACGTGGCATTTATTGTACTCGAACTGACCTAGAAATTCTATTGACAAAACTAATTTCGAATATATCGACGGGAGGCCTATTTCTTTTTCTTTTTCTTATTCTTTTCAAAAACCACTTTCGAATACAAGTCAGTTTTATTTGAAAATTATGTCCACCATTTATCTTATTCGATTATTAAGTCATCGAATAAGAAAGGATCTTAAAATATTGATGTATTGAGTGTTCTCATGAAACATCTTTGAATAACCCATTTCTTTATTTTTGTAATATTTTCTACGGGACTTTCCGGGAAGCTCCTACCTAAGGTTGGTGAGTTCTATTTGCACTTTGCTTTTCCAGACGTTGGACAGATCCCTAGTATTCTGATTGCAATTATGTTTGTCTCCTATTATTACACGTTCTATTGGGGAACGGCTGGTGCTTTTTGCACGCAGTCCATAAATAAGGCTATCATCCCTGCTCTTCTTTCGTCATCCAAGAGCCACTTCACCTGGCTTCAAAGTTTCAGCTTCGACGGCGGTTGAGTTGGGTACGTCATATCTTGTCAGTTCCCTGTGCAATTCTCGATCTTATGGTTTTTACAAAATGCACAAGTGATTGGCATGAGGAGCGATATCATCCTAAGCTCGCGACATAACAATTTTATGTATTCTCTATGTATCTATTCTTTGAACATATGAATTTTAATTTTGTTATGATGATTTGTCTTGTTATTGAGAGCTTGTTTTACTTTAAAATTATCTGGGATTTGTCTTGATTTCCAGTTATATTGTGTTGTTTCTCTCTTATTTTTCACGGAAATGGCTGAAAGTTACTTTCAATCCCAAAAAAAAAAGTAATAGATTGACCTTTTATGCTTGATAATATTTTTTAATAACGAGAAACCCCTGTCTAGATAGTAAATTAAGGGCACTAACACCAGTTTCTAATGTCTTGGAGTAAAAAAAAAAAAAAAAAGCGAAACGAAATTTGAGTGGATTGCTCCGACTTCGATGGTGCCCAGCAAGATCCAGAAGATTTCGATCATATTTGTCCCTCTTGTTATGACTCTCTTTGAAACGTGTCCGTCAACCAGAGAAAATGACGTGTGCCATGATGACAATTGGAACGAGTTGGTTCTCACATTCCCTACATCACCTCCTTCTCCAGACTCATCGTCCTCTATGGCGCTTCCCTTCAAAAGCCAGTGCAAAACAAGAAAAACCCTCAATCATAGATTACAAAATCTTCTTCTTTTATATTTCAGGGCATGTGAGTAGAACCTTTTTTTCTCTACATGAAACGATCCGAAGTTGCAATCTATGTATCTTCAGCTTTGAACGTGAAGCATCATAACGTTTTCGAGTGCTCTCGCTCTCGGATTATGCCTTAAACGTGGAGGATCGTATATTATGCTGTGTCGTATTGTTCTTCGCTAACGCTTTGTGATTATTCTCCCCTTGAAGCAGATTTCGTTGGGCAACTGACTTTCGCGAGTTCAGCTCTCCCTGTCGATATTAATAACGATGGCAGCAGAAGAACAAAAGGAGGCGCTCTTGGAGAAGTATTTCCATGAGAACTGCCCCGGCTGCAAAGTCGAGAAGTATAAGGAATCGCAGAAAGGCTTCCCGATCCGCGAGCTCGTGTCGATCTGGATCGTCGTGCTTTGCACAGGTAATGAGCATATATAGCATTATCGTTGTTTATAAGCTTCCGGCCAACTTTTAGTTTTTTTTCTTTTTCTTGGGTTCTTTTAACTTACTGAGTAACTGCACATAACAACATCACGAATTTGCATGATAGTTCGGAGTTAATTTGTTTGGGATAATTCAGTTGTTGATATGAAGTTAAGCCGATGACGATATTGCGTAGTGAGGAAGAGGATTCCTCCAGATGTTTCCTTTCTCTTGTGTCGTCATAGCTATGACGTTAATTGGTTCCATAATTTAATCTTTGACACTTCGAAAAGATGTGCTTGTAGTCACATAATTACTGACCTGTGTCCTGTCCTTTCTCTTTCCAGCACTGCCAATATCATCTCTATTCCCATTCCTTTACTTCATGGTAAGTTCATACGTTTTGTATTTCAACTTTTAAGTATGACATATATATGTATGTATATAATATGTTCTGTCTACACCCGAGCTTAAATTGTATGGTTTGAGCTATGTTTTCTCAGATGCCGTCTCTCTAGGCTTACTGGTCGATTAGTCCAATTTTTTTTTTCTTTTGTTGCAAGTATGACAAGTGTGCACGAAGTGAATAGTTGCTTAAGATGGTTAAATTGACTAAAAGTTCCATTATTTTTCTCAGCAGATAGTTGTATAAATGACTCGAAGCATATGATTTAGCCTCTCCAACTTGAGAAATCTCTGATTGTTCCTTGAATTTTGAATGACAGATTAGAGATTTTCACATCGCCAAAAGAGAGGAAGACATCGGGTATTATGCTGGTTATGTAGGTGAGATTATCTGAGATTGCTTATCTCTGTTCATTCCAGACTCCTTTGTTTGTTTTCGACTCAACTTTTCACTAGCAAACTCCTTCAAATCCCAAAGGTTCTTCCTTCATGTTCGGTAGAGCCTTGACATCAGTCTTCTGGGGAATCATGGCAGATCGCTATGGGCGAAAACCTGTAATAATTATGGGAACAATCGCAGTGTTAGTACAAGATTGCCATTCATTTTGAGTTCCTAGCGAAAAAACTCCTCCGACGAATACAATCAATTGACCATTCTGATTTGATTTATACCAGGGTTATTTTCAACACTCTCTTCGGCCTAAGTGTGAACTTTTGGATGGCTATTGCCATGAGGTTCCTTCTGGGAAGTTTAAATGGTTTACTCGGACCTATCAAGGTAAGATCTCATAAGGCTTATGATTGTTGGGATTCCTCGTGGGACAGGTTATTTTGAGCCTCAAATGAAGTATCCCTTCTTATATTGTTCCATGAATTTGCGACCATTCTCATATATGTATTTCGCTATTTCGTAACAGGCTTATGCTACCGAAATATTCCGTGAGGAGTACCAAGCGCTAGGAGTATCAACCGTAAGATCTTTGACCTTTGTAAAAACCTTTGAGCTCTCAATACAAGTTCCTAGTTCTTCTGCTAAGCAAATAAAGCTGAGAGTTACACTTTGGACACAGGTCAGTACAGCATGGGGGATAGGATTGATCATCGGTCCAGCTCTGGGAGGTTATCTTGCTCAGGTACTTCTGATTTATCATATCTCAACGCATGAAATTTCGTATCCAAAAGCGACAACAATTCAGGCACTGCGTGCAAAATGCTCCTCTCATTTTTCATGCTCCTCTGATGGTCCTGGTTTTCTATTTCTTCCGTTTCAGCCTGCAGAAAAGTTCCCGTCGATATTTCCCAAAGAATCAGTGTTCGGAAGGTGAGTGGAAGTTGCTTTCTTCCAGATTTATATGCAGATCCATATAAGTGATCATGGACACAAGCGGTAAACATTTGATTTCCTGATGTCGATGCAGATTTCCCTACTTCTTGCCCTGTCTCGTCATCTCCGTTTTTGCATTGGTAGTTACTATCGCGACCTGCTGGCTTCCGGTACGCACTTCACCAAACTCAGTTCATGTTTCTCATCCTTGATATTGGAAAACAATCCGATGCTTTTTCTTCTCATGAGACGTTACCTCTGCTTCACCTTATCTATGAAAGAATTATCGACTGCTTGTTGAGCTTTATTGAGGGTCCGAAAATCTGGTTTTATTGCAGGAAACATTGCATATGCACCACAAAAGTAGCAAGTTTGATGCGGCTTGCGAAGATGTGGAGACCGCACCCCTCATGTCCGGCACGAAATACAAGACTCAAAAGGCCGAGGGGAAAGCTCCGAAAAAGTCTCTGTTTCGGAATTGGCCCTTGATGTCATCCATCATCGTGTACTGCATCTTCTCGCTTCATGACATGGCTTACACCGAGGTAACCTAAAATGTCGCGTGCTTGTCTTTGCCTTCTCAGTCCTTCTTTGCTCACCGTCTTGGACATTCTACAATCAGGAGTGCAATGATTTCGATAGTCATGCTGCCAAGTGCTTCATTGACAGTTGCCTAAAGAGCCAAAAAAAATTTCATTGTGGGTGAACACAAACTTATAGTCCGCAATGCAGTAGTCAGAGGACATTCTTTTGGTATAGTTATGATTTAGTGGTTGTCGTAATAATATTACTTCGGCTTGTTCTTGGAACTCTATCATATTCCAAAGTAGTTGATTGGAATATGGCATTAGCATATCAAGCTGGTTTCCTAATAAGTTCATTTTTGTGTTAATTTAAGCTCTTTCAGTTTGATCCTCTCATTAGCCATTCTGTACTACTTTCTCTTTGTAGATCTTCTCACTATGGGCCGTAAGCCCTAGGCGATATGGGGGCTTAAGCTACACGACTGAAGATGTGGGAAATGTTCTTGCAATCTCAGGTATATACTCCTGTTTCTTTGTTATATTTCAAGATAGATTCTTTCAGAAAAAAACTGTAATTCGAACGAAACTTTGAGTGGTGGCAGTCTGAATTCATTGATATGCGTTCTGTCTATTTGAACCTTAGAAGCGTGGTGGTCTATTATCATTCAACTCTCTGTGTGCTCGTTCTATTTGCTGGAAATTGCTGATTACTAAATTCTACTGCCAGGTGCCAGCCTTCTCATCTTCCAAACGTGTTTATACCCATACTTGAATAGACTTCTCGGCCCTGTTGTGGTAGCTCGCTTTAATGGGGTATGTTCCGACGGCTCCTAACTGGAAATCGAGCACCTGCTCGTGATAAATATATTTTCTGGCTATTGTATCTCCGGCCATTCAAGATTTATTTGATAAAAAAGACGATGATCCCCTGGTTTTAATTCTCACAAATTCGTGCAGGTCCTAGCGATTCCGCTCTTGTCAAGCTACCCTTTTATAGCCATGCTGACTGGACTAAGTCTCTCCATAGTGCTGAATTGCGCATCAGTTGCGAAGAATGTTCTATCTGTAAGTATGTCTTACTCTGCAAGCTACTATATATGAAGCTAATATGCACGTTAATCATTCAAATTACTTTTTGTGCATGGAAAAGAGAAAAAAATCCAAATTCTCTGCTCGTACCTAATTCTAATTGTCATATTTTGCATGTCGAAAGACTTCCATCATCACCAGCTTGTTCCTTCTGCAAAACAAAGCCGTGGTGAGCTTCTAAAGATTATCCTCGAAGAGTCTGATCTTTATTAACATTCTCAAATACATACCTCTCTCGCAAAGGTTTGGCTTAACTCTGAATCTGAAATCGCAGGATCAAGATCAGAGAGGAGCTGCTAATGGAATTGCGATGACTGCAATGTCTCTCTTCAAGGCGGCTGGTCCAGCCGGAGGAGGCACAATGTGAGATCTGGTTAATTGTTCTCTGCTTTCATTATGTCATTAAAACGGGACAATTAAGCAGTTGGTCATGTTAAATTCATCACTGAAAACAAATAATTACCTCTGCATGCTTCAAGAGTAGATTTAATTAGTGTTCTCATGCATGGAACCAAATTTTTGGCAGATTCTCTTGGGCACAGAAGCGTCAGGATGCAGCCTTTCTCCCAGGTAAACTGACTTTTTCCAGTTCTACGATGACGGCTCTGGTCTTCTTCGTATAAACATGACTAGTTCATCTGTTGTCTTCCGCTAAAAGAAACGAAGAAGTTGTTCAAATGAAGCTGTGCATATGCACACGATTCATGATACACAATGATGAGAAATAAGTCGAGGCCACTGTGATAGAGCGTATTTGATCTCTAAGCCGAATGAGGAACTTTAACAGCCTCGTGCCTATGTGCAGGCAACAACATGGTCTTCTTCATCCTGAACGTGGTTGAGGCAATTGGGGTGCTGATGACTTTCAAGCCCTTCCTAGTCGAACGCTGCTAAGTGGAAGAAACAGAATCAAACCCGCATGAATTCTAAGGAGAGCCCTGCTAAAACTCAGAGCAGAGCCAGAAAAAAATCAGCTGCCATTCAATTTTTCTTCTTCACAAGGTCGAGCAGCATTTGCCTTCCACAAAGCGGAGGCGGCCCCTTTCAGGTCAAGAATCTCCATCCTAGTTGAATCAGCGTTTTGGCTCTTATGTGCTCACATTCTTAATATTCCAACAACAGCACCGACTAGAATTACGATGTATTACTCATTATAGTGTAACCTTCAGTAGAATTAGCCTCTGGAAGGATTAGTCCGCGACATTGTAAGAATAGTGCAATTGATTGAAAACAGAAAAACCGGTCAGGTCAATCAGAAGTTTCATCGGTTGAATTCATTGATATGGTTGAATTCATTGATATTGCTGCACTTACCGCTTCCTTCTTAGTGCAACAGCAACCAGCTTATGAGCCTAACAGAGACATCGCGACAGGAACGGAATGCTTGATGCCGGGCAGAAGGCAGATACCATCTGTACTCCATATCAGCTCGCTTAAAACGATACCATTGTTTCGATAAATTGGTCCACCTAGTTATGTAGGAGTCCTTAACACCGCATCGAACATTTCAAGATAAAGTCCGCAATAATCTTAAGATGAGAGAGAAAAGGAAGGATAGTGCAAATGTCCGATGCTATCTCATCATCCATTAAGTCAGCTGCGACGTAGAATCAAAGCTCTTTATGGGCCAAACGGTTTTAGGTTCTTTACAGATTCTACCTAGAATATATCCATCAGAAATCTAACAATCGGAATAGAGTCCTCATTATTTTAAAACCTGGAATGTACTCTATACATCATGGAACCTAAAATCAACCTTGTCAATTTAAAAGAAGCCGTTCCATAGTCAATTTTTCAAACGGCAGCTACGATCGATAGTTTATAAATACAAATCTGTGTGTGTTTCTCTATTAGTTTCCCTTTGCTTGTGTTGTGGTCCACCATGTCGCTATTGATAGACAGTGGCAACTTTATGCATCACATGCCATTTTTGTCCAACTTTTCGTTACCTCACCCTAGAAAAAAATATTTAAATAAATAAAAAGTCAGTACTTCACAAATGTGTATACGAAAATATGTTTTCTTCCTTCCCCGATTCGAAGAAATTGTCTCTAACTAAATACAAATGATGCGGGTTATGACTTATGAGCAGGGGACCACACCCACGTACAACTTCGATAATAATTGCATTTTGACCCTCTCATCACAAACTCTATCATCACCACTTTGGTGGCTCATGTCATGGGGCTTTCGAAACTGACATTACCTTGTGATATGCCTCAGCGAGAAATTATTGAAATCTTCGAGAGCACTTGAGCCCAGTAAATCATAGCCACTGGATTCATGTGGTCCAACGGCTAATATTTTTATTAAATCAATGTGCATTTGAATCATTCACGTACTGCAGGCTTTTACTGCCACCCAAACAACAGGAGCCCTCTAGTTGGAGTCTGGACCTCAACCTCTTTTAACGCGTCGCTATTGATGGTCAAGGAAAATGTGACGCTTGATTCCCCACCACCATCACCACCACCATCATCATCAGTCCAGCTACATATCACAGTGCAACCAGCAACCAACATCTTTAACATCTTTCCAGCTCCCCCTTTCGTTCCCTCCATTTTTTGTCGTCTCCCCAAAACGGAGCCTCGTCTTTTTACAGTTGATGAAAGGAAATGTTCTCATGGGAGTCGCAAAAGGCTACTTTTCTTGTCCCAGTTTCCTGCGAATGAACGACGTCGAGAAGGAAAAAGTCGAATTGGCGTATGATACTCAACATCATTGGTCCGAGAGACGTGCGCTGGATTGCATCTAACCCTTCCGACGTGCAACGCCAGAATGGACCGGATTCTATTTCTCTTTCTTTACTAGTTTGTCGTATAGAGAATGAATGCCTGTCACATCTCACCGATCGCGTCTCTCCAGACTTTTGACCTTTGTGTTATTATCATTATGACTTTGTTATGTCACCGTCAGTGTCCTTACTACTGTTGACGCTCTTCACTAATGTACTTTGAGTCGGTCTGCTCAAATAAACACCATTTTTGAGAAATTATTTTTCAATTTTTCGACATTCAAATGAAAAAAATAATTAATTTAGAAAAAGCGTTTTTATGAACTATAAAATAATAAGTTTTAATAATAATAAAAAGGACTTCCTTTTCTGATTAGAAATAAATCGTTTTTCATAGACTACAAAACAAATGAAAAATAAAAATTTTCCCTAAAATATATTTTCATTTATCAAGAAGTTTTAAATGAAACAAACACACTCTTAAATTACTAAGTAATCGAATAGGAAAAACATTAAAAATAAAAAAATATCCAATGTACTTGTAAAATATATCATCGACATCTTTGTATATCTCATTTTTATTCGATGCCTTCAATTGAATGGCACGAGATACTAGCTTCTCAACAAAATTTCACTCATGATTTTTGTTCATTTTTTGCAGTTTTCAATATTGTTTGTTTTAACCAGAAAAATAAACAGAAATAGCAATGACAAATTTAATAACAACCAAATCAATGAAATATATATAACCTTAAAAAGTAAGAACGATAGAATTACAATATATATTTGCCACATGCTATAAAATTGCAAATGAATTAAATAAGAGGCAAGGTATAAATTAGCAAATCTAGTTCCTGCCAAGAGTATTTTGCACATTTGCAAATTATGCTTCTCAAGATACAATACCAATACCTATTATATTAACGTTATACAAATAAGACTTAGTCAAATACTTCTCGAAACCGATGCACCTTGACAACCACCCTTAATGAACTAAAGGACACGTCTTTTTTAACATAAAGAACTCATCTTCCTGTTAAATTTACTACTCACTAATTTAGTCATTAATAAACTATAATTTCATGCATAATTTCGTAATATATTTCAAGATTTTATTTACAAGTTTATTTTTATCTATCATACTCTAACTCTTAATGCATTCTTAGACTTTTTTCTTGCATTTTAACTTCACACTTGAAACTAAACAATTACAAAACGAACATCTCACCTTTCACTTTTTATGTAGAAAGAGTGGTCACCGGGCAAATTTTAATAATTTCGATTTGCCGTTTGCTTTTCAAGATGTTTGACTTATAGGGATCTTGTCTCGTACAATTCATCACGTTCTACTTGGGCAACCGGTTAATTATGCATGCATGTGGTCCATAAATCTCTTCTTTCCCTTTTGTGCGATTTACGTGTCACTTTATGTCATTTCAATGTCCAGCTTGATGATGGCTGAGCATGCCACATCTCTCTAGGGTTTTCGAGAAGCAATCTCAACAACTAATAAAGTTGCAAGGGATGCTCTAAGCTCATGTAAAAATTATGGTTTCACGTTGTTTCATTTTATATAATTCTCGAGAGAATATCATGTCAGTTAAAGTCGTATTTAATCATGCGAGCCTCGTTCAACAGCTTATAACTAGTCATTACATTGCCTGATATATTAATTTTGTAAATCATCTTGATATTCAATATTATGTGCTTTTTGTGTATCGGTTAAATGATTTTGCCGAGTCATTTGTCCATAAATGAGAAATTCACTTTCTTGGGCTCAACTATGTTTTTAATAACAAGAAAGCCGCTTGAGATGGCAAGTCAAGGACACTGAACCACTCTTGAATATCATGAACCAAATAAAGAGCGAACTTAAAGAAAATTTAAGTGGGCTGGTGGACATCAAAGGTGCCAAGCCAAAACCAGAAGATTTCAATACATACGCGTGGATTTTGTTCTTAATCACTGTTAGAGATAATTATCATAATGATTCCTAAAACTCACTTTGTCAAACTTGCTTAAACCGCAATGATGACATTTGTAACCAGTTGCTTTTCACAATTCATGAATCATCTCTTTAAAAGCCAACCATCTAGAGCTCCTCTATGATTTCACTCCCACCTGCAAAAGAACCGAACCTTCAATCATACACTACAGAATCAGCTTTTTTCTATCTTTCGGGTAAGTGATCAAAACCTTGCTTTTGTTTTCATGAAATGATCTGAAGTTATAATCTCTATCATCAGCTTTGAACGGGAAGCATCTGACGTTCTCACGCGCTCTCACTCTCAGAACATGCCTTGCATGGAGAGCGCTTTGTGATTGTTCTCTCCTTAAGCGGATTTTTCGTGTGAAAGAAGAAGGGTTGTCTACATCATTTTTAGGAAGGTGAATTTCGCGTGTTCTGCTCTATCTGTTGAGGTTAAAAACAATGGCGGTTGACGACCAAACGGAGGTATTGTTGAAGAAGCAGTACTATGACAACTGCCCCGGCTGCAAAGTCGACAAGCTTAAGGAATCACAGAGAGGCTTGCCGATCTGCGAGCTTGTATCTGTCTGGATCGTTGTGCTCAGCACCGGTAATGAGCACATAAAGCCTTATTGTTATTCATAAGTTTTCTGTCAACTATTGGATTTTCTTGTCTGAGTTCATTGGACTTTACTGATTTGCTGGACATGACCGAGACGCACATTTATGACCTGTTTGGTAACACTCTAAATAGCATATGATTCTATTTGTTTTTATTTTTTGGTTCTTCGGAACAAAAAAATAACATAAATCTATTTGGTAAACTTTTTGTTTCAGGGAACAAAAATCCGTTTTTTATTTATTTATTCCCGGGAATAAATTTGGAACAGAATCAATAAATAACTTGTTTTCAATAACAATTCTAGAATCAGCCCAACTTTTTCTTTTTTCTCTTTGTTTGTTTCTTCTTTTCTTCTTCTCTCTTCTTCTCTCTTCTTCTTCTTCCTCCCAATCCGTCATCAGCGACTAGTTGCTCGACCGCCGCCGCCACCGTTGACAATGGCTGACGACCAACTAGGCAAGGTTTGGAGAGCTCGTTAGAGGCTCGCTTGGCCACCATGAGCCTCGGCCTCACAGATCTAGGTGAGGCTACCTCACCTAGTGGCCAAACTTTAGTGAGCAAGCCTCGCCTTGCCACCAGCAAGGCTCGACCTCGCCAGCCGGCATGAGGCTCACCTAGATTTGAGAGGCCGGCCATGGCGAGCCTCCAGCAAGCTCACCGGACATTACCAAGCTGGTCGCCGGCCACAACCATGGCTAGCGATCGGCCCCAAAGAAGGAGGAAAAGAAGACAAAAGGAAAAAAAGAAAAAGAAAAAGAAAATAATGAAAAAATAAGAAAAATATAATAAAAGTATTAAAAAATTAAAAGAAACAAAAAAATTTCAAAGTCCTAAAAAATGCTTTTCTATTACGGAAATAAAAATTTTGGATAATAACAAAGCGCTTTCAAAAGCTCAGAAATTGTTCTCGAAAACAAAATAAATAAAAAAATCATTTCTAAGCAAAAATTGTTCTTAAAAACAAAATTATTACCAAACGCATCTTTATATGATATGTTGAAGTTAATTCGTTTCGAATAATTCAGTTGTTGACGAGAAGTTAAGCCAATGGAATGTTGCTTAGTGACGGAGAGTATGTCCATAGATGTCTAATTTCTCTGGAAGTATTAGTCCGATTTATTTGATTGTGAAATATCATTTAGCTATAGCATTAATTCTTTCAATAATGAGAAGATCTTTGCTGGTTCCGAAAGATGTGCTGGCAAGATGTAAGTGGAGTCATATAATTAGTAGCCAGTTAGAGTGGATATTCTATTTTGGCTGATTTATGATGTTGCTGACCTATGTCCTGTCCTTTCTCTTTCCAGTACTGCCAGTATCATCTCTATTCCCATTCCTTTACTTCATGGTAAGCTCTTGAATTTTATACTTCAATTCTAAGCATGATGTATATATGACTGTTGTGTTTGCACTCAAGACATTGTGTCCTAAATTGTATGGTTTGGGCTCTGTTCTCTCAATCGTCGTCTCTCCGGGCTCCAAATTGTTATTCCCGGTCGACTCGTCCTGAAAATTTCTGCTTTCGTTACAAATGAGACAAGTATGCACGAAGTGAACATTCTTTTGTCTAACTTTGAAGCATCAGAGTTAGTCATTGGCATGCAATCGCAAAGGATATTTAAGCTCGATAAAAAGTTCCATCACTTTCCTCATTAAACCATTGTATAAACGACTCGAAGTATATGCTTTAGCCTCTTGTAATGAAGAATCTTCATTTGTTTGTTGAATTCCTAATGGCAGATTAGAGATTTTCATATTGCCAAAAGAGAGGAAGACATCGGGTATTATGCCGGTTACGTAGGTGAGATTGTCAGAGTTGCTTATCTTTGTTCATTGCGGACTCCTTTGTTCGTTTCTGACTAAATTCTTCCCTAACAAACCCTTGAAATCTTGAAGGTTCTTCATTAATGTTCGGTAGAGTCTTGACGTCGCTATTCTGGGGAATTGTCGCAGATCGCTATGGGCGAAAACCCGTTATAGTTATAGGACTAATTACAGTGTTAGTACAATATTACCTTTCATTTGAGTTCCCAATGAAAGAACATCTCTCCGACAATTACACTCAATCAATGACTAAGATTCGATATATATCAGGGTTATCTTCAACACTCTATTTGGCCTAAGTGTGAACTTTTGGATGGCCATTGCGACAAGGTTCCTTCTAGGAAGTTTAAATGGTGTACTCGGACCGATCAGGGTAAGATCTCATACAGTTACGAACTTTGGGACTCATCAGGGAACGAATTATTTCGAGCCTCAAATAAACCATCCCTTCTTATAGTGTTCCACGAGTTTGCCATTATTCTCATAAATGCATTTCGTAATTTCTTAACAGGCTTATGCGACCGAACTATTCCGTGAGGAGTACCAAGCGCTAGGAGTAACGACGGTAAGATCTCCAACCTTTGTCAAAACCTTTTAGCTCTCAATACAGGTTCCTAGTTTTTCTGCGAAGTAAATAAAGCTGAGAGTTACATTTTGGACTCAGGTTAGTACGGCATGGGGGATAGGATTGATTATCGGTCCAGCTCTGGGAGGTTATCTTGCGCAGGTATGTCTGATTTTTATCGTATCTCCCACTTAGAATTGAGTATTCCACAGAACGATGACAATTCCGACACACGTGCGCGAAATGCTTCTCTCATTTTTCATGCTCCTCTGAGGTTCCCGGTTTTGTATTCTTTTCTCTTCAGCCCGCGGAAAAGTTCCCGTCAATATTTTCCAAAGAATCGGTGTTCGGAAGGTGAGCGCAGTTGCTTTTTACTAAATGAATACTGCAGATCCTTTTTAGTGATCATCGACTGATTTCCAGATTTCCATGCAGATTTCCCTACTTCTTGCCCTGTCTCACCATCTCAATTTTTGCGTTGGTAGTTTCTATTGCGTCCTTCTGGCTTCCGGTATGCACTTTTGTTCTTTTTTACCCTTTCCTCAGACATTACCTCTACTTCGCTTTATTTATGAAAGAATTACCAACTGCTTGTCGCGCTTTATCGAGTGTCTTAATATCTGGTTTTATTGCAGGAAACATTGCATATGCACCATGGAAGTAGCGAGCTTGATGAGTCTTGCAAAGATATGGAGACCGCATCCCTGGAGTCCCCCACAAAAAACAAGAGACATAAATTCGAAGGGAAAGCTCCGAAAAAGTGTCTGATTCGAAATTGGCCCTTGATGTCGTCCATCATTCTGTACTGCGTCTTCTCCCTTCATGACATGGCTTACACGGAGGTAATATGCTGCGTGCTTGTCTATGACGCCTTCTCATTTATTCTTTCTGGACTGTACCAGACATTCTACGATCATGAGTGCAATGATTTCAGTACTCGTGCTGCCAAGTGCTTCATTACAGTTGCTAAAACAGCAAAAAATGTATTTCTGTGGATGAACACGAACTGATAATTTGCAATGCAGCGGTCAGTAGACATTCATTCGGCTAGTTATGATGTAGTGGTTGTTGCGAGACAATTACTTGGTCTTGTTCTTTGGAATTCTATCCTAGTTTTTAAGTAGCTCATCGGAATATGGCATCAGCATATCATGCCAGTTTCCAAATAAATTCATTTATGTGTTAAATTGATCTCTTTCATTTTGATCCTCTCATTGGCTGTTCCGTGCTACTCTCTCTTTTTAGATCTTCTCTCTATGGGCCGTAAGCCCTAGGCGATTAGGCGGTTTAAGCTACACAACTGAAGATGTTGGAATTATTCTTTCTATCTCAGGTATGTAAGCCACAATTTCTTTCTTATATTTCCAGATAAACTCCTTCGGGAAAACAACGAGGTAGACAGTAAATCTGCAATTTAGACGAAACTTTGAGACGTGGCTGTCTGTATTCATTGATATGCATTCTGCCTATTTAAAACTTAGAAGTACGGTGGTCTATTGTCATTTAACGTTTCTCTGTACTCGTTCAATTATTTGTGGGGGAATGCTGATGACGCAATTCTACTGCCAGGTGCTGGCCTTCTTGTCTTCCAAACCTGTATATTCCCACACTTGACCAGACTTCTTGGCCCAGTTGTGGTAGCTCGCATTGGTGGGGTATGTTTTTGACATCTCTTAACTTGAACTTGAGCGCCTGCTCATGGAAAGTATATTCTGGCTATTGTATCTCCGGCCATTCACGACTCATTTGATAAAAAGACCTATTCACCGGCGTTCCCTTTGCAAAAATGTGTGAGTGCAGGTCTTATCGATACCCCTCTTGTCGAGCTACCCATTTATTGCCATGCTTACTGGGCTAAGTCTCTCCACAGCATTGAATTGCGCATCAATCGCAAAGAATGTTATTTCTGTGAGTATGCCGTACACTCTAAACCATATTATATGGGGCTAATATGCACGTAAACCATTCCAATTGCTTTTTCTATATGAAAAGGGAAACAGCAAAACCTCTGTTCGTACCTAATTCTAACTGTCAAATTTTGCATGTCGAAAGGTTTGCATTCTCACCAGCTTGGTCATTCTTCAAAACAAAGCCGTGGTAAGCTTCTAATGACCATCCTCGATGAGTCTGATCTTTATTAACATCCTTGAATGCGTACCTTTGTCATTAAGGTTTGGCTTAAGTACGAATCTGGAAATCGCAGGACCAAGATCAGAGAGGAGCTGCTAATGCAATAGCGATGACTGCCATGTCTCTTTTCAAGGCATTTGGTCCAGCTGGAGGAGGCACAATGTGAGTTCTGCTTAATTGTGGTCAGCTTTCGTTTAATCACAACGACAGGACAATTGAGCAAGCGATCATATAAAACTCATCAGTGAAAACAAACAATTACTACTGCTTGCTTAAAGAGTGGACTTGATTAATGTTCTCATCCATGGACTCAAAATCTTTGGCAGATTCTCTTGGGCACAGAAGCGTCAGGACGCGGCCTTCCTCCCAGGTAAACCGACTTTTTCCAATCTCCGATCATGGCTCTTGCCTTCTTTGTATAACCATGACCAGCTAATCTGTTTTCATCTGCTAAAAGAAAAGAAGGTGACATGATGTGTGTATGAGAAATAAGTCTATGCAGCCATGATAGACCGCGCTTGAGCTCTCAGCTGACTATGGAACTGTAATGACCGCATGCCAATGCGCAGGCAACCATATGGTCTTCTTCATCTTGAACGTGGTTGAGGCCATTGGGGTGCTGATGACGTTCAAGCCTTTCCTAGTGGAATGCCGCAACTAAAAGAAAACACGATCGAACCCACTTGAATTCTAATTGTGATCTTGCTAAAACTCAGAGCAGAGCTTGCAAAAAATAAGTTGCCATTTGATTCTTTCACAAGGTGGAGTAGCATTTGCCTGACACGAAGCCGACCAGACCTGTTCAGCCAAGAGTCGCCATCCTAGTTGAATTAGCAATTTGGCACCTGTGTATTAATATTTTTTTATCCTCCAACTGTAATACCAAAAATAAATATATTGTATTGCTCTGTATCATGTGATTTTCTACAGAATTAGTGTTTGTTAGGTTTTGCGGAAGCATGTGTTTTGGTATTAATGATAGTTTTTGGTTAGTGATATGTGCAAGTGTATGGTGTAGTTTATAGAGGATGGACAAGGGACAAGATAGGATAATTAAAGGATAAAGAACATGGGATATGGGAAATAGTTTCATTAGTTGAATAAAATAATTTTACAAAGGAGGTGTTGGTGAGGGAGCATGGTGTGGTTTTTATGGTTAGCTCCCTCCACCCTCTTACATTTGTTGTTCTACTATGCTCTCCCCTCTTTCCTATTTATAGTGTGCTCTACCAACATTCTAGATTTGTGTAGAATGTTGTCCACTTGGCTTAATCTAGAGAGTTCTAGATTGTAGTTTATCCTCTCTTCTTCTAGAGAGATCTACACATGTGCTTCTACATTTTTCTCTTTCTTCCAAAAACTTCATCTAGGGAATTCTAGAAGTTTAGCAACTCTAGGAAATTCTAGAAAATGGATCACCATTTCCAACAGTGTCCGGAAAGGATTAGTCCGTGACATTGTAAGGACAGTGCAATCGATTGAAAACAGAAAAACCAGTGGGTTATTAAGAAGTTTCGTTCAATTCATTGACATTGCCACAATTTCCGCTTCCTTCCTGCTTGTGCCACACCAACCAGCTTATGAGCCTGGCAGAGATATAGCAAGGCTGGGCGGAAAGCAAATACAATCTTTACTCAATATCAGATTGCTAAAAGAGAGATCCTTGTTCCGCTAGCTGGTCCACCTACACATGTAAGAGTCCTCAGGACGGCATTGAACATTTCGAGATAATGTGTTACGATAATCTTAAGACGAAGGGGGAAACAGAAGGAAAGTGCAAATACCCGATGCTGTCTCAACGTCCACTGAGTCAGCTGTGGCTCGAAAACTGTTTGTGTCATCCATATCCCAGATCATTTGATTTACTTTCATTAAATTTACTATGAGCAGTGTCAATAATGTCTGCGAAATAAGATCCGAGCAAACGGCTGTTTATTTATCAAGTTATTAACTCAAGTTTTTCCACCTTCTTGATCTTTCCTTCTCTGCGCCAAGAAGAGAACTTTCCTTGGCCCCCGCTGTTGTTATTTATGAGGGCAAAAAAACTATTGTAGGCTGGCAATCTTTTGGTAAATGACTATATCATAATAGAAGTAATATACAGAAAAAAATAAAAAATGAAAGGTCTTAAAATGACAATGAGTATTGATCTTAACTCGTCTACACTTTTTTTCGAAGCAAAATATTGCCTGTTAATTTCCTATTAGAAGTCAACAGTTCTTAATTTGAAAAACCTTTTTAAAATTCGGCATGATCTCAATTTAGCTTGTGCATATTTTGTTAAGGAAATGGAAAGCCGCGGACAGGTCAAGTTCTTTGCGAATCTTAAGAGGGATAAGGTTTGAATATGTTAGATTGATGTCCGTTTGATATATGAATTCAATCAGTATAGAAGTGCTCCAGCTTCGTGTAATTGCTTCCTCATACAGAAGGCAACCAAATCTCTCATGTTCTAATCTCGATTATGTTGTGCATACGTTCTTTTCGCTAGCCTAGTTGTTCTCGATTCTTTGGGCCGTCGAATTCGATATTGTGATTGGCCTTATCACAAGAGTGCTGTTTCGCCTCCTCCTGAGGAGCAGTTTTGCTTGTTTCTTGATGATTCATTTGGGCACACCGTTCATACGTTCCGCACTCATTTGTTTCTCAAGTTTAAGCCCCTTTTTGAGAATGTAGACCGATCCGTATTGTAGAGATAATAGGCGTTCAAGGAAATCTTTCTTTAGTTCAAATTGACGGTGAGAAGTGGTCTTGAAATAAAGAAGCTGCTGATTTGTTTTTATCTTATGGGCACAAAGGATCTGTTTCTCACAAAGAAAAACGTATTAAGCTCTGGAAAAGGATGTCTCTGAGGTCACACACAGGAAAGAATTCAAGCCTGATTTTCTTGGCCGCACGACGAGTGCTGAAGAAAGGGCGATTTGTTGTTCTACACTTTACAGTCAATTGAGTTGTTTTACATGTAAACAATGTGAGTTTGAGCTTAATCTAGATGGAGAAGAGCGTGTGGACAATTGTAATTCTGATTCTTTGATTATTAGTGAATTATTTATTACCGGCTCTCTCAATGGGGTAAGTACCTATACTCGATTCAAACCATATAAATTGCCCTTTATTGTCCATCATTTATTTCTTTAGTGATTTTGCATTGATTTAATTATAAAATCCAGTCAATTTCTGCATTATATTACAACACATGCATACATGGGATGTGACCTTAACAACGGGATGCGAGGAAAGGTTTTGCTTCACTTGATCATAGTTCTTGTATTTAGTGAACTAATGTTTGAACTGAGTGACTCGATTTGTTGCTTTCTCTTGCAAGATCCTATCATTATATTACAATACCTGCGAACACGGGATGTGACCTTAACAATGGGATGTGAGGGAAGCTTTTGCTTCACCTGGTCATAAATCTTGCTATTAAGGGTGCGTATGAAAACGCTTATCTTCTTCTTCTTTTTTCTATTCTTTGGCTCTCCGGAATAGAAAAATAACAAAAATCCGTTTGATAACTTCAATTAATTTTTCTATTCCCCGGAATAGAAAAATGGCCGGGAAATAGATTTAGAATAGAAACAAGAAATAGAAAAAAATAATTTTTTTTTTAATTTTCGGGAATAATTTCTAGAAATAAGTCTTTTTTTCTTTCTTTCTTTTCTTCCTCGATGCTCGTTGCCCCTTGCCGCTTGCCGCCGACCAAACGCATTCTTATTCTTTTTCTATTTTAAGAATATAAATTTTGTGTAGTTACCAATGTTGTGTTTGGTAAGGCTTCCGGAGATAGATGTTTATGTTCTTTTGTTCCTGGGAGCATAAATAGAATACAAGCGCATTTGATAATTTTTTTTGTTCTCGGAAACAAAAACAAAAAACAAAAAAAAGTCACTTCTTATTCCCGGGAACAACTTTAGAAACAAGAATCAAAAAACAAAAATCAAGATTTTTTTCCTTTTATTTTCTTCCTTTTTATTTTTTTTTCTTGTCTTCATCTCTTCTTCCCCTAGCCGGTCGTCGGTCTTGGTATTGGCCGGCGACCAGCTAGACGAGGCTCGGCGACCTCACTGGAGCCGTGCAAGCCTCTGGCAAGGTCACCCCAAGCTCGCCAGCCATCAACAAGGCCCCCCCGAGCCTCGCCGTGGCTGGGGAGGCTCCCCCAAGCCTCACTCGGCCACCATGAGCCTCACAAGCCACGAGGCCCCCTTGAGCCTTGCCATGGCTGGGTGAGGCTCGAGGTGACCTCACCAGCCCTAGGAAAAAGAAAAAAAAAAAAGAACAAAAGAAAAATGTAATAAAATTATTAATAAATTAAAAGAAATTCTAAGTCACAAAAATATATGGGGCCATACTAAATACATTTCTCTCCTGGGAACAAAAATTTGTTGTAGTTATCAAATGCGTTCAAATGCTCAGAAACTGTTTCGAGAACAAAAACAGACAAAAGTATTTCAAAAAAAAAAATCATTCTCCCAAATATAAATATTACCAAACGCATCTCAAATGCGTTCTTTTACTAAAAAATTATTTTATGGAATAGAAATAAAAAAAGACTATTTTTGAAAAAAATTATTTCTCGAAATATAAATGTTATCGAATTTACCTTAAGTGATCTAATGTTTGAACTGATAAGAGCAGAGAATATGAATGTCTCTTTGGCACAAGAATCTTTTAATGGTCATCGGAAACTGTTTCTCAGGATGAACGTGGTAAGTCCTGATGGTAATGATTCGTCACTTCACTCCTGTCCTTTTGAACAGCACTTCATATGATGCGAGAATCCACACTCCCCATCGGCAATTGGCTCGGAGAAATGCGGAGCTTCTTCCACAATGAGCTGAATCTAGTGACAATATGTAGGGTGAGTTTGGTTGGATTTTTGGATAAAATTTTTAAAAAAATATAAAGAATTTTAAGTTAAAGGAATTTTTTAAATGTATTTGTTAAATTATAATCTAAAAGCGTTTGCGAAGTATTTTTGAGTAAAATAGTGTTTAAAGAGATTATATTTACAAAACACTTGTGTTTAAAAAAAAGGAAAAAATCATTAAAAGAAAAATAGAAAGGTTAGCCGGCAAGGGCAGGCGGCTGCCGGCAATCGAAATCTGTTGTTGGCAGCCAACATCAGAGATTGCAAGACCTCAGGTGACCCTAGGGTACAACCGATGAGGGCTGCTTGGGGTCAGGTGACCCTCGGAGACCATTAGCAAGGGTCGCCTAGTCGCATGACCTTCATGAGATGTCGCGCGACCTCAGGTGGCCCTTTACGAAGGTCGCGCAATCTAGATCTAGGTCGCGGCAACATAACAAGCGAGGCGCCGAGGTCACGCGCTTGGCTTGTGACGGTCGTCGGGGTAGCCACGACCTCGCTAGCCTCTCTCAAGCCCGTCGCCAACCCATTGCAACCACGTGCAACCACGCCATGCGACTCAATGAAGAAGAAGATGAACAATGAATCACAAGGGCAAAAATAGAAAAACAAAAATTGAATGAGAATAGTTTTGGAACAAAATTCTTATATTAAACTCTAGAGAGGCTTTCCGAAAATGCTAAAAGCTCAAGACAGTCTAGAACTTGTCTTGAGCTTTCAGTCTTTAAAAGGCAAATATTCTCTCAAGGTGGGTTACAAAAATTTTATCAAACACCAAATATATGGCCAAATAGGCTTTGGACACCCCAAGCTCCTTCTCAAGGTCATTCTCAAATGCACCCTTAGGGTGCGTTTGGATGGGTATTTAGAAAGCCCATTTAGCCCTCAAAGCCCTTTCAACCAAAATAAGGGTGTTTGGCAACCTCCTTGAAGGAGCTTTCAAATGAAAGTGAGTCTTTGGAAATGCTGAAAGCATTTTTTTTCTTCCTAAACTACCCTTATTAATTTTTCATATTTTCATTATTACCCTTATATTTATTTATTTTTTAAACGAAAAAGGAGCAGCCCTTCGCCGGACCGGCGAAGGGCGACAGCCGCCGGCGAGCCAGATCTAGCGCCGGCGGTCGTCGGCTGAGGTCGCCCGAGGTCGGGCGACCTTCGGCGAGGGTCGCGCAACCTAGCCGAGGGCCGCGACCTCGGGCGACCCTCGGCGAGGGTCGCGTGACCCAGCCGAGGGCTGCCGGAGGTCGCCCAACCTCGGGCGACTAGGGTCGCTCGACCCAGGGGCCGCGCGACCCGGGCGACCGCCGCTTGGGTCTCGTGGCCGCAGGCGGCCCTCGCCTGGGTCTCGCGAGGGTCACATGATGGCGAGGGCCGCTTGCGGCCGCGAGACCCAGCGGCGGTCACTTGGGTCGCGCGGCCCCTGGGTCGAGCGACCTCCGGCGGCCCTCGGCTAGGTCGTGCGACCCTCGCCGGAGGTCGCTCGACCTCGGGCGACCTCAGCCGACAGCCGCCGGCACCATATCTGGCTCGTCGACGGCCGCAGCCCTTCGCTGGTCCGGCGAAGGGTTTAGCTGAATTTTCAAAAAAAAAGAAAAAATAAAGAAAAAATAATACCCATCAAAGCCCCTTGTGAAAGTTTTTTTTACCAAACACACATTCAACTCAAAGTCCATTTGCAAAAAATTTTTACCAAACACAACTGCATTTTCCCCAAGTAGCTTTGGGCTTTCAGCATTTGCATTGGACTCAAAGCCCATTGCAAATGCTGAACCAAACGTAGCCAGTGCTTCCATCATCAGCAGTTGGGTGAAAAATCCTCGTTGACAAAATGACTGGCAGCAACTACATGCAATGATTGCATACTTAATCCCTGTTTTTACGCTTTAGATGCACGGGGGACGTATGGATCCACAAGAGGAAATTGTCCTTTCGATACTAAAAACTTTTTTCAAGAAGATCATGCCCATGTCCACCGACAGAGACCACAGTTTTCTATCGTTGCCACCATGATTTTTGAAACCTGTTGTTCCTTTTTTTTTCCTTTGAATGAACGTTGTCGAAAAGGAAAAGGGAACGAGCCCATGACAGCACAATTATAAATTCCACAGATGTGCCTTAGATCGCATCTATGTAACTCCAAAAGGACCATATCGGTATTTCTTCTTTCCCACGTTTCTGTCGTTTAGGAAATGAATGTCTGTGACCTCGTACTAATCATGCCTCTGCAGAAAAAGGAAAATCCGGACTGTTTGGCGTACTTCGTTATAAGTTCGTCATGTGGCTCAACGTTGACGGTCTAAAGCAAGACCCAGAAGATGTATCGATTTTGTTCTTACTTACTTTTGTCACATTTCCTTTCTTCCTTTTGAAAGCCAACCATTTAAAAAGCTCCTGCATAATTTCACTCCCACTTGCGAAAAGAAAACAATATCCCTTAATCATACATTATCAAACCAACTTTTGTTTTTAAATTGTTTTGCGGGATTGTGAATCAAACTTACAATCTATATTTTTAGCTCTCCCTGTCGAGGTTAATAACAATGGCAGCGGAAGAACAAGAGGAGGCGCTCTTGGAGAAGCATTTCCATGAGAATTGCCCTGGCTGCAAAGTCGAGAAGTATAAGGAATCGCGGAGAGGCTTGCCGATCCATGAGCTCGTGTAAGTATGGATCGTCGTGCTTTGCTCAGGTAATGAGCATATATGGCATTATCGTTGTTCATAAGCTTCCGGCCAACTTTTGGGTTTTTTTTTTTTTGGGTTCTTTTAACTTACCAGGTAACTACCCATAACAAATTACAACGACTAGAATTTGCATGATATTTTGGAATTAATTTGTTTGGGATAATTCAGTTGTTGATATGAAGTTAAGCCGATGACGATATTGCATAGTGATGAAGAGTATACCTCCAGATGTTTCCTTTCTCTTGTGTCGTCATAGCTATGACGTTAATTGGTTCCATAATTTAATCTTTGACACTTCGAAAAGATGTGCTTGTAGTCACATAATTACTGACCTGTGGCCTGTCCTTTCTCTTTCCAGCACTGCCAATATCATCTCTATTCCCATTCCTTTACTTCATGGTAAGTTCATACGTTACTTCAACTTTTAAGTATGACATATATATATGATATGTTCTGTCTACACCCGAGCTTAAATTGTATGGTTTGAGCTTTGTTTTCTCAGATGCCGTCTCTCTAGGCTCCTGGTCGATTAGTCCAATATTCTTTTTCTTTTGTTGCAAGTACGACAAGTGTGCGCGAAGTGAATAGTTGCTTAAGATGGTTAAACTTGACTAAACGTTCCATTATTTTCCTCGGCAGATAATTGTATAAATGACTCGAAGCATATGATTTAGCCTCTCCAACCTGAGAAATCTCTGATTGTTTCTTGAATTTTGAATGACAGATTAGAGATTTTCATATTGCCAAAAGAGAGGAAGACATTGGGTATTATGCTGGCTATGTAGGTGAGATTATCCGAGATTGCTTATCTCTGTTCATTGTAGACTCCTTTGTTTGTCTTCGACTCAACTTTTCACTAGCAAACTCCTTCAAATCCCAAAGGTTCTTCATTCATGTTCAGTAGAGGCTTGACATCGGTCTTCTGGGGAATCATGGCAGATCGCTATGGGCGAAAACCTGTAATAATTATGGGAACAATCGCAGTGTTATTACAAGATCGCCATTCATTTTGAGTTCCCAGCGAAAAAAACTCCTCCGACGAATACAATCAATTGACCATTCTGATTTGATTTATACCAGGGTTATTTTCAACACTCTCTTCGGCCTAAGTGTGAACTTTTGGATGGCTATTGCCATGAGGTTCCTTCTGGGAAGTTTAAATGGTTTACTCGGACCTATCATGGTAAGATCTCATAAGGCTTATGATTGTTGGGATTCCTCGTGGGACAGGTTATTTTGAGCCTCAAATGAAGTATCCCTTCTTATATTGTTCCATGAATTTGCGACCATTCTCATATATGTATTTCGCTATTTCGTAACAGGCTTATGCAACCGAAATATTCCGTGAGGAGTACCAAGCGCTAGGAGTATCAACCGTAAGATCTTTGACCTTTGTAAAAACCTTTGAGCTCTCAATACAAGTTCCTAGTTCTTCTGCTAAGTAAATAAAGCTGAGAGTTAAACTTTGGACTCAGGTCAGTACAGCATGGGGGATATAGGATTGATCATCGGTCCAGCTCTGGGAGGTTATCTTGCTCAGGTACTTCTGATTATCATATCTCGACGCATGAAATTTAGTATCCAAAAGCGACAAAAATTCAGGCAGTGCGTGCGGAATGCTTCTCTCATCTTTCATGCTCCTCTGATGTTCCTGGTTTTCTATTTCTTCCGTTTCAGCCTGCAGAAAAGTTCCCGTCGATATTTCCCAAAGAATCAGTGTTCGGAAGGTGAGTGGAAGTTGCTTTCTTCCAAATTTATATGCAGATCCAATTAAGTGATCATGGACACAAGCGGTAAACATTTGATTTCCTGATGTCGATGCAGATTTCCCTACTTCTTGCCCTGCCTCGCCATCTCCGTTTTTGCATTGGTAGTTACTATCGCGACCTGCTGGCTTCCGGTACGCACTTCACCAAACGCAGTTTATGTTTCTCATCCTTGATATTGGAAAACAATCCGATGCTTTTTCTTCTCACGAGACGTTACCTCTGCTTCACCTTATCTATGAAAGAATTATCGACTGCTTGTTGAGCTTTATTGAGGGTCCGAAAATCTGGTTTTATTGCAGGAAACATTGCATATGCACCACAAAAGTAGAAAGTTTGATGCGGCTTGCGAAGATGTGGAGACCGCACCCCTCATGTCCGGCACGAAATACAAGACTCAAAAGGCCGAGGGGAAAGCTCCGAAAAAGTCTCTGTTTCGGAATTGGCCCTTGATGTCATCCATCATCGTGTACTGCATCTTCTCGCTTCATGACATGGCTTACACCGAGGTAACCTAAAATGTCGCGTGCTTGTCTTTGCCTTCTCAGTCCTTCTTTGCTCACCGTCTCGGACATCCTACAATCAGGAGTGCAACGATTTCCATAGTCATGCTGCCAAGTGCTTCATTGACAGTTGCCTAAAGAGCCAAAAAAAATTTCATTGTGGGTGAACACAAACTTATAGTCCGCAATGCAGTAGTCAGAGGACATTCTTTTGGTATAGTTATGATTTAGTGGTTGTCGTAATAATATTACTTCGGCTTGTTCTTGGAACTCTATCATATTCCAAAGTAGTTAGATTGGAATATGGCATTAGCATATCAAGCTGGTTTCCTAATAAGTTCATTTTTGTGTTAATTTAAGCTCTTTTAGTTTGATCCTCTCATTAGCCATTCTGTACTACTTTCTCTTTGTAGATCTTCTCACTATGGGCCGTAAGCCCTAGGTGATACGGGGGCTTAAGCTACACGACTGAAGATGTGGGAAATGTTCTTGCAATCTCAGGTATATACTCCTGTTTCTTTGTTATATTTCAAGATAGATTCTTTCAGAAAAAAACTGTAATTCGAACGAAACTTTGGGTGGTGGCAGTCTGAATTCATTGATATGCGTTCTGTCTATTTGAACCTTAGAAGTGTGGTGGTCTATTATCATTCAACTCTCTGTGTGCTCGTTCTATTTGCTGGAAATTGCTGATTACTAAATTCTACTGCCAGGTGCCAGCCTCATCATCTTCCAAACGTGTTTATACCCATACTTGAATAGACTTCTCGGCCCTGTTGTGGTAGCTCGCTTTAATGGGGTATGTTTCGACGGCTACTAACTGGAAATCGAGCACCTGCTCGTGATAGATATATTTTCTGGCTATTGTATCTCCGGCCATTCAAGATTTATTTGATAAAAAAGACGATGATCCCCTGGTTTTAATTCTCACAAATTCGTGCAGGTCCTAGCGATTCCGCTCTTGTCAAGCTACCCTTTTATAGCCATGCTGACTGGGCTAAGTCTCTCCATAGTGTTGAATTGCGCATCAGTTGCGAAGAATGTTCTATCTGTAAGTACGTCTTACTCTGCAAGCTACTATATATGAAGCTAATATGCACGTTAATCATTCAAATTACTTTTTGTGCATGGAAAAGAGAAAAAAATCCAAATTCTCTGCTCGTACCTAATTCTAATTGTCATATTTTGCATGTCGAAAGACTTCCATCATCACCAGCTTGTTCCTTCTGCAAAACAAAGCCGTGGTGAGCTTCTAAAGATTATCCTCGAAGAGTCTGATGTTTATTAACATTCTCAAATACATACATCTCTCGCAAAGGTTTGGCTTAACTCTGAATCTGAAATCGCAGGATCAAGATCAGAGAGGAGCTGCTAATGGAATTGCGATGACTGCAATGTCTCTCTTCAAGGCGGCTGGTCCAGCCGGAGGAGGCGCAATGTGAGATCCGGTTAATTGTTCTCTGCTTTCATTATGTCATTAAAACGGGACAATTAAGCAGTTGGTCATGTTAAACTCATCACTGAAAACAAATAATTACCTCTGCATGCTTCAAGAGTAGATTTAATTAGTGTTCTCATGCATGGAACCAAATTTTTGGCAGATTCTCTTGGGCACAGAAGCGTCAGGATGCAGCCTTTCTCCCAGGTAAACTGACTTTTTCCAGTTCTACGATGACGGCTCTGGCCTTCTTCGTATAAACATGACTAGTTCATCTGTTGTCTTCCGCTAAAAGAAACGAAGAAGTTGTTCACATGAAGCTGTGCATATGCACACGATTATATGCACAGCTTCATGATACACAATGATGAGAAATAAGTCGAGGCCACTGTGATAGAGCGTACTTGATCTCTCAGCAGAATGAGGAACTTTAACGGCCTCGTGCCTATGTGCAGGCAACAACATGATCTTCTTCATCCTGAACGTGGTTGAGGCAATTGGGGTGCTGATGACTTTCAAGCCCTTCCTAGTTGAATGCCGCTAAGTGGAAGAAACAGAATCAAACCCGCATGAATTCTAAGGAGAGCCCTGCTAAAACTAGAGCAGAGCCAGCAAAAGATCAGCTGCCATTCAATTTTTCTTCTCACAAGGTCGAGCAGCATTTGCCATCCACAAAGCGGAGGCGGCCCCTTTCAGGTCAAGAATCTCCATCCTAGTTGAATCAGCGTTTTGGCCCTTATGTGCTCACATTCTTAATATTCCAACAACAGCACCGACTAGAATTACGATGTACTACTCATTATAGTGTAACCTTCAGCAGAATTAGCCTCTGGAAGGATTAGTCCGCGACATTGTAAGAATAGTGCAATTGATTGAAAACAGAAAAACCAGTCGGGTCAATCAGAAGTTTCCATCGGTTGAATTCATTGATATTGCTGCACTTACCGCTTCCTTCTTAGTGCCACAGCAACCAGCTTATGAGCCTAACAGAGACATTGCGACCGGAACGGAATGCTTGATGCCGGGCAAAAGGCAGATACCATCTGTACTCCATATCAGATCACTTAAAATGATACCATTGTTTCGATAAATTGGTCCACCTAGTTATGTAGGAGTCCTTAACACCGCATCAAACATTTCAAGATAAAGTCCGCAATAATCTTAAGATGAGAGAGAAAAGGAAGGATAGTGCAAATATCCAATGCTATCTCATCATCCATTAAGCAGAATCAAAGCTCTTTACGGGGTGGACAGTTTTAGGTTCTTTACATATTCTACCTAGAATCTATCTATCGGAAATTTACCAATCGGAATAGAGTCCTCATTGTTTTAAAACTTGGAATCTACTCTATACGTCATGGAACCTAAAACCTACCTTGTCAATTTAAAAGAAGCCATCTGGAATCTACTCTATACATCATGGAACCTAAAACCTACCTTGTCAATTTAAAAGAAGCCGTTCCATAATCAATTTTTCATACGGCAGCTACGATCGATAGTTTGTAAATACAAATCTGTGTGTGTTTCTCTATTAGTTTCCCTTTGCTTGTGTTGTGGTCCACCATGTCGCTATTGATAGACAGTAGCAACTTTATGCATCACATTCCATTTTTGTCCAATTTTTTGTTACCTCACCCCAAAAAAAAAAAAATTTAAATAAATAAAAAGTCAGCACTTCACAAATGTGATGCAGGTTATGACTTATGAGCAGGGGACCAAACCCACGTACAACTTTGATAATAATTGCATTTTGAGCCTCTCATCATCCCCAGTTTGGTGGCTCATGTCATGGGGCTTTCGAAACTGACATTACCATGTGATGATATGCCTCGCGAGGAATTATTGAAATCTTCGAGAGCATTGGATTCACGTGGTCCAACGGCTAATATTTATTAAATCGATATGCATCTAAATTATTCACGAACTGCAGGCTTTTACTGCCACCCAAACAACAGGAGCCCTCTAGTTGTACCCCAACCTCTTTTAACGCGTCGCTATTGATGGTCAAGGAAAATGTGACGCTTCACCATAACCACCACCACCATCAGTCCAGCAACATATCACAGTGCAACCGGCAACCAACATCTTTAACATCTTTCCAGCTCTCCCTTTCGTTCCCTCCATTTTTCGTCGTCTTCCCAAACGGAGCCTCGTCTTTTTACAGTCGATGAAAGGAAATGTATTCACGGGAGTCGCAAAGACTACTTTTCTTGTCCTGTTTCCTGCGAATGATTGACGTCGAGAAGGAAAAGTCGAATTGGCGTATGATACTCAACATCATTGGTCCGAGAGACGTGCGCTGGATCGCATCTAACCCTTCCGACATGCAACGCCAGAATGGACCGGATTCTTTTTCTCTTTCTTTCCGAGTTTGTCGCATAGAGAATGAATGCCTGTCACATCTCACCGATCGCGTCTCTCCAGACTTTTGACCTTTGTGTCGTCATCATTATGACTTTATTATGTCACTGTCAGTGTCCTTACTACTGTCGACGCTCTTCGTTAATGTACTTTGAGTCAGTCTGTTCAAATAAACACTATTTTTGAGAAATTATTTTTTAATTTTCGACATTTAAATGAAAAAAATTAATTAATTTATAAAAAACGTTTTTATGAACTATAAAATAATAAGTTTTAATAAAAAAAAAAAGGACTTCCTTTTTTGATTAGAAATAAATCGTTTTTCATAGACTACAAAACAAATGAAAAATAAAAATTTTCCCTAAAATATATTTTCATTTATCAAGAAGTTTTAAATGAAACAAATACACTCTCAAAATTACTAAGTAATTGAATAGGAAAAATTATAAAAATAAAAAAATATCCAATGTACTTGTAAAATATATCATCAACATCTTTTAATATCCCATTTTTATTCGATGCCTTCAATTAAATGGCACGAGATACTGGCTTTTCAATGAAATTTCACTCATGATTATTGTTCCATTTTTGCAGTTTTCAATATTGTTTGTTATAATCAGAAAAATAAATAGAATTAGCAATGATTGATTTGATAACGACCAAATCAATGAAATTTATATAACCTTAACAAGTAAGAACGATAGAATTACAAAACAAAATATAAATTTGCTAGATACTATAAAATTGCAAATGAATTAAATAAGAGGCAAGGTATAAATTAGCAAATCTAGTTCCTGCCAAAGTATTTTGCACATTTGCAAATTATACTTCTCAAGATACAACACCAAAACCTATTGTATTAACACTATACAAATAAGACTCAATCGAATACTTCTCGAAACCGATGCACCCTGAGAACCACCCTTAATGAACTAAAAGGACATGTCTTTTTTAACATAAAGAACTCATCTTCCTGTTAAAATTATTACTCACTAATTTTGAGTCATTAATAAACTATAATTTCATGCATAATTTCAAAATATATTTCAAGATTTTATTTGCAATTTATTTTTATCTATCATAGTCTAACTTTCAATTCATTCTCAGACTCTTTTCTTGCATTTTAACCCCATATTTGAAATTAAATATTTATAGTCTCAGCCTTATGAGTGTAGGAAATTGAACATCTCACCTTTCGCTTTTTATGTAGAAAGAGTGGTTACCCGGCAATTTCAATGATTTCTATTTGCCGTTTGCTTTTCAAGATTTTTGACTGATAGTGATCTTGTCTCGTACGATTTATCACGTTCTACTTGGGCAACTGGTTAATTATGCACGCACGTAGGCCATAAATCTCTTCTTGCCCTTTTGTGCGATTCACGTGTCACTTTATGTCATTTCAATGTCCAGCTTGACCATGGCTGAGCATGCCACATCTCTCTAGGGTTTTGGAGAAGCAATCTCAACAACTAATAAAGTTGCAAGGATGCTCTAAGCTCATATAAAAACTATGGTTTCACTATGTTTCATTTTATATAATTCTCGAGAGAACACCGTATAAGTTAAAGTCGCATTTAATCATGCGAGCCTCGTTCAACAGCTTATAACTAGTCACTACATTTCCTGATATATTAATTTTGCAAATCATCTTGATATTCAATTTTATGTGCTTTTTGTGTATTGGTTAGATAATTTTGCCGAGTCATCTGTCCATAAATGAGAAATTCACTTTCTTAGGCTCAACTATATTTTTAATAACAAGAAAGCCCCTTGAGATGGCAAGTCAAGGGCACTGAACCACTCTTGAATATCATGAACCAAGCGAACTTAAAGAAAATTTAAGTGGGCTGGTGGACATCAAAGGTGCCAAGCCAAAACCAGAAGATTTCAATACATACGCGTGGATTTTGTTCTTAACCACTGTTAGAGATAATTATCCTAATTATCCCTAAAACTCACTTTGTCAAACTTGCTTAAACCAGTCAAAAGTGACGCGTGCAATGATGACATTTGTAACCAGTTGCTTCTCACAATTCATGAATCATCTCTTTAAAAGCCAACCATCTAGAGCTCCTCTATGATTTCACTCCCACCTACAGAATCAGCTTTGTTTTATCTTTCGGGTAAGTGATCAAAACCTTGCTTTTGTTTTCATGAAATGATCTGAAGTTACAATCTATATCATCAGCTTTGAACGGGAAGCATCTGACGTTCCCACGCGCTCTCACTCTCAGAATATGCCTTGCATGGAGAGCGCTTTGTGATTGTTCTCTCCTTAAGCAGATTTTTCGTGTGAAAGAAGAAGGGTTGTCTACATCATTTTTGGGAAGGTGAATTTCGCGTGTTCTGCTCTATCTGTTGAGGTTAAAAACAATGGCGGTTGACGACCAAACGGAGGTGTTGTTGAAGAAGCATTACTATGAGAACTGCCCCGGCTGCAAAGTCGACAAGCTTAAGGAATCACAGAGAGGCTTGCCGATCCGCGAGCTTGTATCTATCTGGATCGTTGTGCTCAGCACCGGTAATGAGCACATAAAGCCTTATTGTTGTTCATAAGCTTTCTGTCAACTATTGGATTTTCTTGTCTGGGTTCATTGGACTTTACTGATTTACTGGACATGACCGAGACGCATATTAAGGATATGTTTGGTAACACTCCAAATAATGTATGATTCTTTTTTTCTTTTTTTTTGTTCTCTGGAAAAAAAAAAGAACATAAATATGTTTGGTAAATTTTTTGTTCCAGGGAACGAAAATCTGTTTTTTTATTATTTATTCTCGAGAATAGATTTGGAACACAATCAAGAAATACAAAAAGTTACTTCATGTTCTTAGGAACAATTCTAAAATCAGCCCAACTTTTTCATTTTTCTCTTTTTTTGTTTCTTCTTTTCTCCTTCTCTCTTCTTTTTCCTCCCAACCGGTCATCAGTGACTGCCAGCCACCGCCGCCATCGACAGTGGCCAACAACAGACTAGGCGAGATTTGGAGAGCTCGCTGGAGGCTCACTTGGCCACCATGAGCCTTGGCTTCATAGATTTGGGCGAGGTTGCCTCACCCAGTGGCTAGACTTTAGCGAGGCAAGCCTCGCCTTGCTTCCAACAAGGCTCAACCTCGCCAGCTAGCATCAGGCTCGCCTAGATTTGCGAGACCGGCCACAGTGAGCTCGCTAGACATCGCCAAGCTAATCGCCGGCCACGGCGAGCTCGCCAGACATCGCCAAGCTAGTCGCCGGCCACAAACATGGCCAGAGATTGGCCACAAAGAAGGAGGAAAAGAAGAGAAAAAAGAGAGAGGAGGAAATAAGAAAAATATAATAAAAGTATTAAAAAATTAAAGAAACAAAAAAAAATTAAAAGTAATAAAAGATGCATTTTTATTTTGGGAATAAAAATTTTGGATAATAACGAAGTGCTTTCAAAAGCTTAAAAATTGTTCTCGAGAACAACATAAATAAAAAAAATCATTTCTAAGCAAAATTTTTTCTAAAAACAAAATTATTACCAAACACACCCTTATATGATATGTTGAAGTTAATTCGTTTCGAATAATTCAGTTGTTGACGAGAAGTTAAGCCAATGGAATGTTGCTTAGTGACGGAGAGTATGTCCCCAGATGTCTAATTTCTCTGGAAGTATTAGTCCGATTTATTTGATTGTGAAATATCATTTAGCTATAGCATTAATTCTTTCAATAATCAGAAGATCTTTGCTGGTTCCGAAAGATGTGCTGGCAAGGTGTAAGTGGAGTCATATAATTAGAGCCAGTTAGAGTGGACATTCTGTTTTGGCTGATTTATGATGTTTCTGACCTATGTCCTGTCCTTTCTCTTTCCAGTTCTGCCAGTATCATCTCTATTCCCATTCCTTTACTTCATGGTAAGCTCTTGCATTTTATACTTCAATTCTAAGCATGATGTATATATGACTGTTGTGTTTGCACTCAAGACATTGTGTCCTAAATTGTATGATTTGGGCTTTGTTCTCTCAATTGTCGTCTCTCCGGGCTCCAAATTGTTATTCCCGGTCGACTTGTCCTGAAAATTTCTGCTTTCGTTACAAATGAGACAAGTATGCACGAAGTGAACATTCTTTTGTCTAACTTTGAAGCATCAGAGTTAGTCATTGGCATGCAATCGCAAAGGATATGTAAGCTCGATAAAAAGTTCCATCACTTTCCTCACCAAACCATTGTATAAACGACTCGAAGTATATGCTTTAGCCTCTTGTAATAAAGAATCTTCATTAGTTTGTTGAATTCCTAATGGCAGATTAGAGATTTTCATATCGCCAAAAGAGAGGAAGACATCGGGTATTATGCTGGTTACGTAGGTGAGACTGTCAGAGTTGCTTATCTCTGTTCATTGCGGACTCCTTTGTTCGTTTCTGACTAAATTCTTCCCTAACAAACTCCTTGAAATCTTGAAGGTTCTTCATTAATGTTCGGTAGAGTCTTGACGTCGCTATTATGGGGAATTGTCGCAGATCGCTATGGGCGAAAACCAGTTTTAGTTATAGGAATAATTACAGTGTTAGTACAATAGTACCTTTCATTTGAGTTCCCAATGAAAGAACATCTCTCCAACAATTACACTCAATCAATGACTAAGATTCGATATATATCAGGGTTATCTTCAACACTCTATTTGGCCTAAGTGTGAACTTTTGGATGGCCATTGCGACGAGGTTCCTTCTAGGAAGTTTAAATGGTTTACTCGGACCGATCAAGGTAAGATCTCATACGGTTACCTTTGGGACTCATCAGGGAACGAATTATTTTGAGCCTCAAATAAACTATCCCTTCTTATAGTGTTCCACGAGTTTGCCATTATTCTCATAAATGCATTTCGTAATTTCTTAACAGGCTTATGCGACCGAACTATTCCGTGAGGAGTACCAAGCGCTAGGAGTAACGACGGTAAGATCTCCAACCTTTGTCAAAACCTTTTAGCTCTCAATACAGGTTCCTAGTTTTTCTGCGAAGTAAATAAAGCTGAGAGTTACATTTTGGACTCAGGTTAGTACGGCATGGGGGATAGGATTGATTATCGGTCCAGCTCTGGGAGGTTATCTTGCGCAGGTATGTCTGATTTTTATCGTATCTCCCACTTAGAATTGAGTATTCCACAGAACGATGACAATTCCGACACACGTGTGCGAAATGCTTCTCTCATTTTTCATGCTCCTCTGAGGTTCCCGGTTTTGTATTCTTTTCTCTTCAGCCCGCGGAAAAGTTCCCGTCAATATTTTCCAAAGAATCGGTGTTCGGAAGGTGAGCGCAGTTGTTTTTTTCTAAATGAATACTGCAGATCCTTTTTAGTGATCATCGACTGATTTCCAGATTTCTATGCAGATTTCCCTACTTCTTGCCCTGTCTCACCATCTCAATTTTTGCGTTGGTAGTTTCTGTTGCGTCATTCTGGCTTCCGGTATGCACTTTTGTTCTTTTTTACCCTTTCCTCAGACATTACCTCTACTTCGCTTTATTTATGAAAGAATTACCAACTGCTTGTCGCGCTTTATCGAGTGTCTTAATATCTGGTTTTATTGCAGGAAACATTGCATATGCACCATGGAAGTAGCGAGCTTGATGAGTCTTGCAAAGATATGGAGACCGCATCCCTGGAGTCCCCCACAAAAAACAAGAGGCATAAATTCGAAGGGAGAGCTCCCAAAAAGTGTCTGATTCGAAATTGGCCCTTGATGTCGTCCATCATTCTGTACTGCGTCTTCTCCCTTCATGACATGGCTTACACGGAGGTAATATGCTGCGCACTTGTCTATGACGCCTTCTCATTTCTTCTTTCTGGACTGTACCAGACATTCTACGATCATGAGTGCAATGAATTCAGTACTCGTGCTGCCAACTTCCAAAGTGCTTCATTACAGTTGCTAAAAGAGCAAAAAATGTATTTCTGTGGATGAACACGAACTGATAATTTGCAATGCAGCGGTCAGTAGACATTCGTTCGGCTAGTTATGATGTAGTGATTGTTGCGAGACAATTACTTGGGCTTGTTCTTTCGAATTCTTTTTAAGTAGCTCATCGGAATATGGCATCAGCATATCATGCCAGTTTCCAAATACATTCATTTATGTGTTAAATTGATCTCTTTCATTTTGATCCTCTCATTGGCTGTTCCGTGCTACTTTCTCTTTTTAGATCTTCTCTCTATGGGCCGTAAGCCCTAGGCGATTAGGCGGTTTAAGCTACACAACTGAAGATGTTGGAACTGTTCTTTCTATCTCAGGTATGTAAGCCACAATTTCTTTCTTATATTTCCAGATAAACTCCTTCAGGAAAACAACGAGGTAGACAGTAAATCTGCAATTTAGACGAAACTTTGAGACGTGGCTGTCTGTATTTATTGATATGCATTCTGCCTATTTAAAACTTAGAAGTACGGTGGTCTATTGTCATTTAACGTTTCTCTGTACTCGTTCAATTATTTGTGGGGGAATCGCTGATGAAGCAATTCTACTGCCAGGTGCTGGCCTTCTTGTCTTCCAAACCTGTATATTCCCACACTTGACCAGACTTCTTGGCCCTGTTGTGGTAGCTCGCATTGGTGGGGTGCGTTTTCAACATCTCTTAACGTGAACTTGAGCGCCTGCTCGTGGAAAGTATATTCTGGCTATTGTATCTCCGGCCATTCACGACTTATTTGATAAAAAGACCTATTCACTGGCGTTCCCTTTGCAAAAATGTGTGAGTGCAGGTCTTATCGATACCCATCTTGTCGAGCTACCCATTTATTGCCATGCTTACTGGGCTAAGTCTGTCCACAGCATTGAATTGCGCATCAATCGCAAAGAATGTTATTTCTGTGAGTATGCCGTACACTCTAAACCATATTACATGGGGCTAATATGCACGTAAACCATTCCAATTGCTTTTTCTATATGAAAAGGGAAACAACAAATCCTCTGTTAGTACCTAATTCTAACTGTCAAAATTCGCATGTCAAAAGGTTTCCATTGTCACCAGCTTGTTCATTCTTCAAAACAAAGCCGTGGTAAGCTTCTGATGATCATCCTCGATGAGTCCGATCTTTATTAACATCCTTGAATGCTTACCTTTGTCATTAAGGTTTGGCTTAAGTACGAATCTGGAAATTGCAGGACCAAGATCAGAGAGGAGCTGCTAATGGAATAGCGATGACTGCCATGTCTCTTTTCAAGGCATTTGGTCCAGCTGGAGGAGGCACAATGTGAGTTCTGCTTAATTGTGGTCAGCTTTCATTTAATCACAACGACAGGACAATTGAGCAGGCGATCATATAAAACTCATCAGTGAAAACAAACAATTACTACTGCTTGCTTAGAGAGTGGACTTGCTTAATGTTCTCATCCATGGACTCAAAATCTTTGGCAGATTCTCTTGGGCACAGAAGCGTCAGGACGCAGCCTTCCTCCCAGGTAAACCGACTTTTTCCAATCTCCGATCATGGCTCTTGCCTTCTTTGTATAACCATGACCAGCTAATCTGTTTTCATCTGCTAAAAGAAAAGAAGGTGACATGATGTGTGTATGAGAAATAAGTCTATGCAGTCATGATAGACCGCGCTTGAGCTCTCAGCTGACTATGGAACTGTAATGACCGCATGCCAATGTGCAGGCAACCATATGGTCTTCTTCATCTTGAACGCGGTTGAGGCCATTGGGGTGCTGATGACGTTCAAGCCTTTCCTAGTGGAACGCCGCAACTAAAAGAAAACACAATCGAACCCACATGAATTCTAATTGTAATCTTGCTAAAACTCAGAGCAGAGCTTGCAAAAAATAAGTTGCCATTTGATTCTTTCACAAGGTGGAGTAGCATTTGCCTGACACGAAGCCGACCAGACCTGTTCAGCCAAGAGTCGCCATCCTAGTTGAATTAGCAATTTGGCACCTGTGTACTAATATTTTTTATCCTCCAACTGTAATACCAAAAATAAATATAATGTATTGCTCTGTATCATGTGATTTTCTGCAGAATTAGTGTCCGGAAAGGATTAGTCCGTGACATTGTAAGGACAGTGCAATCAATTGAAAACAGAAAAACCAGTGGGTTATTGAGAAGTTTCGTTCAATTCATTGACATTGCCACAATTTCCGCTTCCTTTCTGCTTGTACCACACCAACCAGCTTATGAGCCTGGCAGAGATATAGCAAGGCTGGGCGGAAAGCAAATACAATCTTTACTCAATATCAGATTGCTAAAAGAGAGATCCTTGTTTCGCTAGCTGGTCCACCTACACATGTAAGAGTCCTCAGGACAGCATTGAACATTTCGAGATAATGTGTTACGATAATCTTAAGACGAAGGGGGAAACAGAAGGAAAGTGCAAATACCCGATGCTGTCTCAACGTCCATTGAGTCAGCTATGGCTCGAAAACTGTTTGTGTCATCCATATCCCAGATCATTTGATTTACTTTCATTAAATTTACTATGAGCAGTGTCAATAATGTCTGCGAAATAAGATCCGAGCAAACGGCTGTTTATTTATCAAGTTATTAACTCAAGTTTTTCCACCTTCTTGATCTTTCCTTCTCTGCCCCAAGAAGAGAACTTTCCTTGGCCCCCGCTGTTGTTAATTATGAGGGCAAAAAAACTATTGTAGGCTGGCAATATTTTGGTAAATGACTATATCATAATAGAAGTAATTCAGAAAAAAATAAAAAATGAAAGGTCTTAAAATGACAATGAATATTGATCTTAACTTGTCTACACTTTTTTTCGAAGCAAAATATTACCTGTTAATTTCCCATTAGAAGTCAACAGTTCTTAATTTGAAAAACCTTTTTAAAATTCGGCATGATCTCAATTTAGCTTGTGCATATTTTGTTAAGGAAATGGAAAGCCGCGGACAGGTCAAGTTCTTTGCGCATCTTAAGAGGGATAAGGTTTGAATATGTTACATTGATGTCCGAGTGATATATGAATTCCATCAGTATAGAAGTGCTCCAGCTTCGTGTAATTGCTTCCTCATACAGAAGGCAACCAAATCTCTCATGTTCTAATCTCGATTCTGTTGTGCACACGTTCTTTTCGATAGCCTAGTTGTTCTCGATTCTTTGGGCCGTCGAATTCGATATTGTGATTGGCCTTATCACAAGAGTGCTGTTTCGCCTCCTCCTGAGGAGCAGTTTTGCTTGTTTCTTGATGATTCATTTGGGCACACCGTTCATACGTTCCGCACTCATTTGTTTCTCAAGTTTAAGCCCCCTTTTTGAGAATGTAGACCGATCCGTATTGTAGAGATAATAGGCGTTCAAGGAAATCTTTCTTTAATTCAAATTGACGGTGAGAAGTGGTCTTGAAATAAAGAAGCTGCTGATTTGTTTTTATCTTATGGGCACAAAGGATCTGTTTCTCACAAAGAAAAACGTATTAAGCTCTGGAAAAGGATGTCTCTGAGGTCACACACAGGAAAGAATTCAAGCCTGATTTTCTTGGCCGCACGACGAGTGCTGAAGAAAGGGCGATTTGCTGTTCTACACTTTACAGTCAATTGAGTTGTTTTACATGTAAACAATGTGAGTTTGAGCTTAATCTAGATGGAGAAGAGCGTGTGGACAATTGTAATTCTAATTCTTTGATTATTGGTGGATTATTTATTACCGGCTCTCTCAATGGGGTAAGTACCTATACTCGATTCAAACCACATAAATTGTCCTTTATTGTCCATCATTTATTTCTTTAGTGATTTTGCATTGATTTAATTATAAAATCCAGTCAATTTCTGCATTATATTACTACACCTGCATACATGGGATGTGACCTTAACATCGGGATGCGAGGAAAGGTTTTGCTTCACTTGATCATAGTTCTTGTATTTAGTGAACTAATGTTTGAACTAAGTGACTGGATTTGTTGCTTTCTCTTGCAAGATCCTATCATTATATTACAATACCTGCGAACACAGGATGTGACCTTAAACAATGGGATGTGAGGGAAGCTTTTGCTTCACCTGGTCATAAATCTTGCTATAAAGGGTGCGCATGAAAACGCTTATCTTCTTCTTTTTTTTCTATTCTTTGGCTCTCCGGAATAGAAAAATAATAAAAATCCGTTTGATAACTTCAATTAATTTTTCTATTCCCTGGAATAGAAAAATGGCCGAAATAAATTTAAAATAGAAACAAGAAATAGAAAAAAATAACTTTTTTTTATTTTCAGGAATAATTTCTAGAAATGAGTCTTTTTTTTCTCTTTCTTTTCTTCTTCTTCCTCGATGCTCGTTGCCCCTTGCCGCTTGCCGCCGACCAAACGCATTCTTATTCTTTTTCTATTTCAAGAATATAAATTTTGTGTA
This sequence comes from Eucalyptus microcorys, assembly GCA_014182515.1. Lineage (NCBI taxonomy): Eukaryota > Viridiplantae > Streptophyta > Magnoliopsida > Myrtales > Myrtaceae > Eucalyptus > Eucalyptus microcorys. The sequence goes on along the minus strand of CM024568.1, from coordinate 32,860,553 downwards.
GTTACCAATGTTGTGTTTGGTAAGGCTCCCGGAGACAGATGTTTCCGTTCTTTTGTTCCTAGGAACAAAAATAGAATAGAAACGCATTTGATAATTTTTTTGTTTTCGGAAACAAAAAAAAAAAAAAAAAAAAAGTTACTTCTTATTTCCGGGAACAACTTTAGAAACAAGAATCAAAAAACAAAAATCAAGATTTTTTTCCTTTTCTTTTCTTCATTTTTATTTTTTTTTCTTTGTCTTCCTCTCTTCTTCCCCTAGCTGGTCGTTAGTCTCGGTGCCGGCCGGCGACTAGCCAGACAAGGCTCAACGACCTCACTGGAGTCCCGCAAGCCTCTAGCAAGGTCACCCCAAGCTCGCTAGCCATTGGCAAGGCCCCCTCGAGCCTCGCCGTGGTTGGGGAGACTCCGCCAAGCCTCACCTAGCAACCATGAGCCTCGCAAGCCACGAGGCCCCCTTGAGCCTCGCCATGGCTGGGCGAGGCTCGGGGTGACCTCACCAACCCTAGGAAAAAGAAAAAGAAAAGAAAAGAACAAAAGAAAAATGTAATAAAATTATTAATAAATTAAAAGAAATTCTAAGTCACAAAAATATATGGGGTCGTACCAAACATATTTCCCTCCTAGGAACAAAATTTTGTTGTAGTTATCAAACGCGTTCAAATGTTTAGAAACTGTTTCAAGAACAAAAACAGAAAAAAGTATTTCTAAAAAAAAATCATTCTCCAAAATATAAATATTACCAAACGCACCTCAAATGCGTTCTTTTACTAAAAAATTATTTCATAGGATAGAAATAAATAAATAAAAAAGAATGTTTTTGAAAAAAATTATTTCTCGAAATATAAATGTTACCGAATTTACCTTAAGCGATCTAATGTTTGAACTGATAAGAGCAGAGAATATGAATGTCTCTTTGGCACAGGAATCTTTTAATGGTCATCGGAAACTGTTTCTCAGGATGAACGTGGTAAGTCCTTATGGTAATGATTCGTCACTTCACTCCTGTCCTTCTCAACAGCACTTCATATGATGCGAGAATCCACACTCCCCATCGGCAATTGGCTCGGAGAAATGCGGAGCTTCTTCCACAAGGAGCTGAATCTCGTGACAATATGTAGGGTGAGTTTGGTTGGATTTTTGAAGAAAATCTTTAAAAAAATATAAAGAATTTTAAGTTAAAGGGATTTTTTTAAATGTAAAATGTATTTGTTAAATTATAATCTAAAAGCGTATTGTGAAATATTTTTGAGTAAAATAGTGTTTAAAGAGATTATATTTACAAAACACTTGTGTTTAAAAAAAAGGAAAAAAATCATTAAAAGAAAAATAAAAAGGTTGGCCGGCAAGGGCAGGCGGATGCTAGCAATCGAAATCTGTTGTCGGCAGTCGACATCTGAGATTGCAAGACCTCGAGTGACCCTAGGGGACAACCAACGAGGGCCGCTTGGGGTCAGGTGACCCCCGGAGACCATCGGCAAGGGTCGCCTGGTCACATGACCTTCATGAGATGTCACATGACCTTCATGAGATGTCACACGACCTCAGGTGGCCCTTTACGAAGGTCGCGCAATCTAGATCTAGGTCGCGGCAACATAACTAGCGAGGCGCCGAGGTCGCGCGCTTGGCTTGTGATGGTCGTCGGGGTAGCCACGACCTCGCCGGCCTCTCTCAAGCCCGTCGCCAACCCATTACAGTCACGTGCAACCACGCCACATGACTCAATGAAGAAGAAGATGAACAATGAATCACAAGGGCAAAAATAGAAAAACAAAAATTGAATGAGGATAGTTTTGGAACAAAATTTTTATATTAAACTCTAGAGAGGCTTTCCGAAAATGCTAAAAGCTCAAGACAGTCTAGAACTTGTCTTGAGCTTTCAATCTTTAAAAGGCAAATATTCTCTCAAGGTGGGTTACAAAAATTTTATCAAACACCAAATATATGGCCAAATAGGCTTTGGACACCCCAAGCTCCTTCTCAAGGCCATTCTCAAATGCACCCTTAGTCCCTTTCAGTGCTTCCATCAGCAGTTGGGTGAAAAATCCTCGTTGACAAAATGACTGGCAGCAACTACATGCAATGATTGCATACTTAATCCCTGTTTTTACGCTTTAGATGCACGGGGGACGAATGGATCCACAAGAGGAAATTGTCCTTTCGATACTAAATTTTTTTTTCAAGAAGATCATGCCCATGTCCACCGACAGAGACCACAGTTTTCTATCGTTGCCACCATGATTTTTGAAACCTGTTGTTCCTTTTTTTTTTCCTGTGAATGAACATTGTCGAAAAGGAAAAGGGAACGAGCCCATGACAGCACAATTATAAATTCCACAGATGTGCCTTAGATCGCATCTATGTAACTCCAAAAAGACCATATCGGTATTTCTTCTTTCCCACGTTTCTGTCGTTTAGGAAATGAATGTCTGTGACCTCGTACTAATCATGCCTCTGCAGAAAAAGGAAAATCCGGACTGTTTGGCGTAATTCGTTATAAGTTCGTCATGTGGCTCAACGTTGACGGTCTAAAGCAAAACCCAGAAGATGTATCGATTTTGTTCTTACTTACTTTTGTCACATTTCCTTTTGTTGGAAATGGTGATCCATTTTCTAGAATTTCCTAAAGTTGGTAAACTTCTAGAATTCTCTAGAATTCCCTAGATGAATTTTCTAGAAGAAAGAGGAAAATGTCCAACATGTAAGAGAAGTCTCTAGAATTGTCTACAAGCTCATGTATCAGAAGGCTCATGTGTCTAGAAGTTTCATCTTATGTTAGAGAAGTCTAGAGACTTCCTCCACCAACTTTGGCAGCTATATAAAGGAGCAAGTGCTCCATATTTTGGGTAAGGGAGCTAACCATAAAAACCACATCATGTAGCTCCCTCACCAACACCTCCTTCAACTATTGTAAAATTATTTTCATAAACTAGTGAAACTATCTTTGTCCCATAAACCTTCTCAAAATATCATATCCTTGTCCCTTGTCCATCCTCTATCAAATATAAACTATACCATGCTTCCGCGCTTAATTAAACCTCCACCAATCTCCATCAAATTACTGTTGGCATCAAATTACTTCCTTCTATTAATGAAACTATTTTCCTCCATATCTCATGTCTTATATCCTTCAATTATTATACCTTATCCCTTGTCCATCCTCTACAAAATATACCATACACTTGCACACATCACTAACCAAAAACTATCAAATATAAACTATACCATGCTTCCGCATATCACACATCCAAAAAAATTTTAACATGGTATCAGAGCCAGGTTTATCGGATGGTTATGGGCGTTTGTCCTCACCATCCTCAACTAAAAAGGCCAGAGCCCGAGCGAGAGCCAACAGAGCCAAAGCCCGAGCCAGAGCCAGAATCAAAGGCCAGAGCCCGAGCGAGAGCCAACAGAGCTAGAGCCGAAGCCAGAGCCAGAACCAAAGCCGGAGCCAGAGCCAGAGCCTACGAGAGCCAGAGTCAGAGCCCGAGCTAACAACTACAACTAAGAGCATTTTGATGCCCCGAGACATATGGGACATCGTTGAAGAAAAGTCATTATGTACGCGACAAAAGGATACAAGGGATTATGGAATGAAGACGGACTAAAAGACATGGGACAGACTACAATATCCGAAGTATCCCGAAAATGGATCAAGGGGGAGTGTTGGAAATGGTGATCCATTTTCTAGAATTTCCTAAAGTTGGTAAACTTCTAGAATTCTCTAGAATTCCCTAGATGAATTTTCTAGAAGAAAGAGGAAAATGTCCAACATGTAAGAGAAGTCTCTAGAATTGTCTACAAGCTCATGTATCTAGAAGGCTCATGTGTCTAGAAGTTTCATCTTATGTTAGAGAAGTCTAGAGACTTCCTCCACCAACTTTGGCAGCTATATAAAGGAGCAAGTGCTCCATATTTTGGGTAAGGGAGCTAACCATAAAAACCACATCATGTAGCTCCCTCACCAACACCTCCTTCAACTATTGTAAAATTATTTTCATAAACTAGTGAAACTATTTTCCCCAAAAAAAAAAAAAAAAAAAAAAAAAAAAAAATGTCCAACATGTAAGAGAAGTCTCTAGAATTGTCTACAAACTCATGTATCTAGAAGGCTCATGTGTCTAGAAGTTTCATCTTATGTTAGAGAAGTCTAGAGACTTCCTCCACCAACTTTGGCAGCTATATAAAGGAGCAAGTGCTCCATATTTTGGGTAAGGGAGCTAACCATAAAAACCACATCATGTAGCTCCCTCACCAACACCTCCTTCAACTATTGTAAAATTATTTTCATAAACTAGTGAAACTATCTTTGTCCCATAAACCTTCTCAAAATATCATATCCTTGTCCCTTGTCCATCCTCTATCAAATATAAACTATACCATGCTTCCGCGCTTAATTAAATTTTTTAACACCTTTCTTCCTTTTGAAAGCCAACCATTTAAAAAGCTCCTGCATAATTTCACTCCCACTTGCGAAAGAAAACAATATCCCTTAATCATACATTATCAAACCAACTTTTGTTTTTACATTGTTTTGCGGGGTTGTGAATCAAACTTACAATCTATATTTTTAGCTCTCCCTGTCGAGGTTAATAACAATGGCAGCGGAAGAACAAGAGGAGGCGCTCTTGGAGAAGCATTTCCATGAGAATTGCCCTGGCTGCAAAGTCGAGAAGTATAAGGAATCGCAGAAAGGCTTCCCGATCCATGAGCTCGTGTAAGTATGGATCGTCGTGCTTTGCACAGGTAATGAGCATATATAGCATTATCGTTGTTCATAAGCTTCCGGCCAACTTTTGGGTTTTTTTTTTTCTTGGGTTCTTTTAACTTACCAGGTAACTGCCCATAACAAATTACAACGACTAGAATTTGCATGATATTTTGGAATTGATTTGTTTCGGATAATTCAGTTGTTGATATGAAGTTAAGCCGATGACGATATTGCATAGTGATGAAGAGTATACCTCCAGATGTTTCCTTTCTCTTGTGTCGTCGTAGCTATGACGTTAATTGGTTCCATAATTTAATCTTTGACACTTCGAAAAGATGTGCTTGTAGTCACATAATTACTGACCTGTGTCCTGTCCTTTCTCTTTCCAGCACTGCCAATATCATCTCTATTCCCATTCCTTTACTTCATGGTAAGTTCATACGTTACTTCAACTTTTAAGTATGACATATATATATGATATGTTCTGTCTACAACCGAGTTTAAATTGTATGGTTTGAGCTTTGTTTTCTCAGATGCCGTCTCTCTAGGCTCCTGGTCGATTAGTCCAATATTTTTTTTCTCTTGTTGCAAGTACGACAAGTGTGCGCGAAGTGAATAGTTGCTTAAGATGGTTAAACTTGACTAAACGTTCCATTATTTTCCTCGGCAGATAATTGTATAAATGACTCGAAGCATATGATTTAGCCTCTCCGACTTGAGAAATCTCTGATTGTTTCTTGAATTTTGAATGACAGATTAGAGATTTTCATATCGCCAAAAGAGAGGAAGACATCGGGTATTATGCTGGTTATGTAGGTGAGATTATCTGAGATTGCTTATCTCTGTTCATTGCAGACTCCTTTGTTTGGTTTCGACTCAACTTTTCACTTGCAAACTCCTTCAAATCCCAAAGGTTCTTCCTTCATGTTCGGTAGAGCCTTGACATCGGTCTTCTGGGGAATCGTGGCAGATCACTATGGGCGAATACCTGTAATAATTATGGGAACAATCGCAGTGTTAGTACAAGATCGCCATTCATTTTGAGTTCCCAGCGAAAAAACTCCTCCGACGAATACAATCAATTGACCATTCTGATTTGATTTATACCAGGGTTATTTTCAACACTCTCTTCGGCCTAAGTGTGAACTTTTGGATGGCTATTGCCATGAGGTTCCTTCTGGGAAGTTTAAATGGTTTACTCGGACCTATCAAGGTAAGATCTCATACGGCTTATGATTGTTGGGATTCCTCGTGGGACAGGATATTTTGAGCCTCCAATGAAGTATCCCTTCTTATATTGTTCCATGAATTTGCGACCATTCTCATATATGTATATTCCTATTTAGTAACAGGCTTATGCAACCGAAATATTCCGTGAGGAGTACCAAGCGCTAGGAGTATCAACCGTAAGATCTTTGACCTTTGTAAAAACCTTTGAGTTCTCAATACAAGTTCCTAGTTCTTCTGCTAAGTAAATAAAGCTGAGAGTTACACTTTGGACTCAGGTCAGTACCGCATGGGGAATAGGATTGATCATCGGTCCAGCTCTGGGAGGTTATCTTATGCAGTTCCAATTAAGTGATCATGGACACAAGCGGTAAACATTTGATTTCCTGATGTCGATGCAGATTTCCCTACTTCTTGCCCTGCCTCGCCATCTCCGTTTTTGCATTGGTAGTTACCATCGCGACCTGCTGGCTTCCGGTACGCACTTCAACAAACTCAGTTCATGTTTCTCATCCTTGATATTGGAAAACAATCCGATGCTTTTTCTTCTCATGAGACGTTACCTCTGCTTCACCTTATCTATGGAAGAATTATCGACTGCTTGTTGAGCTTTATTGAGGGTCCGAAAATCTGGTTTTATTGCAGGAAACATTGCATATGCACCACAAAAGTAGCAAGTTTGATGCGGCTTGCGAAGATGTGGAGACCGCACCCCTCATGTCCGGCACGAAATACAAGACTCAAAAGGCCGAGGGGAAAGCTCCGAAAAAGTCTCTGTTTCGGAATTGGCCCTTGATGTCATCCATCATCGTGTACTGCATCTTCTCGCTTCATGACATGGCTTACACCGAGGTAACCTAAAATGTCGCGTGCTTGTCTTTGCCTTCTCAGTCCTTCTTTGCTCACTGTCTCGGACATCCTACAATCAGGAGTGCAATGATTTCGATAGTCATGCTGCCAAGTGCTTCATTGACAGTTGCCTAAAGAGCCAAAAAAAATTTCATTGTGGGTGAACACAAACTTATAGTCCGCAATGCAGTAGTCAGAGGACATTCTTTTGGTATAGTTATGATTTAGTGGTTGTCGTAATAATATTACTTCGGCTTGTTCTTGGAACTCTATCATATTCCAAAGTAGTTGATTGGAATATGGCATTAGCATATCAAGCTGGTTTCCTAATAAGTTCATTCTCGTGTTAATTTAAGCGCTTTTAGTTTGATCCTCTCATTAGCCATTCTGTGCTACTTTCTCTTTGTAGATCTTCTCACTATGGGCCGTAAGCCCTAGGCGATATGGGGGCTTAAGCTACACGACTGAAGATGTGGGAAATGTTCTTGCAATCTCAGGTATATACTCCTGTTTCTTTGTTATATTTCAAGATAGATTCTTTCAGAAAAAAACTGTAATTCGAACGAAACTTTGAGTGGTAGCAGTCTGAATTCATTGATATGCGTTCTGTCTATTTGAACCTTAGAAGTGTGGTGGTCTATTATCATTCAACTCTCTGTGTGCTCGTTCTATTTGCTGGAAATTGCTGATTACTAAATTCTACTTGTTATAGATGAAGTCAAATATTTGTTTTTTATGGGCTTTTTTGTCTTTTCTATCAAATTTGCTTTTAGGTTAAAAGTGATACATTTATATTAGCGATGGTAAGACCCTAGCTGTCAAAACGCTAAAAAAGGAAATAGAGAGGCAAGAAAAAGAAAGAAGAAAAAAGTGAGTTTTTTTTTCTTGATGAGGGTTCTCAATCTCTTTGTGCCTTGATCTTGAGAGAAGATCATCGTTGTATTCCAACTTTTTTTCGAAGTCTAGTGGATTCGCAGAATGCCTCTACGCGGAGACATAGCCCAGGTTTGGGTGAACTTCGATAACAAATTTTCTGGCGTATTCATCCGATTCTGTTCTTTTATTACTATATTCTGTTTGGTAAATTATTTGCAAGCGTTATTTTTGTGGAATCGACGTGCGATTTCGCAACAACTGGTATCAGAGCCTGAGTTGGCTAATCGAGAACATCGAGGGTTTTTCGGTGACATTCGATTGAAAGCAAATAGTATGGCAGAAGATAAAATCATAATCGATAAGTTCAATGGGGAGGATTTCGGATGGTGGAAACTACAAATAGAGGATTATCTTTATCAAAAAGATCTCTATGCACCACTAGAGGGTTGGAAACCCGAGATGGCGGAAGTGGATCCGACAGTAGAAGCCGGATGGAAAATTCTTGATCGAAAGGCATTAGGTGCGATTCGTCTAGGGTTGATAAAAAAGACAGGGTACCACATCGCGAAAGCAAAAACTGCAAAAGAAGCCAAGGATATTCTAATGAATATTTATGAAAAGCCGTCTACATCAAATTAGGTATTTTTGCTAAAAAAAACTGGTTAATATGAAGTTATCTGATAAAGGTTCTATGGCAGAGCATATTAATAATTTCACGCAGGTCACGGGTCAATTGGAATCCGCAGGCATAAATTTAGATATGAAGCTTGAAGCTTTATTATTTTTATGTTCTCTTCCAGAAAGCTACAATACCGCAGTGCAAGGAATTTCGAGTACCATGAATGATGATTTAACTCTTGATGATGCTGTGAGTAGTATCATGGATGAAGAGATGCGAAGGAAAGTCTCAGGTGGAGATAATTTTTCTGCATCTACATCTTCAACGGCACTCGCAGTGGAGAACCGTGGAAGAAGTAAAAGTAGAAGAAAATTCAGTGGGCGTGGCAGATCACAATCAAGGGGTGGGAGCCAGATTGCAAAAGATGAGTGTTGGTTTTGTCACAAAATCGGACACCGGAGGTTTCAATGTGAAGCCTACAAGTTAGAGATGAATCTTTACTAGATAACTTATGTTTGTCTTCAGGGTTTGACTTGACAACAGATAAATGGTTTATTGATTCTGGTACTTCTTTTCATTGCACATCGCAAAGAGACATATTTGATGATTATGCCAGTGGAGATTTTGGACAAGTGGTTGTGGGAAACGGCCACATGTGTCCCATTGTTGGGAAAGGAACTGTGACTGTGAACATCTCAGGTGGAAGATGTCTAGTTTTGCGTGAAACTAGACATATTCCGGAATTAAAGAAAAATCCGATTTCAATCAGTAAACTTGACCAAGAAGGTTTGGTAATAACCTTTGGATGTGGAGAGTGGAAGATAACCTCAGGGGCAAGAGTAGTAGCAAAGGGAAAGCGTACGGATACACTTTACCTTCTCCAACGAGACAATATCAGTGATATGGTTGCAACTACAATGGCTACAGGTAATTTATCTACTCTTTGGCATTATCGTTTAGGACATCTTGGTGAAAAATGTGTAAAGCAGAGTTAGATTTTTTTTAGAGTTGCATTTATGGAAAACAGAAGGCTGTTAGTTTTCAATTGAATGGACGACAGAATAAAGGCCAAAAGTTAGAGTTGGTTCATACTGATATATAGGGACCTGCTCAGGAACTCTCTTATGGCGCTTAGAGATATTTTGTCACCTTCATTGATGATGCGACAAGGAAGACTTGGGTCTATGCTCTTAGAGAAAAGTCAAAAGTATTTGGGATGTTCAGAATGTGGAAGACCATGGTAGAAAAAGAGACAGGTTATCAAATTAAAGCTTTGAAATCTGATAATGGTGGTGAATACACGAGTAAGGAATTTGTAGAATATTTGAGTCGAGAGGGCATACACGGGTTAAAGACTGTTCCTAGAACTCCTCAAGAGAATGGTGTAGCTGAAAGGATGAACAGGACTATTCTAGAACGTGCGAGATGCATGAGGTTACACGCGGGTCTCCCGTTACACTTATGGGCCGCCACAGTTGATGCAGCTGTTTATCTTATCAACAGAAGTCCATCTAGTGCGTTGGATGGAGAAACACCACAAGAGCGGTGGTCAGGTAAAAAGATTAATTATTCACATCTAAAGATGTTTGGTTGTATTGCATATGCTTTGATTGACAAGGAGGATAGGAAAAAGCTTGATGCTAAGTCCTAGAAGTGCGTCTTTATCGGATACGGTGGCAACGAGTATGGCTATAGGCTTTGGGATTATGATAATAACAAAGTCATCTGCAATCGCAATGTGGTATTCCATGAAGAAAAGATGTACAAGGATCGTCAGACAGAGACAGAGCATGAGAAGGTAGTACAACCAGAATATATTGAATTAGACACAATGCCCGTGAAGATGTTTCCAGTAGATTGAAGTTCACCTGAAAGAGAGGTTCAAGATGAACCTATTATCAGTGAAGAGGTAGTTCAAGAGAAACGCAGTGATTCGGAGCAAACGAACGACCCTGAAGTACCTGTCTTGAGAAGGTCTACACGTGTGAAAAAGCCAAAAGTAATTTTTGATCCATCAGCTAATACTGTTCTGAGCCATGTCTTACATACAGATTCGGGAGAATCGAAGACTTACGATGAGGCAAAGGCAGACACGTCTCACTTGCAGTGGGAGTGTGCTATGAAAGATGAGATGAGCTCGTTACTTCAGAACAAAACTTGGGAGTTGATCAAGTTGCCCACAGGTAAAAAAGTTTTATTAAACAAATTGGTGTACATGATTAAGAATGAAGCAGATGGTAGTATTAGATACAAGACGAGACTTGTAGTCAAGGGTTTTTCTCAAAAAGAAGGGATCGATTACTCCGAGATATTTTCACCTGTAGTGAAAATGACATCAATTAGAGTTATGCTGAGTATAGTTGCAATGGAGGATCTTCATCTTGAGCAGTTAGACGTAAAAACAGTGTTTTTACACGGTGACTTAGATGAAGAACTATACATGGCACAACTTAAAAGTTTTGAAGTCAAAGGTAAGGAGCATATGGTATGTCACTTGAAGAAAAGCTTGTATGGCTTGAAACAAGCTCCGCGACAATGGTACCTAAAATTTGATGGTTTCATGAATGAAAAAGGATTTGCACACTGTGAATCTGATCATTGTGTTTATTTTCGCAAATATGATGATGGTGATATTGTGTATCTCTCTTTATATGTGGATGACATGCTAATGGCTAGTTCCAATATGAAGAAAATCGTAGAAGTGAAGAAGATATTATCATCACAGTTTGCTATGAAAGACTTGGGAGAGGCCAAGAATATTTTAGGCATGAAAATCATCAGGAACAGGAAAAATAAGAAATTATGGTTGTCGCAGAAAGACTATGTGAACAGGGTGTTAAAGAGATTTAACATGGATAAGGCAAAACCGGTTGCAACTCCTCTAGCGAATCACTTCAAACTTTCAAAGGATATGTGTTCGAGCACTCAGGTTTTGAAAGATGAGATGGCGGAAATTCCATATGCATCAGCAATGGGAAGTTTGATGTATACCATGGTGAGCACGAGACAAGACATTGCACAAGCAGTGAGAGTTGTAAATCGATATATGCAGAACCCAAGCAGAGAGCATTGGAATGCAGTAAAATGGATATTGAGATATCTAGCAGGTACTTCCAATTACTCACTTTGTTATGGTGGTACATCTCTAGAGTTGCATGGTTATGTAGATGCAGATCATTCGGGTGATCGAGATAGTGGTAAAAGTACCACTGGATATGTCTTTACAATTGCAAGTACAGCAGTGAGTTGGGCATCTCAACTACAAAAAGTAGTGGCTTTATTGACGACAGAGGAAGAATATGTAGCGATTACAGAAGCCTCCAAGGAAATCATATGGTTACAAGACTACAAGGAGGAGCTACATCGAAAACAGTCTGTCAGTACACTATAGAATGATAGTCAAAGTGCAATGCACTTAGCAAAGAATGCAGCTTATCACTCAAGGACTAGACATATCAAGAAGCGTTATCACTTTATCAGGTTAGCATTAAAAGATAATGAGTTAAAGTTACAGAAGATTGATGGCTCGAAGAATCCAGCTGACATGTTGACCAAGGTAGTAGACAGAGAGAAGCATATTTTATGTACTACTACCATTGGTATTACTCCATGTTGATTGATGAGGAGTATCGCAGAGGCACAAGTTTTTCAACTTCTATTTTTTGAAGAAGATGGATGCAAAGTTGCTTGGTGCTTGGTATATTTGTCTTTAAGTGGGATATTGTTATAGATGAAGTCAAATATTTATTTTTTATGGGCTTTTTTTGTCTTTTTAATCAGATTTGCTTTTAGGTTAAAAGTGATACATTTATATTAGCAATGGCAAGACCCTAGCCGTCAAGACGCTAAAAAAAGAAATAGAGAGGCAAGAAAAAGAGAGAAAAAAAAGTGAGTTTTTTTCTTGACGAGAGTTCTCAATCTCTTTGTGTCCTGATCTAGAGAGAAGATCATCGTTGTATTTCAACTTTTTTTCAAAGTCTAGTGGATTCGCAGAGTGTCTCTACGCGGAGACATAGCCTAGGTTTGGGTCAACTTCGATAACAAATTTTCTGGCGTGTTCATCTGATTTTGTTCTTTTATTACTATATTATTTCTGGTGAATTGTTTGCAAGCGTTATTTTTGTTGAATCGACGTGCAATTTCGTAACACTACTGCCAGGTGCCAGCCTTCTCATCTTCCAAACGTGTTTATACCTATACTTGAATAGACTTCTCGGCCCTGTTGTGGTAGCTTGCTTTAATGGGGTATGTTCCGACGGCTCCTAACTGGAAATCGAGCACCTGCTCGTGATAAATATAATTTCTGGCTATTGTATCTCCGGCCATTCAAGATTTATTTGATAAAAAGACGATGATCCCCTGATTTTAATTCTCACAAATTCGTGCAGGTCCTAGCGATTCCGCTCTTGTCAAGCTACCCTTTTATAGCCATGCTGACTGGGCTAAGTCTCTCCATAGTGTTGAATTGCGCATCAGTTGCGAAGAATGTTCTATCTGTAAGTATGTCTTACACTGCAAGCTACTATATATGAAGCTAATATGCACGTTAATCATTCAAATTACTTTTTGTGCATGGAAAAGAGAAAAAAAAATCCAAATTCTCTGCTCATACCTAATTCTAATTGTCATATTTTGCATGTCGAAAGACTTCCATCATCACCAGCTTGTTCCTTCTGCAAAACAAAGCCGTGGTGAGCTTCTAAAGATTATCCTCAAAGAGTCTGATCTTTATTAACATTCTCAAATACATACCTCTCTCGCAAAGGTTTGGCTTAACTCTGAATATGAAATCGCAGGATCAAGATCAGAGAGGAGCTGCTAATGGAATTGCGATGACTGCAATGTCTCTCTTCAAGGCGGCTGGTCCAGCTGGAGGAGGCGCAATGTGAGATCCGGTTAATTGTTCTCTGCTTTCATTATGTCATTAAAACGGGACAATTAAGCAGTTGGTCATGTTAAACTCATCACTGAAAACAAATAATTACCTCTGCATGCTTCGAGAGTAGATTTAATTAGTGTTCTCATGCATGGAACCAAATTTTTGGTAGATTCTCTTGGGCACAGAAGCGTCAGGATGCAGCCTTTCTCCCAGGTAAACTGACTTTTTCCAGTTCTATGATGACGGCTCTGGCCTTCTTCGTATAAACATGACTAGTTCATCTGTTGTCTTCCGCTAAAAGAAACGAAGAAGTTGTTCACATGAAGCTGTGCATATGCACACGATTCATGATACACAATGATGAGAAATAAGTCGAGGCCACTGTGATAGAGCGTATTTGATCTCTCAGCCGAATGAGGAACTTTAACGGCCTCGTGCCTATGTGCAGGCAACAACATGGTCTTCTTCATCCTGAACGTGGTTGAGGCAATTGGGGTGCTGATGACTTTCAAGCCCTTCCTAGTCGAACGCTGCTAAGTGGAAGAAACAGAATCAAACCCGCATGAATTCTAAGGAGAGCCCTGCTAAAACTCAGAGCAGAGCCAGCAAAAGATCAGCTGCCATTCAATTTTTCTTCTTCACAAGGTCGAGCAGCATTTGCCTTCCACAAAGCGGAGGCGGCCCCTTTCAGGTCAAGAATCTCGATCCTAGTTGAATCAGCGTTTTGGCCCTTATGTGCTCACATTCTTAATATTCCAACAACAGCACCGACTAGAATTACGATGTATTACTCATTATAGTGTAACCTTCAGTAGAATTAGCCTCTGGAAGGATTAGTCCACGACATTGTAAGAATAGTGCAATTGATTGAAAACAGAAAAACCGGTCGGGTCAATCAGAAGTTTCATCGGTTGAATTCATTGATATTGCTGCACTTACCGCTTCCTTCTTAGTGCCACAGCAACCAGCTTATGAGCCTAACAGAGACATCGCAACAGGAACGGAATGCTTGATGCCGGGCAGAAGGCAGATACCATCTGTACTCCATATCAGCTTGCTTAAAACGATACCATTGTTTCGATAAATTGGTCCACCTAGTTATGTAGGAGTCCTTAACACCGCATCGAACATTTCAAGATAAAGTCCGCAATAATCTTAAGATGAGAGAGAAAAGGAAGGATAGTGCAAATGTCCGATGCTATCTCATCATCCATTAAGTCAGCTGTGACGTAGAATCAAAGCTCTTTATGGGCCAAACGGTTTTAGGTTCTTTACAGATTCTACCTAAAATATATCCATCAGAAATCTAACAATCGGAATAGAGTCCTCATTATTTTAAAACCTGGAATGTACTCTATACATCATGGAACCTAAAATCAACCTTGTCAATTTAAAAGAAGCCGTTCCATAGTCAATTTTTCAAACGGCAGCTACAATCGATAGTTTGTAAATACAAATCCGTGTGTTTCTTTATTAGTTTCCCTTTGCTTGTGTTGTGATCCACCATGTCGTTATTGATAGACAGTAGCAACTTTATGCATCACATTCCATTTTTGTCCAACTTTTCATTACCTCACCCCAGAAAAAAATATTTAAATAAATAAAAAGTCAGCACTTCACAAATGTGTATACGAAAATACGTTTTCTTCCTTCCCCGATTCGAAGAAATTGTCTCTAACTAAATACATATGATGCGGGTTATGACTTATGAGCAGGGGACCACACCCACGTACAACTTCGATAATAATTGCATTTTGAACCTCTCATCACAAACTGTCATCCTCAGTTTGGTGGCTCATGTCATGGGGCTTTCGAAACTGACATTACCTTGTGATATGCCTCAGCGAGAAATTATTGAAATCTTCGAGAGCACTTGAGCCCAATAAATCATAGCCATTGGATTCATGTGGTCCAACGGCTAATATTTTTATTAAATCAATGTGCATTTGAATCATTCACGTACTGCAGGCTTTTACTGCCACCCAAACAACAGGAGCCCTCTAGTTGGAGTCTGGACCTCAACCTCTTTTAACGCGTCGCTATTGATGGTCAAGGAAAATGTGACGCTTGATTCCCCACCACCATCACCACCACCATCATCAGTCCAGCAACATATCACAGTGCAACCAGCAACCAACATCTTTAACATCTTTCCAGCTCCCCCTTTCGTTCCCTCCATTTTTTGTCGTCACCCCAAAACGGAGCCTCGTCTTTTTACAGTTGATGAAAGGAAATGTTCTCATGGGAGTCGCAAAAGGCTACTTTTCTTGTCCCAGTTTCCTGCGAATGAACGACGTCGAGAAGGAAAAAGTCGAATTGGCGTATGATACTCACATCATTGGTCCGAGAGATGTGCGCTGGATCGCATCTAACCCTTCCGACATGCAACGCCAGAATGGACCAGATTCTATTTCTCTTTCTTTACGAGTTTGTCGTATAGAGAATGAATGCCTGTCACATCTCACCGATCGCGTCTCTCCAGACTTTTGACCTTTGTGTTATCGTCATTATGACTTTGTTATGTCATTGTCAGTGTCCTTTCTGTTAGACAAAATAATTCATAATGCGGAAGTGAAATAAATCATTTTTCATAGACTACAAAACAAATGAAAAATAAAAATTTTCCCTAAAATATATTTTCATTTATCAAGAAGTTTTAAATGAAACAAACACACTCTTAAATTACTAAGTAATCGAATAGGAAAAATATTAAAAATAAAAAAATATCCAATGTACTTGTAAAATATATCATCAACATCTTTGAATATCTCATTTTTATTCGATGCTTTCAATTGAATGGCACGAGATACTAGCTTTTCAACAAAATTTCACTCATGATTTTTGTTCATTTTTTGCAATTTTCAATATTGTTTTTTTTAACCAGAAAAATAAACAAAAATAGCAATGACAGATTTAATAACAACCAAATCAATGAAATATATATAACCTTAACAAGTAAGAACGATAGAATTACAATATATATATTTGCTACATGCTATAAAATTGCAAATGAATTAAATAAGAGGCAAGGTATAAATTAGCAAATCTAGTTCCCACCAAGAGTATTTTGCACATTTGCAAATTATGCTTCTCAAGATACAACACCAATACCTATTATATTAACGTTATACAAATAAGACTTAGTCAAATACTTCTCGAAACCGATGCACCTTGAGAACCACCCTTAATGAACTAAAGGACATGTCTTTTTTAACATAAAGAACTCATCTTCCTGTTAAATTTATTACTCACTAATTTAGTCATTAATAAACTATAATTTCATGCATAATTTTGTAATATATTTCAAGATTTTATTTACAAGTTTATTTTTATCTATTATACTTTAACCCTTAATTCATCCTCAGACTTTTTTCTTGCATTTTAACTTCACACTTGAAACTAAACATTTACAAAACGAACATCTCACCTTTCACTTTTTATGTAGAAAGAGTGGTCACTGGGCAAATTTTAATAATTTCGATTTGCCGTTTGCTTTTCAAGATTTTTGACTTATAGTGATCTTGTCTCGTACAATTCATCACGTTCTACTTGGGCAACTGGTTAATTATGCATGCATGTGGTCCATAAATCTCTTCTTGCCCTTTTGTGCGATTCACGTGTCACTTTATGTCATTTCAATGTCCAGCTTGATGATGGCTGAGCATGCCACATCTCTCTAGGGTTTTCGAGAAGCAATCTCAACAACTAATAAAGTTGCAAGGGATGCTCTAAGCTCATATAAAAATTATGGTTTCACGCTATTTCATTTTATATAATTCTCGAGAGAACATTGTGTCAGTTAAAGTCGCATTTAATCATGCGAGCCTCGTTCAACAGCCTATAACTAGTCACTACATTGCCTGATATATTAATTTTGCAAATCATCTTGATATTCAATATTATGTGCTTTTTGTGTATCGGTTAGATGATTTTGCCGAGTCATCTGTCCATAAATGAGAAATTCACTTTCTTAGGCTCAACTATGTTTTTAATAACAAGAAAGCCCCTCGAGATGGCAAGTCAAGGACACTGAACCACTCTTGAATATCATGAACCAAATAAAGAGCGAACTTAAAGAAAATTTAAGTGGGCTGGTGGACATCAAAGGTGCCAAGCCAAAACCAGAAGATTTCAATACATACGCGTGGATTTTGTTCTTAATCACTGTTAGAGATAATTATCCTAATTATTCCTAAAACTCACTTTGTCAAACTTGCTTAAACCGCAATGATGACATTTGTAACCTGTTGCTTCTCACAATTCATGAATCATCTCTTTAAAAGCCAACCATCTAGAGCTCCTCTATGATTTCACTCCCACCTGCAAAAGAAACGAACCTTCAATCATACACTACAGAATCAGCTTTGTTCTATCTTTCGGGTAAGTGATCAAAACCTTGCTTTTGTTTTCATGAAATGATCTGAAGTTATAATCTATATCATCAGCTTTGAACGGGAAGCATCTGACGTTCTCACGCGCTCTCACTCTCAGAATATGCCTTGCATGGAGAGCGCTTTGTGATTGTTCTCTCCTTAAGCAGATTTTTCGTGTGAAAGAAGAAGGGTTGTCTACATCATTTTTGGGAAGGTGAATTTCGCGTGTTCTGCTCTATCTGTTGAGGTTAAAAACAATGGCGGTTGACGACCAAACGGAGGTATTGTTGAAGAAGCAGTACTATGAGAACTGCCCCGGCTGCAAAGTCGACAAGCTTAAGGAATCACAAGGAGGCTTGCCGATCTGCGAGCTTGTATCTGTCTGGATCGTTGTGCTCAGCACCGGTAATAAGCACATAAAGCCTTATTGTTATTCATAAGCTTTCTGTCAACTATTGGATTTTCTTGTCTGAGTTCATTGGACTTTACTGATTTACTGGACATGACCGAGACGCACATTTATGACCTGTTTGGTAACACTCTAAATAGCATATGATTCTATTTATTTATTTTTTTGGTTCTTCGGAACAAAAAAATAACATAAATCTATTTGGTAAACTTTTTGTTTCAGGGAACAAAAATCCATTTTTATTTATTTCTTCCCGGGAATAAATTTGGAACAGAATCAAGAAATAACTTGTTCTCAATAACAATTCTAGAATCAGCCCAACTTTTTCTTTTTTCTCTTTTTTTGTTTATTCTTTTCTTCTTCTTCCTCCCAATCCGTCATCAGCGACTAGTTGCTTGGCCGCCGCCACCACCGTTGACAATGGCCGACGACCAACTAGGCGAGGTTTGGAGAGCTCGTTAGAGGCTCGCTTGGCCACCATGAGCCTCGGCTTCACGGATCTAGGTGAGGCTGCCTCACCCAGTGGCCAGACTTTAGTGAGCAAGCCTCGCTCTGCCACCAGCAAGGCTCGACCTCGCCAGCCGGTATGAGGCTCACCTAGATTTGAGAGGCCGGCCATGGCGAGCCTTCGGCAAGCTCACCGGACATTACCAAGCTGGTCGCCGACCACAACCATGGCTAGCGATCGGTCCCAAAGAAGGAGGAAAAGAAGACAAAAGGAAAAAAGAAAAAGAAAAAAAATGAGGAAATAAGAAAAATATAATAAAAGTATTAAAAAATTAAAAGAAACAAAAAAATTTCAAAGTCATAAAAAATGCTTTTCTATTACGGGAATAAAAATTTTGGATAATAACGAAGTGCTTTCAAAAGCTCAGAAATTGTTCTCGAAAACAAAATAAATAAAAAATCATTTCTAAGCAAAAATTGTTCCTAAAAACAAAATTATTACCAAATGCATCTTTATATGATAGGTTGAAGTTAATTCGTTTCGAATAATTCAGTTGTTGACGAGAAGTTAAGCCAATGGAATGTTGCTTAGTGACGGAGAGTATGTCCCTAGATGTCTAATTTCTCTAGAAGTATTAGTCCGATTTATCTGATTGTGAAATATCATTTAGCTATAGCATTAATTCTTTCAATAATGAGAAGATCTTTGCTGGTTCCGAAAGATGTGCTGGCAAGATGTAAGTGGAGTCATATAATTAGTAGCCAGTTAGAGTGGATATTCTATTTTGGCTGATTTATGATGTTGCTGACCTATGTCCTGTCCTTTCTCTTTCCAGTACTGCCAGTATCATCTCTATTCCCATTCCTTTACTTCATGGTAAGCTCTTGAATTTTATACTTCAATTCTAAGCATGATGTATATATGACTGTTGTGTTTGCACTCAAGACATTGTGTCCTAAATTGTATGGTTTGGGCTCTGTTCTCTCAATTGTCGTCTCTCCGGGCTCCAAATTGTTATTCCCGGTCAACTCGTCCTGAAAATTTCTGCTTTCGTTACAAATGAGACAAGTATGCACGAAGTGAACATTCTTTTGTCTAACTTTGAAGCATCAGAGTTAGTCATTGGCATGCAATCGCAAAGGATATTTAAGCTCGATAAAAAGTTCCATCACTTTCCTCATTAAACCATTGTATAAACGACTCGAAGTATATGCTTTAGCCTCTTGTAATGAAGAATCTTCATTTGTTTGTTGAATTCCTAATGGCAGATTAGAGATTTTCATATCGCCAAAAGAGAGGAAGACATCGGGTATTATGCCGGTTACGTAGGTGAGATTGTCAGAGTTGCTTATCTCTGTTCATTGCGGACTCCTTTGTTCGTTTCTGACTAAATTCTTCCCTAACAAACCCTTGAAATCTTGAAGGTTCTTCATTAATGTTCGGTAGAGTCTTGACGTCGCTATTCTGGGGAATTGTAGCAGATCGCTATGGGCGAAAACCCGTTATAGTTATAGGAATAATTACAGTGTTAGTACAATATTACCTTTCATTTGAGTTCCCAATGAAAGAACATCTCTCCGACAATTACACTCAATCAATGACTAAGATTCGATATATATCAGGGTTATCTTCAACACTCTATTTGGCCTAAGTGTGAACTTTTTGATGGCCATTGTGACGAGGTTCCTTCTAGGAAGTTTAAATGGTGTACTCGGACCGATCAGGGTAAGATCTCACACAATTACGAACTTTGGGACTCATCAGGGAACGAATTATTTTGAGCCTCAAATAAACCATCCCTTCTTATAGTGTTTTACGAGTTTGCCATTATTCTCATAAATGCATTTCGTAATTTCTTAACAGGCTTATGCGACCGAACTATTCCGTGAGGAGTACCAAGCGCTAGGAATAACGACGGTAAGATCTCCAACCTTTGTCAAAACCTTTTAGTTCTCAATACAGGTTCCTAGTTTTTCTGCGAAGTAAATAAAGCTGAGAGTTACATTTTGGACTCAGGTTAGTACGGCATGGGGGATAGGATTGATTATCGGTCCAGCTCTGGGAGGTTATCTTGCGCAGGTATGTCTCATTTTTATCGTATCTCCCACTTAGAATTGAGTATTCCACAGAACGATGACAATTCCGACACACGTGTGCGAAATGCTTCTCATTTTTCATGCTCCTCTGAGGTTCCCGGTTTTGTATTCTTTTCTCTTCAGCCCGCGGAAAAGTTCCCGTCAATATTTTCCAAAGAATCGGTGTTCGGAAGGTGAGCGCAGTTGCTTTTTACTAAATGAATACTGCAGATCCTTTTTAGCGATCATCGACTGATTTCCAGATTTCCACGCAGATTTCCCTACTTCTTGCCCTGTCTCACCATCTCAATTTTTGCGTTGGTAGTTTCTATTGCGTCCTTCTGGCTTCCGGTATGCACTTTTGTTCTTTTTTACCCTTTCCTCAGACATTACCTCTACTTCGCTTTATTTATGAAAGAATTACCAACTGCTTGTCGCGCTTTATCGAGTGTCTTAATATCTGGTTTTATTGCAGGAAACATTGCATATGCACCATGGAAGTAGCGAGCTTGATGAGTCTTGCAAAGATATGGAGACCGCATCCCTGGAGTCCCCCACAAAAAACAAGAGACATAAATTCGAAGGGAAAGCTCCGAAAAAGTGTCTGATTCGAAATTGGCCCTTGATGTCGTCCATCATTCTGTACTGCGTCTTCTCCCTTCATGACATGGCTTACACGGAGGTAATATGCTGAGCGCTTGTCAATGACGCCTTCTCATTTCTTCTTTCTGGACTGTACCAGACATTCTACGATCATGAGTGCAATGATTTCAGTACTCGTGCTGCCAAGTGCTTCATTACAGTTGCTAAAAGAGCAAAAAATGTATTTCTGTGGATGAACACGAACTGATAATTTGTAATGCAGCGGTCAGTAGACATTCATTCGGCTAGTTATAATGTAGTGGTTGCTGCGAGACAATTACTTGGGCTTGTTCTTTGGAATTCTATCCTAGTTTTTAAGTAGCTCATCGGAATATGGCATCAGCATATCATGCCAGTTTCCAAATACATTCATTTATGTGTTAAATTGATCTCTTTCATTTTGATCCTCTCATTGGCTGTTCCGTGCTACTCTCTCTTTTTAGATCTTCTCTCTATGGGCCGTAAGCCCTAGGCAATTAGGCGGTTTAAGCTACACAACTGAAGATGTTGGAATTATTCTTTCTATCTCAGGTATGTAAGCCACGATTTCTTTCTTATATTTCCAGATAAACTCCTTCAGGAAAACAACGAGGTAGACAGTAAATCTGCAATTTAGACGAAACTTTGAGACGTGGCTGTCTATATTCATTGATATGCATTCTTCCTATTTAAAACTTAGAAGTACGGTGGTCTATTGTCATTTAACGTTTCTCTGTACTCGTTCAATTATTTGTGGGGGGAATGCTGATGACGCAATTCTACTGCCAGGTGCTGGCCTTCTTGTCTTCCAAACCTGTATATTCCCACATTTGACCAGACTTCTTGGCCCAGTTGTGGTAGCTCGCATTGGTGGGGTATGTTTTTGACATCTCTTAACTTGAACTTGAGCGCCTGCTCGTGGAAAGTATAATCTGGCTATTGTATCTCCGGCCATTCACGACTCATTTGATAAAAAGACCTATTCACCGGTGTTCCCTTTGCAAAAATGTGAGTGCAGGTCTTATCGATACCCCTCTTGTCGAGCTACCCATTTATTGCCATGCTTACTGGGCTAAGTCTCTCCACAGCATTGAATTGCGCATCAATCGCAAAGAATGTTATTTCTGTGAGTATGCCGTACACTCTAAACCATATTATATGGGGCTAATATGCACGTAAACCATTCCAATTGCTTTTTCTAAATGAAAAGGGAAACAGCAAAACCTCTGTTCGTACCTAATTCTAACTGTCAAATTTTGCATGTCGAAAGGTTTGCATTCTCACCAGCTTGTTCATTCTTCAAAACAAAGCCGTGGTAAGCTTCTGATGATCATCCTCGATGAGTCTGATCTTTATTAACATCCTTGAATGCGTACCTTTGTCATTAAGGTTTGGCTTAAGTACGAATCTGGAAATCGCAGGACCAAGATCAGAGAGGAGCTGCTAATGGAATATCGATGACTGCCATGTCTCTTTTCAAGGCATTTGGTCCAGCTGGAGGAGGCACAGTGTGAGTTCTGCTTAATTGTGGTCAGCTTTCGTTTAATCACAACGACAGGACAATTGAGCAGGCGATCATATAAAACTCATCAGTGAAAACAAACAATTACTACTGCTTGCTTAAAGAGTGGACTTGATTAATGTTCTCATCCATGGACTCAAAATCTTTGGCAGATTCTCTTGGGCACAGAAGCGTCAGGACGCAGCCTTCCTCCCAGGTAAACTGACTTTTTCCAATCTCCGATCATGGCTCTTGCCTTCTTTGTATAACCATGACCAGCTTATCTGTTTTCATCTACTAAAAGAAAAGAAGAAGGTGACATGATGTGTGTATGAGAAATAAGTCTATGCAGCCATGATAGACAGCGCTTGAGCTCTCAGCTGACTATGGAACTGTAATGACCGCATGCCAATGCGCAGGCAACCATATGGTCTTCTTCATCTTGAACGTGGTTGAGGCCATTGGGGTGCTGATGACGTTCAAGCCTTTCCTAGTGGAACGCCGCAACTAAAAGAAAACACGATCGAACCCACAAGAATTCTAATTGTAATCTTGCTAAAACTCAGAGTAGAGCTTGCAAAAAATAAATTGCCATTTGATTCTTTCACAAGGTGGAGTAGCATTTGCCTGACACGAAGCCGACCAAACCTGTTCAGCCAAGAGTCGCCATCCTATTTGAATTAGCAATTTGGCACCTATGTACTAATATTTTTTATCCTCCAACTGTAATACCAAAAATAAATATAAATTATTGCTCTGTATCATGTGATTTTCTGCAGAATTTGTCCGGAAAGGATTAGTCCGTGACATTGTAAGGACAGTGCAATCGATTGAAAACAGAAAAACCAGTGGGTTATTAAGAAGTTTCGTTCAATTCATTGACATTGCCACAATTTCCGCTTCCTTCCCTGCTTGTGCCACACCAACCAGCTTATGAGCCTAGCAGAGATATAGCAAGGCTGGGCGGAAAGCAGATATAATCTGATGGTTTTTATTAATTATTGTGATGGGCCTAAGTTGGCCCGTCCGCCCATGTTGGGCCTAAAAGCCTGGCCCACAAGATTAGGGCCCATGGATGGAGAGATACGTTGAAGAGTCGTAACTTTTGGGGGAACGTCTTTTGCCGAAGGGACACGTCCTTTGGAGATGACGTATTTAAGGGGGAAAAGAGAGGGAGGAACGCACATTTTCACAGTACATACGTTCCTCCTCCCTCTCTCCCTTGAAACACTCCAAAAAGAACAGTAAGAAAAATGAGACGACACTCTCTTCCCTTCAAGGCAAATTCACGTCATCGGATCGAACGGGATCAGTTTCTCTTCCTCATATCGGCGTCGGTGTTTAATCTATGGCTAACAAGATACGATCGATTTTGTGATGTGCCTTAGGATCGGTGATACATGTGTTTTTCCCGGGCTCGTCTTCCGCACTTGTTTTAGGGGTTCGATTTAGTGTCAAATCCGGTTTTTGGGAATCCGACATTCCCAACATTGGTATCAGAGCCGTAGTTAATGTTTCCCGATCCCTTTTCGTGTTTATGAATGATTTTTGATTGAATTTTCGTGAAAAATCGGCCGACACCGATTGGGGATGGAAAAATCCCAACACCCGAGCACTGTTCACCCGTTTTTTCGATTTTCTGTAAGTCGAAATCAGTTTCTGATGGTGTAGGGTCGAAGGTCTCGTCGAGACGAGCAAGACGAGTGGCGGATCGCCGCCATAGGCCACCGGACGCGCCCCCAAGCGCGGCCGGAAAGAACCGGCGTTGCACGCGCCGATTCGAAGACGCAGGCGCGTGCGTTGCACGCGCGCGCAGGGCCAACGCACGTGCGCGGGGGCCGCCGATGGCGCGTGCCGCACATGCCGGGTCGGTCCGTCCAACCCGGCCCGACCCGGTTGACCGTTGACTTTGACCGTGACGATCGCTGACCGTTGACTTTGACCGTTGACCAAAAAAAAAAAGGAATGTGTTTCTTTTTCCAATTAAGTCTATGTGGATTATATATAATCCCTTATTTGTTCTGCATTTGTTGCATGAATAATACCTCCCCTTAAGTTGCGCACACCTATTCGCGCAATCACCGATGAACAAAATGAAAGGCTTTCTAAGTTGATAGCTGAGCTGACTAATCATCGATGGAAGAGTGGCGACTTAATTGATCACGTTCTCGAAGTTAACGGGAAAATACAAAATGTCATATGGAATGGTCGTCCTATGCCATAGTCTGAGATGGTGCGATTTTTCATAAACACTCTTCCACAAAAATGGCAAGGAGTGTTGAATCGCTTATGGGAAGTCAACAGAGCTGCTTCGTATAGGAGAATTGTGATGGCTTTTATAGATGATTATTACTGGATTATTATAAGGGAAAAGATCAAGAAATTGAACAAAAGAGGATCTTTCCCAGTTCGTATATTGACTTGGTGTTAGATATTTTGGCTAGTCTTTATTAGGTGTGCTTTGTGGACATCTTATGTAATGTTTTCTACCTAGTTGTTGTTGGTGTGGCAACTGATATGTTAGTTGAATTAGGTGAAAGCATTATTATTATATCATTGTTTGATGTCAAATATTATTTGCTTTCTGTTATTGTTGACTACTGTGGGTAGTTCATAGAAGTTTTTGTAGCTTCATAGAATTTATTTTGCATGGACAATTATATTAATGATAGTTTTAAGTTAGGATTTTGGAGGATGATTGGAAACATAGTGACCTTTTGATTCTGAAACCTTACTTGAAATTGTTCATTAATATGATGGGTCTGTGCAAAGTGGATGCATAAATGATAGGCATTAATTATTCGTGCATATATATCTGATTTGTTCAGATCAATGGCTTCAGCCACAAAAGGCATAGTTGCCAAGCTGAACAAAGGTGAAAAGCTCAATGGCGATAACTATGAAATTTGACATATGAAAATCCAATATGTGCTAGAAGAGCAAGAGGCACTAGAAGCTCTTGACCATGTTATGGAAGAAATTGAGGATGCTGTGCGCCACCTTGAGCTAGCAGAGGACTGCCTCAAGACATTTGAGAAAGAGACACATATTTGCTATATTGCTTCCAGCTCAGAAGGAGCTTCGAGCTCTAAGCGCAAGCGCATTGATTCGTTTAATATGTGGAAATGCAAGGGATCGAGTCCTTCTTGCAAGAAACCAAGAGCTGACCAACATAAGAGAGGAAAACGTCCTCGAGTGAAGAGTATTTTAAGGGTGAAGTGTTACAACTGTGACCAGAAGGGTCACTACGCTCGCGACTGTCGCGAGTCAAAGAACGTACTCACCCCTTGTACTCTTAAGAGCTTTGCTAATGTGTCAAGTTCTGTATTCTTAACTGAATCTAATCCTTTGTGAACTGTAGATTCGGGAGTAACAGACCATGTAGCGAAGGATAGAGAATCATTCGTAGAATTTCGACGAGTTCCAACTGGAACTAAGTGGGTCTATGTAAGAAATAACTCCAGAGCTGAAATTAAAAGGATTGGCACCTGCCAATTGAACATGCGTGGTAGACGCACCTTGTTCCTACATGATGTTTTATATACTCCGGAGATTCGTCGAAATTTAGTGTCTGTTTTGGTGTTGGTTAAGCTTGGTTTTAGTGTGAACTTTCATAATAGCGGTGTAGATTTGTATTTGGATACAAACTACTATGATTGTGGTCATTTTCTAAATGGTTTTATTGTACTAAATGTTGACTGTGATGATGTCAATATTTGTTATTCCATTTTCACGTCTTTTACTTCATATGATAATGATGTGAATGTGTGACATGCTAGACTTAGTCATATTGGCCAACAACGTATTAATAGACTAGCCAAAGAGGGTTTGTTAGGCAATATTGAAAAAGTCATTTGTCCATATGTGAGCATTGCCTAGCAGGGAAAACGACAAGAAAACCATTTGGAAAAGGTAAAAGAGCTGAATTTCCTTTGCATTTAATCCATTCTGACGTCTGTGGTCCAATGAATGTGAGAGGAAGGCATGAGGCTGTTTATTTCATCACTTTTATAAATGATTATACTCGATTCGGATATATCTATTTGATTTCTCATAAATCTGAAGCATTAAGTTGATTCAAAAAGTTTATGAACTTGGTAGAAAATCAATTAGACAAGAAAATAAAAGCATTGAGATCCGATCGAGGTTGAGAATATTTATCTGATGAGTTCAGAAAGTTATGTGATGAAAAAGGAATAAAAAGACAATTGTCTATTCCATATACTCCTCAACAAAATGGTGTTGCGGAAAGAAGGAATAGAACCCTATTGGAAATTGTTAGGTCCATGATGGCACATGATAACTTACCTATCACTTTTTGGAGTGATGCTTTGTTAACTGCTGCCTATATACTTAACCGTATGCCTTCCAAATCAGTCACTTCCACTCCATATGAATTATGGACAGGTAGAAAACCGAACTTAAGTTTTCTTAAGCCATAGGGTTGTGCTGCCTATACTCATGAGCCCTCTCACAAGTTTAGGAAATTGGGTCCCAGAGGAAAGAAGAGTATTTTCATAAGATACTCCAAACACTCGAAAGGGTATGTGTTCATAGGTGAGCAGAAGAGTAGGAGTATAACTGAATTTGAATCACGAGATGTCACATTCTTAGAGGATGAATTTCCTAAGAAGGGCGAAATAGGTGAAGATTACTCCCTATTTGAAACCTTGGATCAAGATAATGATATTAGTGGAGTTCGTCCAAGTGGGAGTAATATGAGAAGTGATGAATTGAATTCAACTCATTCTCAATTACAACCACATGATGAGACGACATCATCTTTATCTAATCCTAGTGGGAGCATAACGGGAAATGATGTGCAAAGTGTACAATCTCCCATACGGCGAACAAGTCGCAAAAGTATTCCCCGTTGACATTTTGACATTGAAGGGGAAACTTTTATGATTGCTCCTCAAGATGAGGATGAGCCAAGAAATATTAATAATGCTCTAAATTGCTCTAGTAAGGAAAAATGGATTCATGCAATGGAAGAGGAGATTGAGTCAATGAAGTCAAACCAAGTTTGGGAATTGGTTGATCTTCCAAAAGGACGCAAAACTATTGGGAACAAGTGAGTTCTCAAAATAAAGCGAAAAGATGATGGCTTGATAGAAAGGCATAAGGCTCACCTTGTGGCGAAGGGGTATAATCAACATGAATGAATTGATTATGAAGAAACATTTTCTCCTGTAGTGAGATTTACCTCGATTCGCATTATTCTAGCAATAGTGGCTAGTATGGATCTTGAGTTACATCAAATGGATGTAAAGACTGCTTTCCTCAATAGAGAATTAGAGGAAGAAATACATATGGAACAACTTGCTGGTTTCATTAAAGAAGGCCAAGAATGAAAGGTACGTCGACTTTTGAGATCGATATACGGCCTTAAGCAATCATCAAGACAATGGTATATACGTTTTCATAATGTCATAATGGCATATGATTTTACAATGATAGATGAGGATCATTGTGTATATATCAAAAGATCCAAAGATCAATTTGTGATCATATCATTATATGTTGATGATTTACTAATTGCCGGAAGCAATATGGAGTTTGTAAATACTGTGAAGAGTTGGTTATCTTCCAACTTTGAGATGAAAGATATGGGTGAGACTGCATACATTCTTGGAGTTAAGATTTCAAGAGATCGTTCGAAGAGGTCGTTATCTCTTTCGCAAGAAACATATATAAATAAGGTTCTTGAACGATTTCGTATGCAAGATTGTAAACTCATAGATACTCCTATTGCAAAAGGTGAATGATTGAGCCATAGACTGTGTCCAAGGACTCCACAAGAGAAGGAACAAATGAAACATGTTCCTTATGCTAGTGCTGTTAGGAGCTTGATGTACGCTATGATGTGTACAAGACCTGACATATGTTTTGCAGTTGGAATGGTGAGTAGATACCAATCCAATCCAAGTCAAGCACATTGGAAAGCCGTTAAGAGAATACTAAGGTATCTAAAGGGAACTGATGATTATACGCTGAGTTATCAAGGAAAAGATCTGCGACTCTAAGGCTATTCTGATGCTGATTGGGGAGGAAATTTAGATGAAAGGAAATCTACCTCTAAATTTGTTTTCTTACTGAATAATGGCGCCATATGTTGGGGCAGTAAGAAACAAACGTGTATAGCCTTGTCCACGATGGAAGCTGAGTTCATGGCATTATTAGCAACGGTATAAGAAGGAGTTTGGCTTAAGAGATTTTTGGATCATTTAGGTGTTATTGAGAAAGTTGCAAATCCATTATTGGTTAACTGTGATAGCCAAGCAGCTATAGCGTACACCAATAATCCAAAATATCATGGTAAGACCAAATATATAAATACCAAGTATAACTTTGTCAAAGATATGGTTGCACGAAAAGATGTGAACTTATAGTACATATCTACGCATATAATGGTAGCAAATCCTATGACAAAGCCAATACCTAGAGATGTGTTTTGTGGTCATGTAAAATCTCTAGAATTGCGTAGAGTTTGATGTACTGAATATTATAATTTCCCTGAGTTGTTCACATTTATGAACTTGTGTTTTTCATTATTAATGCCTATGAATCTTTGTTTGATCTTTATGCATCTTAATGCTCAGTGCATTACTTTAAGTTGAGAAAGTATGTCGGACAGATATAAGATTAGCCCACTCACACGGGTAATCGCATTTATTTACTATGTGATAAATAGAGATGGGACGGTTTTTAAGCTTATTATCTAGGTGATAATCGAGAGCTCAAGCTTAAAATATATATGTCGCCTTAACTAAGTGTTAAGATGAGGACATGATATGTACTATGTCCGAAGTAAAATACCCCACATATTTTACTTTATCTGTCTAAGATGCCAGATGTGAGTTCTGATGAATTTTGTGAATGAGTAGATACGTGAACTCAAGTTAGATATTGGGTATGTCTGAACTATCATCTGTACGGTATTGAAGGTGTAAACATACACTCCATGGGAAAGGAGTTAATACCATAATACGTATTTCATACTACGTATGCATGAGACGACCAATAAGAGTGGCAAAAGTTTGATCTCAACTTTTATGCCATGTGAGACTCTTGAGGAAAAGAGTTTCTCAATTTTAGTGCCCTCATGACTTTTACTTATTCTCAATATTTCTATTTAATGTTTGCTATCTTAGGATGTTGTCAATGGTCATGAGTTGATTCGATCTAATGGGACATTTCTAGAAAAGCAAACTGAACTGAAATTGAGAGTTTGAAGGAAAGAGGAAGATCGAATTTGGAGTATCACATTGTAGTTTTGTATTCACTAGTCGACCGATTATGATTGTCTTTGGGACAATCATAATTGTGAATACAATATATATATATATATATATATATATATATCATTGTTTAAAAGAGATCAAAAGAGATATAAATGTGATCGATCGATCTAGGGTACTGCATACTAAATCTACTCGGAGTGTGATGCCCATTATGAGCTGCTATATATTCCTAACAGATGTATGGCAACGAGCTCTCAAAGTATGCTGGTCGCACGAATTATTCACCGGTATGAATGTTGAAGAGAGGTAAAGAGGATCCTGTTCGGCCCACCATGTGCGAGTGGGAGATGATGGTTTTTATTAATTATTGTGATGGGCCTAAGTTGGCCCGTCCGCCCATGTTAGGCCTAAAAGCCTGGCCCATAAGATTAGGACCCATGGATGGAGGGATACGTTGAAGAGTCGTAACTTTTGGGGGAACGTCTTTTGCCGAAGGGACACGTCCTTTGGAGATGATGTATTTAAGGGGGAAAAGAGAGGGAAGAACACACATTTTCACAGTACATACGTTCCTCCTCCTTCTCTCCCTTGAAACACTCCAAAAAGAACAGTAAGAAAAAGGAGGCGACACTCTCTTCCCTTCAAGGCAAATTCACGTCATCAGATCGAACGGGATCAGTTTCTCTTCCTCATATCGGCGTCGGTGTTTAATTTGTGGCTAACAAGGTACGTTCGATTCTGTGATGTGCCTTAGGATCGGTGATACATGTATTTTTCCCGGGCTCGTCTTCCGCACTTGTTTTAGAGGTTCGATTTAGTGTCGAATCCGGTTTTTGGGAATCCGACATTCCCAACACAATCTTTACTCAATATCAGATTGCTAAAAGAGAGATCCTTGTTTCGTTAGCTGGTCCACCTACACATGTAAGAGTCCTCAGGACGGCATTGAACATTTCGAGATAAGATAATCTTAAGACGAAGGGGGAAACAGAAGGAAAGTTCAAATACCCGATGCTGACTCAATGTCCGTTGAGACAACTGTGGCTCGAAAACTGTTTGTGTCATCCATATCCCAAATCATTTGATTTACTTTCATTAAATTTACTATGAGCAGTGTCAATAATGTCTGCGAAATAAGATCCGAGCAAACGGCTGTTTATTTATCAAGTTATTAACTCAAGTTTTTCCACCTTCTTGATCTTTCCTTCTCTGCGCCAAGAAGAGAACTTTCCTTGGCCCCCGCTGTTGTTAATTATGAGGGCAAAAAAACTATTGTAGGCTGGCAATCTTTTGGTAAATGACTATATCATAATAGAAGTAATTCAGAAAAAAATAAAAAAATAAAGGTCTTAAAATGACAATGAGTATTGATCTTAACTCGTCTACACTTTTTTTCGAAGCAAAATATTACCTGTTAATTTCCTATTAGAAGTCAACAGTTCTTAATTTGAAAAACCTTTTTAAAATTTGGCATGATCTCAATTTAGCTTGTGCATATT
The DNA here is from genome assembly GCA_014182515.1 of Eucalyptus microcorys. Classification (NCBI taxonomy): domain Eukaryota; kingdom Viridiplantae; phylum Streptophyta; class Magnoliopsida; order Myrtales; family Myrtaceae; genus Eucalyptus; species Eucalyptus microcorys. Next base: position 32,829,226 of record CM024568.1, on the reverse strand, counting down.
TTGTTAAGGAAATGGAAAGCCGCGGACAGGTCAAGTTCTTTGCGCATCTTAAGAGGGATAAGGTTTGAATATGTTAGATTGATGTCCGTGTGATATATGAATTCCATCAGTATAGAAGTGCTCCAGCTTCGTGTAATTGCTTCCTCATACAGAAGGCAACCAAATCTCTCATGTTCTAATCTCGATTATGTTGTGCATACGTTCTTTTCGCTAGCCTAGTTGTTCTCGATTCTTTGAGCCGTCGAATTCGATAATGTGATTGGCCTTATCACAAGAGTGCTGTTTCGCCTCCTCCTGAGGAGCAGTTTTGCTTGTTTCTTGATGATTCATTTGGGCACACCGTTTATACGTTCCGCATTCATTTGTTTCTCAAGTTTAAGCCCCTTTTTGAGAATGTAGACCGATCCCTACTGTAGAGATAATAGGCGTTCAAGGAAATCTTTCTTTAATTCAAATTGACGGTGAGAAGTGGTCTTGAAATAAAGAAGCTCCTGATTTGTTTTTATCTTATGGGCACAAAGGATCTGTTTCTCACAAAGACAAACGTATTAAGCTCTGGAAAAGGATGTCTCTGAGGTCACACACAGGAAATAATTCAAGCCTGATTTTCTTGGCCGCACGACGAGTGCTGAACAAAGGGCGATTTGTTGTTATACACTTTACAGTCAATTGAGTTGTTTTACATGTAAACAATGTGAGTTTGAGCTTAATCTAGATGGAGAAGAGCGTGTGGACAATTGTAATTCTAATTCTTTGATTATTGGTGGATTATTTATTAGCGGCTCTCTCAATGGGGTAGGTACCTACCATTATTTATTTCTTTAGTGATTTTGCATCGATTTAATTATAAAATCCAGTCAATTTCCGCATTATATTACAATACCTGCATACATGGGATGTGACCTTAACAACGGGATGCGAGGAAAGGTTTTGCTTCACTTGATCATAGTTCTAGTATATTACAATACCTGCGAACACGCGATGTGACCTTAACAATGGGATGTGAGGGAAGCATTTGCTTCACCTGGTCATAATTCTTGCTATTAAGGGCGTGCATGAAAACGCTTCTCTTCTTTTGTTTTTCTATTCTTTGGCTCCCTGGGATAAAAAAAGAACAAAAATCCATTTGGTAATTTCAATTGATTTTTTTAATCCCCGAAATAGAAAAATGGCCGGGGAATAGATTTAAAATAGAAACAAGAAATAGAAAAAAATAACTTCTTATTTCCAAGAAAAATTTCTAGAAATAAGTCATTTTTTTCCTTTCTTTTCTTCTTCTTCCTTGGTGCTCGCTACCCCTTGCCGCCCGCCGCCAACCAAATGCATTCTTATTCTTTTTCTATTTTGATAATAGAAATTTTGTGTAGTTACCAAGGTTGTATTTGGTATTGCTCCCAGAGACAAGGGTTTACGTTCTTTTATTCTTTGGAGTAGAAATATAACAGAAACGCGTTTGATAAATTTTTTATTCCTGAGAATTGAAATAAGAAACAAAAAAAAGTTATTTCTTATTCCCAGGAACAGGAATAACTTTAGAAACAAGAATCAAAAAACAAAAATCAAGATTTTTTTTTCCTTTTCTTTTCTTTTTTTTCTTCCTCTCTTCTTCCCCTAGCCGGTCGTCGGCCTCGACGCCAGTCGACGACCAGCCAGACGAGGCTCAGGACCTCGCTGGAGCCGCGCCGGCCTCTGGCAAGGTCGCCCCAAGCTCGCTAGCCATCGGCAAGGCCCCCCCCAAAGAAAAAAAAAAAAAAAGAAAAGAACAAAAGAAAAATGTAATAAAATTATTAATAAATTAAAAGAAATTTTAATTCACAAAAATATATAGACTCTTACCAAACACATTTTTCCCTTAGGAATAGAAATTTTGTATAGTTACCAAATGTGTTCAAATGCTCAGAAATTGTTCTTAGGGACGGAAACAGAAAAAAAATGTTCCTAAAAAAAAATCATTTTCTGGAATATGAATATTACCAAACGCACTCCAAATGCGTTATTTTGCTCGGAAATTATTTCACGGGATAGAAATAAAAAGAAATTATTTTTGAAAAAATTTCTTTCCCGGAAGATCTAATGTTTGAATTGGTAAGAACATAGAATATGATTGTCCCTTTGGCACGAGAATCTTTTAATGGTCATCGGAAACTGTTTCTCAGGATGAACATGGTAAGTCCTGATGGTAATGATTCGTCACTTCACTCCTGTCCTTTTGAACAGCACTTCATATGATGCAAGAATCCGCATTCCCCATCGGCAATTGGCTCGGAGAAATGCGGAGCTTCTTCCACGAGGAGCTAAATCTCGTGACAATATCTAGGGTGAGTTTGGTTGGATTTTTAGAAAAAATCTTTAAAAAAAATATAAAGGATTTTAAGTTAAAGGAATTTTTCAAAATGCAAATTTTATTTATTAAATTATAATCTAAAAGCGTATTGTGAAGTACTTTTGAACAAAATAATATTTAGAGAGATTATATTTACAAAATACTTTTATGTTTAAAAAAAGGAAAAAAAATCATCAAAAGAAAAATAAAAAAGTTGGCCAACAAAGGCAGACGGCTGCCGGCTGCCGGCAATTGAAATTTGTTGTTGGTGGTCGACATATGAAATTGTAAGACCTCAAGTGACTCCTGGAGACAACCAACAAGGGCCACTTGGGGTCAGGTGACCCCCGAAGACCATCGGCAAGGGTCGCCTGGTCGCATGACCTTCATGAGATGTCACGCAACCTCAAGCGGCCTTTTACGAAGGTCACGCAATCCAGATCTGGGTCACAGTAACACAACTCGCAACTCAATGAAGAAGAAGATGAGCAATGAATCACAAGGGCAAAAATAAAATTTAAAAAAAAAATTTGAATGAGGATAATTTTGGAACAAATTTTTTATATTAAACCCTAGAGAGACATTCCGAAAATGCTAAAAATCCAAGGCAGCTTAGAACTTGTCTTGGACTTTCAATCTTTAAAAGGCAAATATTCCCTCAAGGTGGATTTCAAAAAATTTATCAAACAGCAAATATTTGACCAAACGGGCTTTGGACACTCAAAGCTCCTCCCAAGGCCATTCTCAAATCCACCCTTAGTCCTTTCGGTGCTTCCATCGGCAGTTGAGTGAAAAATCCTCGTTGACAAAATGACTGGTAGCAACTATACATGCAATGATTGCATACTTAATCCCTGTTTTTACGCTTTAAATGCACGGGGCGACGAATGGATCCACAAGAGGATATTGTCCTTTCGATACTAAAAACTTTTTTCAAGAAGGTCAGGCCCATGTCCAAACGGGCTTTGGACACTCAAAGCTCCTCCCAAGGCCATTCTCAAATCCACCCTTAGTCCTTTCGGTGCTTCCATCGGCAGTTGAGTGAAAAATCCTCGTTGACAAAATGACTGGTAGCAACTATACATGCAATGATTGCATACTTAATCCCTGTTTTTACGCTTTAAATGCACGGGGCGACGAATGGATCCACAAGAGGATATTGTCCTTTCGATACTAAAAACTTTTTTCAAGAAGGTCAGGCCCATGTCCACCGACAGGACCACAGTTTTCAATCACGTGTTGTTGCCACCATGATTTTTGAATCCTGTTGTTCCTTCTTTTTCCTGTGAATGAACGTTGTCAAAAAGGTTTTACAAAAAAAAAAACGTTGTCAAAAAGGAAAAGGGATGAGCCCATGACAGCACAATTATAAATTCCACAGATGTGCCCTAGATCGCATCTATGTAACTCCAAATGACCATATAATTATTTCTTCTTTCCCATGTTTCTGTCGTTTAGGAAATGAATGTCTGTGACCTCGTACTAATCATGCCTCTGCAGAAAAAGGAAAATCCGGACTGTTTGGCGTAATTCGTTGTAAGTTCGTCATGTGGCTCAACGTTGACGCTCTCAGGCAAAACCCAGAAGATGTATCGATTTTGTTCTTACTTTTGTCACATTTCCTGGCTTCCTTTTAGAAGCCAACCATATAAAAAGCTCCTGCGTAATTTCACTCCCACTTGCGAAAAGAAAACAATTGGCCCGTTTGGTTCGGCTTATGGGGAATGCATTTGCAAAAATACAAATACCTTTGGATGAAAGAGATTTTCCGAAATGCAAATAATGTTTGGTAAAATTTACATTAAGAAACAACTTTGGCCAAAATACCATTTAGTAAAATTTGCTTTTGTAAATAAATTTTATTAAATTAAAAAAACAAATTGTATTCTTTTTTTTTTAAGTCCGGCCATGGGACCGCCGGATCTAGCGGGCGGATGGCCAAATTTGGTGCTTGGGTCGCGGAATCTCAAGCGACGGTCGCACAGGTTACGCGATTCAGGCGACGGCCGCCTGGGTTGCGCGACCCAGGCGTCGCCTGAGGTCTGGCGACGGTCGTTGGGGTCGGGCGACCCTCAGGTGGCGGTCGCCGGCGCATCGCGGGCGCGCGCAACCCCTTGGCTGGTGATCGTCCGCCTCCGATTGGCTTCTCCGTGCATTTTGGAGAAGATGAACAGTAACCGGAACTTACATTCCGAAAATGCAAGTTACCAAAGGACCTCCAGACCTATTTTAGGGTCCATTCGTTTCGCGGAAAATGGACCATTTCCGGAAAATATTTTCCCAGAAGTCATTTTCCAGAAAAATGACAATATTTTCTGATATTCGGCTAAAACTTGAAAATGTTTCGGAAAATATTTTCCGGCGTTCGATAAGGAAAATATTTTCCACTCACTAGATTGGCGAGCGCAAGCGTCAAGCTCGAGGCTCGCCAGATTGACAAATCGATGAGCGCGAGCTTGAGGTTCACCTGATGACGACCGACGACTAGCCAAGAAAGAAGAAGACGGGAAACAAAGAAAAAAAAAAGAGAAAAAAAAAAGAAAAAGAAAAGAAAAAGGAAAGGAAAAGGAAAGGAAATTAAAAATAATTCGAATTAAAAAAGAAAATTACAATTTAAAAATAATTCGAATAAAAAAAAGAAAAGAAGAAGAAGAAAGGGGAGGAGGAAGTGAGGATTTGTAAATGTGTGAGATAAGAGAAATCAAGTGAGGAAAATGTTTTTCACTTTTTAAAAGTGGAAAACATTTTCCCCTGATTTAGAAGACTCTTTCCCTTTCAGGAAAACATTTTTCCACTGGAATTCATTTTCCGTGAAACGAATGCCAAAAAATCCGGAAAACGTTTTCCCGAAAAACATTTTCCGTGAAACGAACGGAGCCTTAGACTAAGAGCCTTTAGACTCCTTTGGAGATGCAATTGCATCTTTCAAACTTGCCCAAAAAATCAAACCAAACGCGTTTGTATTTGGCCAAGGGACTTTGGGCCCGTTTGGTTCGACTTTGGGGAAATGCCTTTGGCCAAATGCAAATATCTTTAAGGTAAAGGGGTTTTCGGGAATGCTCGAACGTTTGCAAATTACGCATTGGAAAGTGGCTTGTGTAAAAATACCGTTTGGCAAAACTTATTACAAATGGGCTTTTCTTTTAATTTTTTTTTTAAAAAAATTTGAAAATCAAATCCAGCGGCCGGCGGTGCCGGATGGCCAGATCTGGCAGTTCGGCCGCCTGAGGTCACGACCTCAGGCGCTTGGAGGCGCAGAGGCCAAATCTGGCCATCCCCAAGGGACACCACTTGAGGTCCGCGCCGCCTGGGTTGCGCGTCGCGCCACCCCCAGACGGTGGTCACCGGTGACGCGCGACCCTCAAGCAGCGGTGGCGGTGGTGGCTGCCGGAGAAGCCCGGTGGCCGGGAAGAAGAAGAAGAAGACGACGGGGAAAGAGAAAGATGAACAATAGGCGTGGCATTTCACAAATGCCGAATGCTCAATGCTACCCCTCCCCATCTTTCAGCATTGAGCATTCGGAATGCTCATATTTAGGCAAAGGGGCTTTCAAAAAATTTACCAAACACCAAAAAAAATTCCCAAGGGGCTTTGGGCCCCCAAATCAAATGGCCCCTTTAGACTCCTAAAAGGCCATTCCCAAAGCTGAACCAAACAAGGCCAATATCCCTTAATCATACATTATCAAACCAACTTTTGTTTTTAAATTGTTTTTGCCGGGTTGTGAATCAAACTTACAATCTATATTTTTAGCTCTCCCTGTCGAGGTTAATAACAATGGCAGCGTCTCTTGGAGAAGCATTTCCGTGAGAATTGCCCTAGCTGCAAAGTCGAGAAGTATAAGGAATCGCGGAGAGGCTTGCCGATCCTTGAGCTCGTGTCAGTCTGGATCGTCGTGCTTTGCACAGGTAATGAGCATATATAGCATTATCGTTGTTCATAAGCTTCCGGCCAACTTTTGGGTTTTTTTTTTTTCTTGGGTTCTTTTAACTTACCAAGTAACTGCGCATAACAAGTTACAACGACTAGAATTTGCATGATATTTTGGAATTAATTTGTTTGGGATAATTCAGTTGTTGATATGAAGTTAAGCCGATGACGATATTGCATAGTGATGGAGAGTATATCTCCGGATGTTTTATTTCTCTGGTGTCGTTATAGCTATGACGTTAATTCGTTCCATAATTTGATCCTTGACACTTCGAAAAGATGTGCTTGTAGTCACATGATTACTGACCTGTGTCCTGTCCCTTCTCTTTCCAGCACTGCCAATATCATCTCTATTCCCATTCCTTTACTTCATGGTAAGTTCTCATATTTTCTACTTCAACTTTTAAGTATGACATCTATATAACTATTCTGTCTACACCTGAGACGTTGTGTCTTAAATTGTATGGTTTGAGCTTCGTTTTCTCAAATGCCGTCTCTCTAGGCTCCTGGTTGATTCATCCCAATTTCTTTTTCTTTTGTTGCAAGTACAACAAGTGTGCACGAAGTGAGTAGTTGCTTAAGATGGTTAAACTTGACTAAAAGTTCCATTACTTTCCTCGCCAACTTAAGAAATTTCCGTTTGTTTTTTGAATTTCACATGACATATTAGAGATTTTCATATCGCAAAAAGAGAGGAAGATATTGGGTATTATGGTGGTTATGTAAGTGAGATTATCCAAGATTGCTTGTCGCTGTCAATTGCAGACTCTTTGTTTGTCTTCGACTCAACTTTTCACTAGCGAATTCCTTCAAATCCCAAAGGTTCTTCGTTCATGTTTGGTAGAGCCTTGACATCAGTATTCTGGGGAATCGTGGCGGATCACTATGGGCGAAACCCGTCATAATTATGGGAACAGTGGCAGCGTCAGTACAAGATCGCCATTCATTTCGAGCTCCCTGTGAACAACCTCCTCCGACGATTAGAGTCAATTAATCATTCTAGTTTGATTTATACCAGGGTTATTTTCAACACTCTCTTCGGCCTAAGTGTGAACTTTTGGATGGCCATTGCCATGAGGTTCCTTTGAATGGTTTACTCGGACCTATAAAGGTAATATATCATACGGCTTATGATTGTTGGCATTGGTCGTGGGACAGGTTACTTTTAGCCTCAAATGAAGTATCTTTTCTTATGTGGTTCCATGAATTTGCGAGCATTCTCATTTATGTATTTCGCAATTTCGCAACAGGCTTATGCTACCAAAATATTCCGTGAGGAGTACCAAGGGCTAGGAGTATCAACCGTGAGATCTTTGACCTTTGTAAAAACCTTTGAGCTCTCAATACAGGTTCCTAGTTCTTCTGCTAAGTAAATAAAGCTGAGAGTCACACTCTGGACTCAGGTTAGTACGGCATGGGGGATAGGATTGATCATCAGTCCAGCTCTGGGAGGTTATCTTGCTCGGGTAATTCTGATTTATCATATCTTGACGGATGAAATTTAGTATCCAAAAGTGATGACAATTCAGACACTGCGTGCGAAATGCTTCTCTCATTTTTCATGTTCCTCTGATGTTCCTGGTTTTCTATTTCTTCCGTTTCAGCCTGCAGAAAAGTTCCCTTCGATATTTTCCAAAGAATCAGTGTTCGGAAGGTGAGTGGAGGTTACTTTCTTCCAAATTTATTTGCAGATCCATTTATGTGATCAGGGAAACAAGTGGTAAACATTTGATTTCCTGATGCCGATACAGATTTCCCTACTTCTTGCCCTGTCTCGCCATCTCCGTTTTTGCATTGGCAGTTTCTGTCGCATCCTGCTGGCTTCCGGTGTGCACTTCACCAAACTCAGTTCATGTTTCTCATCCTTGATATTGGAAAACAATCTGATTATTTTTCTTCTCACGAGACGTTACCTCTGCTTCACTTTATCTATGAAAGAATTATCAACTGCTTGTTGAGCTTTATTAAGGGTCGGAAAATCTGGTTTTGTTGCAGGAAACATTGCATACGCACCACAGAAGTAGCAAGCCTGATGCATCTCGTGAAGATGTGGAGACCGCACCCCTCATGTCCGCACCCCTCATGTCCAGCACGAAATACAAGACTCAAAAGGCAGAGGGGAAAGCTCCAAAAAAGTCTCTGATTCGGAATTGGCCCTTGATGTCATCAATCATCGTGTACTGCATCTTCTCGCTTCATGACATGGCTTACACGGAGGTAACCTAAAATGTTGCGCGCTTGTCTACCTTGCCTTCTCAGTTCTTCTTCATTTACTGTCTCAGACATTCTACAATCACGAGTGCAATGATTTCAGTACTCATGCTGCCAAGTGCTTCATCGACAGTAGCCTAAAGAGCAAAACAAATTTCATTGTGGGTGAAAACAAACTTATAATCTGACAATGCAGTAGTCAGAGGACATTCTTTTGGTATAGTTATGATTTAGTGGCTGTCGTAATAATACTACTTCAGCTTGTTCTTGAACTCTATCATAGTCCGAAGTAATTGATTGGAATATGGCATTAGCATATCAAGCCAGTTTCCTAATAAATTCATTTTTGTGTTAATTTAAGCTGTTTTAGTTTGATCCTCTCATTAGCCGTTCTGTGCTACTTTCTCTTTGTAGATCTTCTCACTATGGGCCGTAAGCCCCAGGCGATATGGGGGCTTAAGCTACACGACTGAAGATGTCGGAAATGTTCTTGCTATCTCAGGCATATACTCCTGTTTCTTTCTTATATTTCAAGATAGATTCTTTCAGAAAACAAAAACGAGGTAGTCAGTAAAACTGTAATTCAAACGAAACTTTAAGTGGTGTCAGTCTGTAATCATTGATATGCGTTCTGTCTATTTAAAACTTATAAGTATCGTGGTCTATTATCATTCAACTCTCTGTGTACTCGTTCTATGTGCTAGGAATTGCTGATTACTAAATTCTACTGCCAGGTGCCAGCTTTCTCATCTTCCAAACGTGTTCATACCCATAGTTAAATAGACTTCTCGGCCCCATTGTGGTAGCTTGCGTTAATGGGGTACATTTTCGACGTCTCCTAACTGGAACTCGAGCACTTGCTTGTGAAAAATATATTATCTGACTATTGTATCTCCGGCCAGTCATGGTTTATTTGATAAAAAGATGATGATCCCCTGTGTTTAATTCTCACAAATGCGTGAATGCAGGTCTTTTCAAATCTACTCTTGTCAAGCTACCCTTTTATAGTCATGCTGGCCAGGCTAAGTCTCTCCATAGTGTTGAATTGTGCATCAGTTGCAAAGAATGTTCTATCTGTGAGTATGCCTTACACACTAAGTTGCTATACATGAAGCTAATATGCACGTTAATCATTCGAATTACTGTTTGTGCATGGAAAAGAGAAAAAATCCAAACCCTCCGTTCGTACCTAATTCTAATTGTCAAATTTTGCATGTCACAAGACTTCCAGCATCACCAGCCTGTTCCTTCTGCAAAACAAAGCAGCGGTAAGCTTCTAATGATCATCCTTGAAGAGTCTGATCTTTATTGACATTCTCGAATACATACCTCTCTCGTGAAGGTTTGGCTTAAGTCCGAATCTGAAATTGCAGGATCAAGATCAAAGAGGAGCTGCTAATGGAATCGCGATGACCGCAATGTCTCTCTTCAAGGCAGTTGGTCCAGCCAGAGGAGGCACAATGTGAGATCCAGTTAATTGTTCTCTGCTTTCATCGTGACATTACAACGGTACAATTAAGCGGTTGGTCATGTTAAACTCATCACCGAAAACAAATAATTACTTCTGCATGCTTAAAGAGTAGACTTAATCAGTGTTCTCATGCATGGAACCAAATTTTTGGCAGATTCTCTTGGGCGCAGAAGTGTCAGGATGCAGCCTTTCTCCCAGGTAAACCGACTTTTTCCAGTTCTACATGACGTCTCTGCCTTCTTTGTATAAACATGACTAGTTCATCTGCTGTCTTCTGCTAAAAGAAATGAAGAAGTTGCTCACGTGATGATGTGTATATGCACACATTCATGATGTACAACGATGTGAAATAAGTTGAGGCCACTGTGATAGACCGTACTTGATCTCTCAGCCGAATGAGGAACTTTAATGGCCTCGTGCCTATGTGCAGGCAACCACATGGTCTTCTTCATCCTGAACGTGCTCGAGGCAAGCAGGGTTCTGATGACTTTCAAGCCATTCCTAGTCGAACGCGGCCAACTAAAAGAAACAGAATCAAACCCAAATGAATTCTAAGTAGAGCCCTGCTAGGACTCAGAGCAGGGCCAGCAAAAGATCTGCTGCCATTCGATTTTTTTTTCACGAGGTGGAGCAGCATTTGCCTTCCACAAAGCCAAGCCGGTCCCTTTCAGGCCAAGAGTCTCGATCCTAGGTGAATCAGCATTATGGCCCCTTTGAGCCAATATTCTTGATATTCCAATAATGGCACCGAATAGAATTACGATGTATTGCTCATTATAATGTAACCTTCAGCAGAATAAGTCTCTGGATGGATTAGTCCACGACATTGTAAGAACAGTGCAATTGATTGAAAACAGAAAAAACAGTCAGGTCAATCAGAAACTTAATCGGCTCAATTCATTGACATTGCTACACTTTCCGCTTCCTTCCTAACACCACAGCAACCAGCTTATGAGCCTAACAGAGACATCGCCACTGGAACGGAATGCTCAATGCCAGGCAGAAGGCAAATACAATCTGTACTCTATCTCAGATCGCTAAATACCATTGTTTTGAAAAATTGGTTTACCTAGATATGTAGGACTCCCTACCACCACATCGAACATTTCGAGATAAAGTCTAAATAATCTTAAGATGAGGGAGGGAAGGATGGTGCAAATATTCAATGCCGTCTCATCGTCCATTGAGTCAGCTGCAGTGCAGAACTGGAGCTCTTTACAGCTCACTTAAAAGAAGCCCTTCCATAGTCAATTTTTCGGATGGCAGCCACAATTTACAGTTTGTAAATAGAAATATATGTGTGTTTCTCCATTAGTTTCCCTTTGATGTGTGAATCAATCTTTGTGTTGCAATATGCTTGTGTTGTAGTCCACTCTGTTGCTGTTGATGGACAGTAGCAACTTTATGCATCACATTCCTTTTTTGTCCAATGTTTCATTACCTCACCCCCAGAAAAAAATAATCAAAGAAAGTAATATGTTCACTGAAATTCTTAAAACTTGTCACAAAAGTGTAATTAAGTTTTAAATCTTACACAAAATACAACCAAATTCTAAAACTTGTCAAATTAGTGTCATGGAGTTGTTTCATTAACTCTGTCTAATTTGGCTAATGGAAAATACTAATGATGTGGTCAAAACTCAAAATATAAGGCTAAAACGACGTCATTTTGATCCAATATAATTTTTAATATAAATTGTATTTAAATTAAATTAAAGATACGTAATTTTTTAAAATTGAAAGAGAGAGAGAGCCCTTCCCCCGCCGCCGCCGCTCCTATCATAGCCAAGGAGCTGTGATGGTGGGGCAATGGTCGGCGAGGGCCATCACTAGCGAGGGTCAACTACCATTGGCAGCCCTTGACTAGATTGGGCAAGGGCCCACGACTTTCCCTAGACAAGGGCCAGCAAACCCTCACATGCAGTAGGTGAGGTAGTCGACCCCTAGGTAGTGCCTAGTGAGCCTCGCTAACTATTTCTCCACCATCATCGACCCTTCCCAACCACAGTGGGGCACCCTCATCGCCTAGTTCAAACCCTCTTTTTAATTGGCTTATTTAATTATATAAAAATTATATTAAAAAGTATATTTAGATCAAAATAACGTCGTTTTAGCTTCGTCATCGCCACATATGATAGGGAAAATACTAATGAAAAAATAAAAGCAACATCAACATTTTCTATTAGCAAAGTTGGACAGAGTTAACGGGAGAATTCGATTGCATCAATTTGATAAATTTTAAGACTCAATTGCACTTTTTGCCAGTTTTAAAACTCAGCTACACTTTCGTAACAACTTTTATGACTTACAATGAATATATGCCATAAATAAATAAAAAGTCGGCACCTTACAATTTTGTAAACAAAAATAGGATTATATTTTCTTCAGTCCCCAATGCAAGTTATCAGTAGTGGACCGCACACACCCACCCCTTTGATAATAATTGCATCCTGAACCTCTCATCACAAACTCTGTCTTCACCATATTGGCGCCTCTGGCTTTCAAAAGTGACATTGCGATGTGATATGCATAGCGAGAAATTCTTGAATTCTTCGAAAGCACTTGAGTCTATTAAATCATAACCACTAGATCCACGTGATCCAACGACTAATATTCATTAAATCGATGTGCACTTGAATTATTCACATATCGCAGGCATTTGCTCTCATCCAAACAACACGAACCTCTAGTTGGACCCCAACCTCTTTTAACGTGTCGTCGTTATCTATAGTCTAAGAAAACATGACACTTGACTCCCCACCACCACCACCACCACCACCGTCAGTACAAAGTCCAGCAACATATCACAGTGCAACCAGCAACCAACATCTTTAACATCTTTCCATCTCCCCCTTTCGTTCCCTCCATTTTTCCTCGTCTTCCCAAACGGAGCCTCGTCTTTTTACAGTTGATGAAAGGAAATGTTTTCATGGCAGTCGCAAAGACTACTTTTCTTGCCCTGTTTTCTGCGAATGAACGACGTCGAGAAGGAAAAGTCGAATTGGCGTATGATACTCACATAATTAGTCCTAGAGACGTGCGCTGAATCTCACCTAACCCTTCCGACAGGCAATGCCAAAATGGACCATATTCTATTTCTCTTCCTTTCGGAGTTTGTTGTTTAGAGAATGAATGTCTGTCACATCTTACCAACCTATGGCGTCTCTCCAGGCTTTTGACCTTTGTGTCGTCATTTATTATGATCTTATTATGTCACTCTCTGTGTCCTTAACGCCGTCAACGTTCTTCCTTAACTGAAAATAATGAGCAGTATTTTTGAGAAATTATTTTCATCCTTCCGGTATATAAATAAAATAAATAAATTGATTTACAGAAAATATTTTTCATGATCTGAAAATAATAATTTTAGATTAAGGGAAATCGACTTCTTTTTTGGCAAGAAAATAAATTGTTTTCCCTAGACTACAAAAATAAATGAAAAATAAACATTTTCCTTGAAAATAATTTTCATGAAAAATATTTTCCTTTGTCAAAAAAATTTCAATGAAGAAAAAAAAAGCACTCTTAAAATACTAAGTAATTGAATAGGAAAAATATTTAAAATAAAAAATATCGGATGCACTCATAAAATATATCATCAACATTTTTTAATATCTCGTTTTTCATTCAACGCCTTCGATTAAGTAGCACAAGAAACTGGCTTTTCGCTAGATGAAATTTCACTCATAATTATTGTTCCTTTTTTCATTTTTATTTCACTTGTTTTAATCAGAAAAATAAACAGAAATAATAACTCTATCAAAAAGTGATGACAAATCGAATAACGAACCAAATCAATGATATATATATGTAAACTTAACAAGTAAGAATGATAGAATTACAAAACCCAATATAAATTTGCTAGATGCTATAAAATTTTAAATGAATTATATAAGAGGTGAGGTATAAATTACCAAATCCCCTTAAGTCGATTAGTTCATGTCAATAATATTTTCCAAATTTGTAAATTATGTCTTTCAAGATACAATACCAAAACCTGTTTGTATTAGTATTATATAAATAGGACTCAGTCGAACACTTCTTGAAATCAACACGCCTTAAGAACCACACTTAATGAACTAAAGGACATGTCTTTTTTGAGATAAAGAACTCATCTTTCCGTTAAATTTATTACATGTGAATTAAAGAGATTACTATTAAATCTCCTACACCTAAATTGAAGAGACGACTATTAAATCTTCTACAACTGAATCGAAGAGATGTCTCACTAATAATGAGTCATTTAAAACCTATAATTTCATGCATAATTTCATAATATATTTCAAGGTTTTATTTGCAAGTTTATTCTTTATTTAACCTAATCTAACTCTCAATTCACTCTCAAATTTTTGTCTGATCTTTTTACAAAATGTGAGAGTCGGACTACACTAAAAATTAAACATCCATAGCCCTAACCCCGTGAGAAAGTAGTAATTGGACTCCCCATATCTTACTTCTTATGTGGAAAGAATGGTACAGCTCCAATGATTTCTATCTACCGTTTGCTTTTCCAGATTTTTTACCGATCTACTATACTCCTACAATTATCATGTCCTATCTGGGCAAACGATTAATTATATATGCCTGTGGTCCATAAATAAAGCAATCCTCGTCATCATCTTCTTTCCCTTTGTGTGATTCACGTGTCACTTTCTGTCATTTTAATGTCCAGCTTGATGATGGCTGAGCATGTCCCATCTGTCTGAAGTAATCTTAACAACTAAAGTCGCAGGGGATGGTCTAAGCTCATATAAAAACTATGGTTTCACGTGGTTTCATTTTATTTAATTCAGGAGAGAATATTGTGTAAGTTAAAGTCGCATTCCATCTTGTGAGCCTCATTCAAGTCGCCATATTGTTTGATATATATTTAATTTTGCAAACCATCTTGATATTCAATTTTATGTGCTTTTTGTGTATTCGATAAGATGATTTTACCAAGTCATTTGTTCGTATGAGAAATTCACTTTCTTACGCTCAATTATAATTTTAATAACAAGAAAGCCCCCCGAGATAGTAGGTCAAGGGCACTAAACCACTTTCGAATATCATGAACCAAATAAAGAGCAAACTTAAAGAAAATTTAAGTGCGTTGCTGGACATCAATGGTGCCAAGCCAAAACCAGAAGATTTCGATTCATACGTATGGATTTTGTTCTTGCTCCCCCTTAAAGATGATTATCCTAATCATCCCTAGCACTCACTTTGTCACATTTGCTTAAAAAATTAAAAGCTGACCTCAATCATTTCCCGAATCATCTCCTTTAAAGCCAACCATACACTACAGAATCAGCTTTGTTTTATCTTTCGAGGCCATTGGGGTGCTGATGACGTTCAAGCCTTTCCTAGTGGAACGCCGCAACTAAAAGAAAACACGATCGAACCCGCATGAATTCTAATTGTAGTCTTGCTAAAACTCAGAGCAGAGCTTGCAAAAAATCAGTTGCCATTTGATTCTTTCACAAGGTGGAGTAGCATTTGCCCGACAGGAAGCCGACCTAGACCTGTTCAGCCAAGAGTCGCCAATTAGCAATTTGGCACCTACGTACTAATATTTTTTATCCTCCTACTACAATACCAAAAAGAAATACAATGTATTGCTCTGCATCATGTGATTTTTTGCAGAATTAGTGTCTAGAAAGGATCAGTCCGCGACATTGTAAGGACAGTGCAATCGATTGAAAACATTGTAAGGACAGTGCAATCGATTGAAAACAGAAAAAACGGTTGGGTTTTTAAGAAGTTTCGTTCAATTCATTGACATTGCCACAACTTCCGCTTCCTTCCTGCTTGTGCCACACCAACCAGCCCATGAGCCTAGCAGATATACAGCAACACTGGGGGGAAAGCGAATACAATCTTTACTCAATATCAGATTGCTAAAAGAGAGATCCTTCTTTCGCTAGTTGGTCCACCTACACATGTAAGAATCCTCAGGATGGAATCGAACATTTCGAGATAATGTGTCACGATAATCTTAAGACGAAGGGGGAAACGGAAGGAAAGTGCAAATCCCCGATGCTGTCTCAACGTCCATTGAGTCAACTGTTGCTCTAAAACTGTTGGTGCCATCCATATCCCAGATCATTTGATTTACTTTTGTTAATTTACCATGAGCAGTGTCAATAATGTCTGTGAAATAAGATCCGAGCAAACGGCTGTTTATTTATTAAGTTATTAACTCAAGTTTTTCCACCTTCTTGATCTTTCCTTCTCTGCGCCAAGAAGAGAACTTTCCTTGGCCCTCGCTGTAGTTATTTATGGGGGCAAAAAAACTATTGTAGGCTGGCAATCTTCTGGTAAATGACTATATCATAATAGTAGTAATTCAGAAAAAAAAAAAAATGAAAGGTCTAAAAATGACAATGAGTATTGATCTTAACTCGTCTACACTTTTTTTCGAAGCAAAAAATTACCTGTTAATTTCCTATTAGAAGTCAACTGTTCTTAATTTGAAAAACCTTTTTAAAATTCGGCATGATCTCAATTTAGCTTGTGCATAATTTCGTTAAGGAAATGGAAAGCCACAGACCAGTTAAGTTCTTTGCGCATCTTAAGGAGGATGAGGTCTGAGCTATGAAGCACGAACACGTTATATATGCTTCCATGTCGTGCCCGACACGTGATCAATTTTTGTCAACACGTTTCGACACGCGTGTCCCAAAGACAATGGAGGGTGGAGGCGAGGGCGAGGGAGTAGAGATGAGGCCGCGAGTGACGGCAAGCCCACGACGGTTAGAGACGGCAAGAGAAAGAGCAGAGACTAAGACGAGGGCCGCCACTCTGTGATGCTACAATGGATGGGTGACGAGGCTACAGCTACGATGGAGGAAGGGCTGGAGGCGAGGCGGTGAACGATTGTGATGAGGACCGAGAGTAAGCAGAGATTGAGAGGAAGAGGAGAAGAGGGGGTCGTGCCGCGAGGAGGAGGAGAAGAAGGGCGCGGTTTTGAGAAGGAAACTAAAAGAATAAAAAAGGGATATGGCTTATTGGAGGGAGGGGGAGGGAAAGAAAAGTGAATAAAATTTGGGGGTGGGGGAAAGAGACAAGGGAAAAAAGGGAGGAAGTGTCAGGTGGTGGGGAAGGGAAAGAAAAGTGAAAAAAATTTGGGGGCAGGGGAAAGCGACGAAGGAAAAAAGGGAGTTGGGGTGGGGGTGGAGTGGCGACCCATTGGGGGGACTTTTTATTTAATCAAAAAAATAATTAAATGAAATAAAAAATAATTTCGAAAAATATAAGTACTGAATGTTGAATGATTAGTGTAAATTTATTGTAGGTTCTTTTTTAATTATTTATTTATAAATTTGAATTAAATTAATAAAAATAAGAATATTTATTTAATATACAACGTGTCTTAGTGTATCGGAATTTTCTATTTTTAAAAAATGACGTATCGACGTGTCGTGTCGCGTGTCCGTGTTACTTAAGGTTTGAGTATGTTTGATTGATGTCTGCATGATAGATGAGTTCGATCAGTATAGAAGTGCTCTAGCTTTGTGTATTTGCTTTCTCATCCAGAAGGCAACTGTAAGAACTCAGGGGCTATCATTGTGTAATATTATTCGCTTTGGGCCTCTAGCCTTCACGGCTTTAAAACACGTTGCACAAAATAGAGAATCCAAGCCTTATCAACTAGCCTAGGACTCTCCTTTGATGATGTGGGATAGAAGACATGTGCTATCGTTGTGTAATATTATCTGCTTTGGGCCTCTAGCCTTCACGGCTTTAAAACACGTTGCACAAAATAGAGAATCCAAGCCTTATCAATTAGTCTAGGACTCTCCTTTGATGATGTGGGATAGAAGACATGTGCTTAGCCTTACTCACTTTGAGGTCACAGTGCCCACCGGCGTAGCCTCTCCTACCATCTTGGTCACGCTGCCCACCCTTAGGGTCTAGGTCGTCATATTTTCCGCCCCCCTTATAGCATAGTGCCCTTGTTATGTGGAGGACCTAAGAGCTATCACTGTGCAATATTGTCCGCTTTGAGCTCTAGCCCTCACAGCTTTAAAACGCATTACATAGAGTAGAGAACCCAAGCTTTACGATGTGGGACAGAAAACATGCACTTAACCTTGCCCATTTTTGGGTCACAATCGCTTGTCAATGCAGCCTCCCTTGCCATCCCAGCCACGTTCCCACCCTTAGGGTCTAGGTCGTCACAACAACTAAATCTCTCATGTTCTAATCTTGATTCCGATATGCATACACTCTTTTCGCCAGCGTAGTAGGGCTCACAAGTGATTAACGTGGATGGTTGTTTGTTCTTCAGGCATCGAATTTGATATTGCGATTGTCCTTATCATGAGAGTAATATTGGAGCACGTGAACATTGTAATTTTGATTCTCCGATTATTAGTAAAATTTGCTACTAGCTCTTTTCGCGGAGAAGGTACCTACACTCAGATTGAACTACCTAAATTATTTTTTATTGTTCCTCATTTTATTTTTGTGATGGTTTCGATTGATTTGATTGCAAAACTATCAATTTTAGCATTATATTATGCATGGGAGTGACCGTAACAACAGGATGCCAGGGAAAATTTTGCTTTGCTTGGTCATAATTCTTGCTGTTAAGTGAACTGATGTATGAATTAAGTGACTCGATTTGTTGCTTTGTGTTGCAAGATCCCATCAATTTCCGCATTCTATTACAATACCTGCATACATAGGATGTGACTTTAACAATGTGATGCGAGGGAAGCTTTTGCTTCACCTGGTCAAAATTCTTGCTATTAAGTGAACTGATGTTATTACTGGTAAGAGCAGAGAGAATATGAATGTCTCTTTGGCACAAGAATCTTTTAATGGTCATCGGAAACTCTGTTTCTCAGGATGAAAACGGTAAGTCATGTTGATAATGATCTGTCAATTCACTCCTGTCCTATTCAACTGCTCTCCACATGATGCAAGAATCCACACTCCCCATCAGCAATTGACTTGGAGAAATGCAGAGCTTCTTCCACAGGGAGCTGAATCTCGTGAGAAGATTTAGTCTCTTTCAGCACTTGCATCAGCAGCTGAGTGAAAAATTTTCGTTGGCAAAATGACTGGCGGCAGCTACATGCAATGATTGCAAACTTAGTCCCTGTTTTTACGCTTTAAATGCATGGGCCGACGAATGGATCCACTAGAGGAAATTGTACTTTCGATACTAAAAACCCTTTACCAGAAAATCATACCCTTGTCCTCTGACTGAGACCACAGTTTTCAATCATGTATCGTTGCCACCGTGATTTTTAAAACCTTTTGTTGCTTTTTCCTGTGAATGAACGACGTCAAAAAGGAAAGAACGAGCCCATGATAGCAATTACCATTTCCAGAGATGTGCCCTAGATCGCATCTGTATGACTCCAAAAGGACCATACCAGTTTTTCTTCTTTCCCACGTTTCTGTCGTTTAGGAAATAAATGTCTGTGCCCTCGTACTAATCATGCCTCTGCAGAAAAACGAAAATTCAGAATGTTTGGCGTTCGTTATTATTAAATTAATATTTCGAATTTAAATTCGAATAATAATTTATTAAATCGAATTTATTAATAAATTTTTCTAAATAAATTTCAACTCAGTTGAAGAAAAAAGAAACAATTTCTTTTCTTGGACAATACTTTCGGACGTGCAAAATAAGACAAAAGAGGAAATAAAAACTAAAAAGAAAAAGGAAGGCTTTCCTCACCTTTTATGTGCAGCGTCCCACCTCACTCTGCACGTGAAGAATCGAAAGTGCTGGGCCTGAGGTCAAACTTTTGACCTTGGGCGCACATACACAAAAGTTTGACCTCAGGCGCACATACACAAAAGGCGTAAGGTTTTCTGTTCTTTTCTTTACGTAAGTGACTGCTGCACGTGCAAGCCACATAAGGGAGCCGCGGAAAAAAAAATGCGAAGCCTTTGAAGAGATACGCGAAGCCGTACATACACGGACTAAATACGAACGCTGGAGTTTCTGATTTTGGTGTACGTAGAGCATTTTGTTTGAGCTCGAACGCGTGATAATTTTGTGCCGTGAGTTTATTTCCAAGTGATATGTTTATTTATAAATACTTTGGTTTGAAGTTAAATATAGGTATGAGAAACACTCGAGTATATGGATGATTGTAAATTCTAATTCTCCGATTATAGTGAATTATTTGCCATTTATTTCTCTAGTGATTTCGCGTTGACGTAAATTACAAAATCCTATTGTTTCCACATTATATTCCAACAGTTATAACTTTGTCATGTGGCTCAAGGTCTCAAGCAAAACCCAGAAGATTTCAATTCATATCTATCGATTTTGTTCTTACTTTGTCACATTTCCTGGCTCTTTTTCAAAAGCCAACCATACAAAAAGCTCCTGCGTAATTTCAATCCCACTTGCCGAAAGGAAAACAATATCCCTTAATCATACATTACCAAAGCAGCTTTTGTTTTTATATTGTTTTTGCAAGGTTGGGAATCAAACTTACAATCTATATTTTTAGCTTCAATCAAACATGAAGCATCTACCAAAGCAGCTTTTGTTTTTTATATTGTTTTTGCAAGGTTGGGAATCAAACTTACAATCTATATTTTTAGCTTCAATCAAACATGAAGCATCTTAATTTTTTTACGTGCTCTCAGTTTACATACCTTCAAGTGGACAATCTCATCAAAGGAATAAGGTAGGAAAGACAGAAAGAAAGCAAGTGAGGTGCGTGTTTCGCGATCACATACGATACCATGTGGTATTGGTTTTCACTTACTCTTTGTGAATATTCTCTGTTGAAACAGATTTCTTGCATGAGAAAAAGACGGGTTTTCTATTTCATTTGTTCGGGAGTTGAATTTCGCGTGTTCAGCTCTTTCTGTCGAGGTTAATATCAATGGCAGAGGAAGAACAACAGGAGGCGTTGTTGAAGAAGCATTACTATGAGAATTGCCCTGGCTGCAAAGTTGAGAAGATCAAGGAATCACAGAAGGGTCTGCCCATCCGTGAGCTCACGTGGATCTCAACCGTCGTGATCTGTGCCAGTAATGACCATATAGAGCACTGTTGTTGTTCATAAGCGTTCTGGCAACCTTTGGATTTTCTTTGCTGGATTCATTCAACTCACTGAGTAACTGGACATAGCGATGACACTTATGTGATATTTCGTTTTTTTTTTTTCTCGGAATAATTCAATGGTTGATGTGAAGTTAAGCCGACGTTGATATTGCCTAGTGGTGGAGAGTATGCCCCCAGATGTTTCATTTTCAGTATTAGTCCACTCAACTGATTGTGAAATCTCATATAACTATAGTGTTAAGTCTTTCAATAATCAGAAGATCTGCGCCAATTTAAAAAGATATACTAACAAGATGTCTTGTAGTCACTTGACTAGTAACTAATAAGATTGAAATTATGTCTTGGGTGATTTATGATGTTACTGACCTGCATCTTGTCCTTCCTCTTTCCAGCACTGCCAATATCATCTCTATTTCCGTTCCTTTACTTCATGGTAAACATTTTACACCTCAATTTAGATATGACGTGTATGTAATTGTTCTGTCTACACTTGAGATATAGTATCCTAAATTGTCTGGTTTGGACTTTGTTTTCTCCGATGACATCTCTCTAGGCTCCAGGTTGTCATTCCTGGTCGATTCCTCCTGAAAATTTTTGCTTTTGTTGCAAATGAAACAAGTATGCGCAAGTTAACATTCTTTTGTCCAACTATGAAGCATCAGAATTAGCCATTGGCATGCTATCGGGTAGTTTTCCTCCTAGGAAGATAATTGTATAGATGACTGGATAGCATCTTCTACCCAAGAAATCTTCATTTGTTCTTTGAATTTTGAATGGCAGATTAGAGATTTTCATATTGCCGAAAGAGAGGATGACATCGGGTATTATGCCGGTTATTTAGGTGAGACTATCTGAGTTGCTTGTCTCTGTTCATTGCAGATTCCTTTGTTTGTTTTCCATTTAACTTTTAACTGACAAACTCCTCAAAATCTCCAAGGTTGTTCATTCATGTTTGGCAGAGCCTTGACGTCGATCTTCTGGGGAATCGTGGCCGACCGCTATGGACGGAAACCTGTCATAATTATGGGAACAATCTCAGTGTTAGTACAAGATGGCCACTGATTTTGAGTTCCCAGTGAAAAAGATAAACTTCTCCGATGAATACAGTCAATTGATCATTATGATTCAATTTGTATCAGGGTTATCTTTAACACTCTTTTTGGCCTAAGTGTGAACTTTTGGATGGCCATTGCAATGAGGTTCCTTCTAGGAAGTTTAAATGGTATACTCGGACCGATCAAGGTAAGATCTCATTTGGCTTATGAACTTTGGGAATTGTCGTGGCTCAAGTTATTTTAAGCCTCAAATAAACTATCCCTTCTCGTTTTGTTCCACGAACTTGCGATCATCCTTGTAGGCTTATGCGTGCGAAATGTTCCGTGAGGAGTACCAAGCGCTAGGAATATCAACCGTAAGATCTCCAACCTTTGCAAAAACCTTTGAGATCTCTATACAGATTCCTAGTTTTTCTGCTAAGTAAATGAAGCTGAGAGTTACACTTTGGACTCAGGTTGTGACAGCATGGGGGATAGGATTGATTATAGGTCCAGCTCTGGGAGGTTATCTTGCGCAGGTACTCGGATTCACCATATCTCGATGCATAATTAGAGTATTCCAAAGGCGACGACAATTTGGACATGCACGCTGGAATCACTTCTCTCATTTTCATGCTCCTCTGATGTTCCTGGTTTTTCCGTTTTTGTTTTTCGGTTCAGCCCGCAGAAAAGTTCCCCTCTATATTTTCGAAAGAATCAGTGTTCGGAAGGTGAGTGGAGGTTGCTTTCTTCTACTTTAATATTTCAGATCCTACTAAGTGATGATCCACACGAGCTTTAAACATTTGATTTCTTGATTTGGATGCAGATTTCCCTACTTCTTGCCCTGTCTTGCCATCTCGCTTTTCGCATTGGTAGTTTCTGTCGTCACATCCTTCTGGCTTCCGGTATGCACTTCACTGAACTCAGCTCATGTTCCTCATTCTTGATATTGAATTCATTTAATTTTTCCCATTTCACCAGACATCGCCTCTGCTTCACTTCATCCGTGAAAGGATTAGCAACTGCTTGTTGTGCTTTATCGAGTGTCGAAATCTGGTTTTACTGCAGGAAACATTGCATATGCACCACGTGAGTAGTGAGCATGATGAGTCTTGCGAAGATGCGGAGACTGCACCCCTCGAGTCCGGTGTGAAATGCAAGACGCAAAAGGTTGGAGGGAAAGCATCAAAAAAGTCTCTGGTTTGTAACTGGCCCTTGATGTCGTCCATCATTCCGTACTGCGTCTTTTCGCTTCACGAGGTGGCTTATATTGAGGTAATGTGAAATGTCACGCGCTTGTCTGCCATGCCTTCTCAGTTCTTCTTGGTTCACCGTTTTTTACAATCACAAGCGCAATGATTTCAGTACTCGTGCTGCCGAGTGCTTCATTGACAATCGCTTTTTGGATGAACACAAACTTGTGATTGCAATGCAGTAGTCAGAGGACATTCCATTGGCTAGTTATAATTTAATGGTTGTCCAGAGGAAATTACTTTGTCTTGTTTGGAAGTAGTTCAGCGGAAAAAGGCATCAGCATACCATGTCGGATTCCAAACAAACTCATTTCTAAGTCAATTTAATCTCTTTTCATCCAATCCTCTCATCAGCCATTCCGTGCTACTTTCGCTTCGTAGATCTTCTCGCTATGGGCCGTAAGCCCCAGGAAATACGGGGGCTTAAGCTACACAACTGAAGATGTTGGAACTGTTCTTTCCATCTCAGGTATATACTCCAGTTTCTTCCTTGTATTTCAACAAACATTCGTTCAGGAAAACAACGAGGTAGTCACTAAAACTGCAGTTCAAACGTCTGTTATTCATATGTTTTCTTTCTGTTTGAAACTTAGAAGTATGGTGGTCATTATCATTTAACATACCTGTACTCGTTCAATATATTTTCCGGGAATCATTAATTACCAAATTCTACTGCCAGGTGCCGGCCTTCTCGTCTTCCAGATGTGGTTATACCCATATCTGGACGGCCTTCTCGGCCCTGTCGTGGTAGCTCGCGTCGGTGGGGTATGTTTTAAACATCTCGTAACTTAAACTCAAGCATATGCTGGTGAAAGATATATCTTCTGGCTATTATATCTCCAGCTATTCACGATCTATTGGATAAAAGGACGATAATCCGCCGTGTTTCTTTCATGAATGCAGGTCTTAACGATACCCATCTTGTCCAGCTACCCTTTTATAGCCATGCTGACCGGGCTAAGTCTCTCCATAGTGTTGAACTGCGCTTCAGTCGCGCTGAATGTTCTGTCTGTGAGTATGCCTTACTTCCCGGTCTATAAGCATGCGAATCATTTGGATTTATTTTCCTGTATGGAAAAGAGAACAAGCAAAGCCTCTATTCATACCTAATTCTAACCGTAAAATTTTGCATGTCGAAAGATTTGCGCCGTGACCAGCTTGATGCTTCTGCAAAACAAAGCCGTGGTGAGCTTCCAATGATCATCTTCGCCAGTGTGATCTTTATTAACATCCTTGACTACGTGCCTTCATCGAGAAGTTTGGCTCAAGTCCGAATCTGAATTCACAGGACCAAGATCAGAGAGGAGCTGCTAATGGAGTCGCGATGACTGCCATGTCTCTCTTCAAGGCAGCCGGTCCAGTTGGAGGAGGTTCAATGTGAGTTCTTGCTTAATTGTTGTCGACCTTCTTTACATCACCGTGCCAGGATAACCGAGTAGTCGATCATATTAAACTTGTCGCTGAAAACAAAATATTTGCTTCTGCATGCTTAAGGAGTAGGCTCCATTAATATTCTCATCCATCTGCTCACGATCTTTTGCAGATTCTCATGGACACAGAAGCGTCAGGACGCGGCTTTGCTCCCAGGTAAACCGACTTTTTCCAATTCTGCAATGACGGCTCCGGCCTTCTTTGCATAACCATGACTAACTCATGTGCTGTCATCTGCTATTCATGAAGAACAATAATAAGAAATGAGTTTATGCGACCGTGATAGATCGCACTCGAGCTCTCAGCCGACTGTGGAACTTTGACGGTTCCGTGCCTATGTGCAGGCGACCAGATGATCTTCTTCGTCATGAACTTGGTCATGGCAATCGGTGTGCTGATGACATTTAAGCCGTTCCTAGTCGAACGCCCAGAGTTAAAGAAAACAGAATCTGACCCGCATGAATTCTAAGCATGGCCCTGCTAAAAGCTCAGAGCAGAGCTCTCAAAAGATCAGCTGCCGTTCGATCCTTGCACGAGGCCGAGTCGTCCCTGCTCAGGCCAAGAGCCACAATCCTAGTTGTATCAGCAACTCCGTACCAACGTGCTAACATTTTTAATCCTCCGACAATAATGCCGAATAGAAATATAATGCATTGTTCTATATCATGTAATCTCTTGCAGAATTAGCGTCCGAAAAGGGATTAGTCCGTTACATCATAAGGACAGAGCGGTTGATTGAAAACACAAAAACCAGTTGGGTCGCTCAGGAGTTTCAATGGCTCAATTCACTGACATTGCTGCACAATTTTGCAATTCCTTCCAGCTTGTGCCGAAGCAACTTCCTTATGAGCCTTAGTAGGGACATCACGACCGAAAAGAGAAGGCTCGGCACCGGGCAAAAAGCAAACACAATCTTTACTCAATATCAAATCGCTGAAAAGAGATATCATCATTTCGCTAAGGGTTTGTTTAGTAACTAGCCAAATAATAATTATTTATGTTCTTTTATTCCTCAGAACAAAAAAAAAAAACAAAACAAAACAAAACAAAAATCCGTTTGATAAATTTTTGGTTCTTGGAAACAAATTTGTTCCGAGAAATAGATTTGGAATAGAATAAAAAAATAAAAAAAAAAGTTACTTCTTTATTGCCGAAAACAACTCAAAAATCAAGCCCAAATTATTTTCTTTATTTCTTTTTCTCTTCCTCTCCTTCTTCCTCTAGATGTCTTCGGCCGTTGCTATGGCCGACAAGTAGCTAAACATGGAGTGAGGCTCAACCTCGCCGTGGCTGGGCAAGGTTCAGCCATGGCAAGGCCAACCTCACGGCAACGGGCAAGGTTGAGCCATAGCAAGGGTCCCTTGATGTCACGCCCCGAACCCCGAGCGCGTGCCTATCCCTCTCTAGTCGATAATATTTTGCGACTTCCTAGGACGAGTCGCCGACCCCTTTTTGTTTTATTGCACATGCAGAAGCAAATAATAAATCCCTTGACATTAATCATCTCGGAATAGAAAAGCAGGACACAGATTCAAAACAATCATGCTTTTAAATTCACATAGAGTCATGTACAAGGTCTATGACCCAAAAGACTACAAGGTTTGGCTTTCCCAAAAAGAAGCGGTCCTAATTGACCTACACTTCAAATCACCTTCTCTCGGCTCTAGGTCCTCCACTCGTCGACTTGAAATGGTTATACAATAACCAGTGAGATAATGTCTCGGTAAGTTTACCCACTAAACCCTGATTAGGAGGGAAATATGCTTAGAGGCGCCATAATCACAGAATCACACAATTGGCACAGAAGACTTATCTCGCCTCAGTTCCTTCCTGCAGGTCAGCAGAGTTCATATCTCAAATGCATGAAATTAATGTATACGACAATTGAAACGCCTTACTTTTCTCAATCAACTATAGGGGTCTCAGCCCAATCCATCACAAGAGTCTTGATTATAAGACCAAACCGTTATGACATGATCCATACCATGCTACACAATTTTTTCTCGTAATCAGGCGCATCAAACTCAGACAATCATGCGTTCCAATTATTAATTAAGCCACTCAAGGCACTATCGACATCCATGTTCGGCAGTCTATTGGCGTAGCCAAGCATCGTCTCTTCCCTATAAAGCACAGCTACGTCACAAAGACGGTTATCCCGAAGGAGCTTAGGTCCAAAATCTACTGCGACCCGCTACCCTAATGCATGGGTAACTTGAAAGTGGGATTTAATAACGTCCGGCTCAAACACTAAGACGGTTTCTCTTTAACCAACACACGATCAACCAATTACGGCCCAAGACACCATGCATTGTATTCAAATGTCTCCATTAAAATAGTGATCCTGGCATATTTTCTTCGTATTAAAAATACTCGATGAAAATAGTCGTGTGTGGGTACACGGTCAAATTAAACCCAGAAAATTCATAACCTTCTTTTCAAAATTCCACCTGGTTTATATAGTATATAAAACCAATTTCGGTGTTAAAACCCGACACCCGGGATTTTTTGAATAAATAACGAATTTTATAAATTTCTAGAATAAATATCCAAAAATCCAATCAGCACTCAATTTGCATAATTTAACACTCGATTACATAAATTAACAACATCATTGCAATCAACACAAAATTCTGGTCACCGGCTATCCCTGCCTAATTTCTGGAAAAATAATTAATAATTAATTAATTTGGAAAATTAATTAAATAAATTAATTTAAATTCAAAAAAATACCAACCTAGGCTAAAATCACTAAATTAAATACCGATACAGACCTGGAAAATTCCCGAACCCTTCTAGATAAATAATACAATTTATCTAAGCCTCAATTAATCTAATCTAACCACCTAACATACATAATTGAATAATTAATTTACTAATTTGATCTAACTAACCATCTAATTCCTAATTAAATTAAACTAAACACCTCTTAGACGTCATTAGCCTACTAAGAAGAGTTTAGTGAATAAACTCACCGGTTAATTGCGGAAACCGGTTCACCATGACGACGACGCGGCGGCGGCCGAAATCCAAATTTTCGGCGACATTGGCGGACTTGGACTGGGCCTAAAACGGTCCCAACAAATCTCAGCTAAGGGCATAAGGGGCATGATGACTTGACGTCATCCTCACCTTAAATCTGAGATTTGTTTTCAACTTGGGCTGGGTTTGATCTGGGCTTGGGCCTGCTGAATATGTGGGCTAACTTTGGAGATGGGCTGAAACAAAAACTGAACTGGGCCTGCCTTCGAATGGGCTGGAAATTCGCGGGCTTGCTGGACTTCAACTTGCTGGGCTGTTGGGCTTGCGTCGGAGGAGCTGGGCCGATCCACGAGCAAGAGAAGACTGAAGCCGTTGGATCCGTGGGCTTCGGTCTTCACGTGGGCTGAACGAAGGAAGCAGCGAGGAACGCTGGAATTCACTGAGGCCAAAGGAACACGGGAGCTACGGCTGGCGGGCGCTGGGTCTTCGAGCTGGCGGTGAGGAGAGGCGGCGGGTGGAGACTTCGAGCAGCTGCTGGCGTGTTCATCCACGAACGAAAGAAATGGGCGCTGGTCGCGTGGAGGAAGACTGCAGGCGTCAAGATGCTGGCGAAGCTTTCGGTCAAAGGTAGAGAAATTTGCTGATTTTGTTGACTGGCAAGGTGGCAGAGAGAATTCTTCTCGGTGGGGGATGCTGGCTTCGTGGAGTCACAGGCGGTGGAGGCTTCGTTCGATGCTGCCAGCGTGAAGGGGAAACGCGGGGTCAACGGGGGAGATTTTGGCCGGTTTGTTGACTCACGCGTGGCAGAGGAGACCCACGCCGGTGGAACAGAAAAATTGAAGAGCTTCGGTTTGAAGAAGAAGATTAATGAAAGCGGAAGCAGATGCGCGAAAGGGAGAGAGAGGGACAAAAATTCCACAAGTTTATCTCTTGCATTAACTTCATGTCCCCTATTTCTTTCTTATCTAAATTCAATCAATTAAATCAATTTTGATGTCAAATTTGCTGCCCCAAAAATTTTGCCCCTTGCCTTATTCTGAATTTCACCAAATTAATTTCAATTCTCCACTCAAATCTCTAAATTGAGGTCCGATTTCGATAAAGAAAAATCCCGAACAATTTTCTATAAATCCCCAACACTCAAAGGCTCGGATTGGAAGTCCAAATTCCCTTAAATTCGGCCCGTACGAATTTCTATTAATTTTCTGCAACGTCCGAGACGGTTTTCCGTACAAATCCTAGAATCTCTTAAAAGTTCTCGGAGGATGAGTCGACGTTTCTAAAATAGCTCGTGACACCATATAACTTTCAATTTCTGAAATCGGATTTAAATTCATGGTTATTTTCAATTCGGCGTGCTTTTAACGTGACTTGGTCTACCGGGTAACTTTTAGGAATTTTTTGTACAATTAACCCATGATCGATTTATTTCGAGTCACAATGTACATCTCCAACACATTAGCGACTCTCGGTCGTCGTGAAAATCTCAATATTTCAATTACAGACACAGGGTACCCAAAACGTTAGAAAATCAATTTAGTGCCGATCGATGAGAATTTTGCAATCATGTGGAATTACTCATACTCTGATCATATATCTCGGTCGAATCAATCTATTTTTGATCTCTGATTGATTCTGACAGTGTCGTAATGACCCTTGCAGATCAACACGGTTGAGCAATCGATTTATAGTCGAATTCTCAAGTTCAATTGCATTTAAATTCCTTAATTGCTTTCCCAGATAGTCTAATTATCTCACGAGTGATCAGCTCAGAGAATTGCACTATTGACGCGTCGATGAAAAACCCGATTTATTTAATCGAAATTAAATCTGAAAATTCAAGCCGTCACACTTGAGGTCAACAACTAGATTAAGGGGGAAGAAAAAGAAGAAAAGGAAAAAAGAAGGAAAAAAAATGAAGAAAAAAGAGAAAAATTAAAAAAAATTAAGTCATGAAAAATTTGAGTGCTATACTAAACACATATCTATTCCAAGAACATAATTAGAAAAAACTATTTTTAAACAGAAATTGTTCATAAGAACAAAATGGTTACTAACTACTCCACCGAGATATGTCGGAATCCCTAACATGGCATTGAATATTTCAAGATAGTGCCTACCACAATCTTGGGGGTAGGTGGAGGGGTTTGAAATGGAAGGAAAGTGCAAATTCCAATGCTACCTCATCTCGATAGAGTTAATCGCAGTGCGGAATTGCCCGTGTTATTGAGATCCTAGATAATTCGTTTACTTTTGTGGAATCTACTATGAGCAATGTTAATTATGTCCAAAAAATAAGACTTTAACGGAAAATGAATGATTTTAAAAAAAATATTTTCTTAAAAGTAATCATTTATATTAATTAAAATAATTAGTCAATGAAAAATATTTTCATTAGAAATAACAATTTATAACTAGCACATGTTGTGAACTATGAAGATTTTTTTATTTATTCATTTTTATATGTGATATAAGCGACCATTTTTTGGAAATATTGTCAAACCATTTATTTTAGGCAAAATAAACAAAGCCTATTTTTATTTATTTATTTAGTTATTTAGTCAATATAGGGATAATTATATAAACGGTTCATAAACTTTGGTTCACATATGCAATGTAATTCCTAAATTTTTAATTTATTTAATTCAATCCTTAAACTTTTAATTTATTCAATATGATCCCCGTTGATACATATTCAATTTAGTTCCTAAATTACATGCCTCTCGAATTTGAATTAATATAATGAATATGTTCACATAGTTTGAAAACTAAATTGAACATTTAAAAAAAAATTACATAATCACATGAATAAATTAAAAGTTCATGAATTACATTATATATTAAGATGAAATTCAAGAGTCGTATTATACATTGAATTGAAGTCATGTTATTTTCCCGTCAATTTATTTTTCCGCGTTATTAATAATTTTACTTCTCTGGGGCCATCGGTGTTGGATATTTCTAGATCCGTGGTGGCGTCATGCTCCTTGCGTTATCCAAATCCAAAATGGTTGGAGTAGAATCGCGGCCTCCCCCTTCGATTCTCACTTACAGCCACATGTTCCTGCGCCACGTGTCAGTCCTTCGGCCCCACTCGAATAAGAAAAAATATCTACATTTGTTGTTTAGTGAAGGAAAAAAAAAAACTATTCTGGCCGATAATCTTTAAGCAAAAAACGAAAGGCCTAAAAAGGATAATAGGTGTTTAACTATCCTCCTTTACACCTTTTTTGAGCGAAAATTTACCTGTTAATTTTCGATTAGGACTCGACCCCCTTTTTTTCGAGAATCTATTTGATTTGGCAGAAAAAAAAATGGCAGATTTTAATTTGAAAAAAAAAGATTGTAAAGTAGCTTAGATGTATTCTTCATTTAATGTTGAGAAATAGTGAAATTTTAAATGTTGAGTATAAAAGAATGGAGATGAAGAAATACATAAAGCAGCATGGCCTTTGTTGTTTGGTGGAGGAGGAAAATTTAAAATAAATAAATAAATATCGGTTATATCAGTTGTTCGGATAAATAATTTTTATTTTTGGGTCGGAGGTTATATCAGTTAGATAGAAATAGAAATTCGTGTGCAATTTCCTCTTTTTTTATTTTCGTTTTTTTTTTTTAATGCTCGTCAGAAATATAGGAGCAGAAATTTTAAGAAAACGGCCAATTCACCAGAATCACTCGCTCGACACGCGATAGAATTACAAAGGACGCTCAATACCTCCTCCCTTCTTCCTCCTCCTCCTCCGCTTCTCGACGGCGATGACCGCGAACATGGCTCTGCTCTCGCCGGCGACCGCCGGGACCGCCGCTGTCCCGGCGGCGGCCATCAATCGCCCCAGTACGCAGGTCGTTCCCTCCTCCCTGTCTCCCCCGGACTCGATCAAATCGGCCCGCGCCTCTCTCCGCCTCCCCAGGACGGCGGCGGCGGCGGGGAGCACCGCCGTGAACACCTTGCGGACGAGGAAGTGGAAGGTCTCGTGCGAGGTCGCGCTGAAACCGGACTCGAAGCCGTCCTCCTCTTCGTCGTCGGCGGAGAGCGATTCTCCGTCGGTGTCGGGCGAGGGAGACGGCCCGGACGGCGGCCCGGACGGCGGCCCGGCGAGGATTGGGGCAAGAGTTAGGGTAACAGTGCCGCTGAAGGTGTACCACGTGCCGCGCGTGCCGGAGGTGGACTTGACCGGGATGGAAGGCGAGCTGAAGCAGTACGTCGCGGAGTTCAAAGGTAAGCGCATTTCGGCTAATCTTCCTTTCAAGGTGCAGTTCGTTAAGGAAATTGAAGGCCGCGGACCTGTCAAGTTCTTTGCGCATCTTAAGGAGGATGAGTTCGAGTATGTTTGATTGATGCCCGTGCGATGTGATGATGAGCTCGATCGGTGTATAAGCGCTTCGGCACTGTGTATTTGCTTCCCTATACAAAAAGCAAATTAATCTCTCTCCCATTTCTATTCTCTGTTCCGATATTCGTACATACTTTTTTGCTAGCGTAGTGCTTGTGGATGGTTGTTTGTTCTACTGTTGTTGTCGATTTTTACGGCCGTCGCACTCGATGGTGCGATCATTCATTCTTATCACGAGAGTGCTGTTTTGCCTTCTCCTGAGGAGCAGTTTGCTTGGTCCTTGATGATTGAGTTCGGGCACGCTGATCATGCGTTCTGCATTCTTACATACGTGGGACGTGACCTTTGTGAAATTTTGTGGACCACTGCCAATGTTCTAAAAGATTAAGCTGATAAATGAAGGCGTGGTTTATTATTTAAATATTCTATCCCTCCCCCTCACGCTTAGTCTGGTCTTTTTTTTATTTTTTGCCTAGTACTAAGCTGGAAATTTAATTGGGGAGACTAAATAGGGGCCTGGAAGATTCGAACTCAGGACCTCCTAGCTCTGATACCATGTGAGATTTTGTGGACCACTGCCAACTGTACTAAAAGCTTAAGCTGATAGATGAAGGTGTGGTTTATTATTTAAATAGTCTAACAACCTTAACAATGGAATGCGAGAATAGCTTTTGCATCACTTGGTCGTGGTTCTTGCTGTTAAAAGAAGTGATATTTGAACTGAGTGACCAGATTTGTTGCTTTGTGGTGGTAATTCCATAATGAGCAGAGAATATGAATTGCTTCTTTGGCACAAGAATGTTTTGATGGTGTCATGGGAACTTTGTTTGTCAGAATAAACATGGTAAGTCCTGTTGATATTGGACCTGTCACTTCACTCCTGGATATTTCAACTGCACTTCATATAATTTAAGAATCCAAGCTCCACATCGGCTGCAACTGGCTTGAAGAAATGCGAAACTTCTTCATTGTGAACTGAATCTTGTTACACGGTTTAGTCCTTTTCAGTACTTGTATAAGCATTTTAGTGGAAAATTTTCATTGATGACTGGTAGAAACTATATGCAATGATTACAAATATAATCCCTTTTCCCCCCTTTACTTTTGGCAATGTATGAGATGATTTTATATCTGATCTGATGAGTGTGACTACTGTTTAACAAGTCATCTGCTCGTGAAGCTTGAAGTTGCTGGGCGTTGTTTGCTTCAATTGATATAGTCATATGACGAAATTGTTTCCAAAGTTAGTTTATAGAGCTCAAAAGGGAAAGAGTGGTTCTTTTACAAAATACTTGGGGGATCACTTGGAGATTTCATAAAATGGGCTTTCTAGGCAACCCCCCCGGCATGAATTTTTAAAGATCCAATAAGTCCAACTTCAATTTCTTCAGACGTGTCAATTGGGCAAAGGCATCTACGGTGACTAGCGTGGATATCTCATATTCAAAAACTAACACTTCACCATTTTAAATCCAGGGTCCAAATAACTCATTTTTCTCCCATGATGTGGTATAATTTGGAATAAAATTAAAAAGAAAGAACTCTGCTTCCTGCTTGTGGCAATGTATAGGTGTAAAAAGAAACATCTGTGCAGGGTAAGATCTAGAAATTGGTTAGTTCGTTACTCGAATGATTCGCATATATTTTTGTGCTTAAAGTTTACGTAGATGTTTATTATATTAGGTTGAAGTTATGTCTGTTTATGTCAATACATTTTATGTGAAGTACCTTTAGTGTGGGTGGGGGCAAACTTGATAAAAGATTCATTAGTAGCTTGTCAAAGTATTTCCTATGAGGAATTTCATGTGGGCACTCATAAAAAATCTTTTCCAAATGAAACTAGTCTAGTAAGATCAGTGGGG
The DNA here is from genome assembly GCA_014182515.1 of Eucalyptus microcorys. Lineage (NCBI taxonomy): Eukaryota > Viridiplantae > Streptophyta > Magnoliopsida > Myrtales > Myrtaceae > Eucalyptus > Eucalyptus microcorys. The sequence goes on along the minus strand of CM024568.1, from coordinate 32,795,363 downwards.
AAAATCCATTTGTCCCCTCGTTTTAGCCTGCATATCCATCTCTGCATCTGTATACCTTTATAAATGTGTATAACTGATAATGCACCAGAAGACCAAATTCACTGGGGTGTCATTTCTAGGACTCCCAGTAACTTAAGTGTTTGCACCTTTCACCAAATTTTACATTTCAACAATAATGGTCATAGCTAAAATCTCTTTCAGATTTGCAATATATGCTGAATGCATCATATTTCTTGGTGTTTTTACACTTCATTATCTTGTTAATCATTGACCCTTTTAGCCATTAGCAGCTACTCTCATATATGAGATCTATCATTTTAGGGCTAGTGAGAGTTGTGTGGTCCTATGTGCTTCATGAGTGCAGAAGTCTGGATGCTAATTGATTTTTGGAGACTGGGACTTTCTTGCTCAGTGAAGTCGTTTATTTTTTCCAATGACTTTGTTCTGGGTATATATAACTCCTTCTAGCATTGTTCGATTCACTCTGATAAGGTGTAGTCAATTCATGAAATATTCCATGTGATCTATGGAGGGTTGCCTCCTCAACTTTTGAATATTCCTGATGAAAATGTGCTGATTAGCAAACTGTCCCCTTCATCAAGGGACCATCTGAACAAGCCAAGATAAAAAGGACTTTCTGTACATGTTGTTCACTCTTGCAGTGACAATATTAATTTTAATAACAGAAAATTCATAGCGACACTACTCCATTTGTCATTAGATAACATGTTCAGCAAAGTAGCATATTTAGGTGGTGTTATCCTTGGTGCAGAATGCTTTGCCAGACTTATGAATACTTGGTAAATGTGGTTTTTTTTTTGGGTTAAACTGCCCGATCACCAATTAAGAATGAGAGGTTGTTTTCTTCACCCTCTTGAGGTTGATGGGTCCATAATGTTATTTCCTGAGTTGCTGTTCTCACAAATGTATTTGGTTCTTGCTTTCTTTAGGAGGCAAAATGGATTCCCATATATAGGAGTTATCATACTGCAATAAATTACCCAATCTACCTCATGGTTTGCCTTTCATTTATCATTTGTGTTGCTGTCAGGCTCCAACTCATTCCAAATTCATTCTTGTCACATGATTTAGTCAAGCATGAGTCATCGTGTCTCGTGTTTGGCAACCTACTTCTGTTATCGAGGAGAGACTCTCAAAAGTCTTGTAGATGCACGCACTCGTGCACCCACATGCAGAGAAAGAGAACTGTTCTCAGACCAGGATTGAGCTATTATAGTTTTTTTCTTTTTTGGGCACATACCTGCTATCTTCCATTCTCAAGCAAAGTCCTCCTCCTATCTGATAAACTTGTTGAATAATTGAGGAACTTCCTTACAGCAGCGAATAAGTCACTGATAGTCATGATGGGAATGGCTGTTACATATGGAATCAATGCGTCATTCCATATCACTTTGCGTGGTAACACTATCATCATGGTTATTTTTGTTTTTGCTCTGCAGCAGCACTTCACTTCAAGAGTGAAACTTCTATCACGATAGGACCTTCTGCACTCTTCCTTTCTCTGTAGGGTGCGAGTTTTTTAAAGTATTGGCGACTAGAAAGCAAATTCTTGCCAAAGGTAAAATGTAGCAATTGTGCTTCTACTTTGATTACTGGCAGCCCCCCGTGGATCCCTTTTTCGTGATTGTCAGGAATTTTTGGCTGACCGGTATATAAAACATGTTCTTACTTAAGGAAACTAATGAATGCTTGACATCTGTTTTTTTTTTTTGGTCGGTAAATTGTCTGGCTCTTAAAAGAAATCTGGAACTAAACTCCAGAATTTAGGGCTGTCGACAGATCGGCGTGGTTGAATTATTTAGAACCTACATCTTTAAGGATTTAAATAATTGATTTTTCCCTGTGAGTTATATTTCGTCTTCTTCTAGATTGATCACCAGTGTCAATATCAACTGCAAAAAGGTTGCTGTGGCCTCGATACGGCAGACTTTTTTGCCTCTCTAGGCACGTCGCCACCACTGGCTGGCGTGCTCTTCTTGTTTTCCTTGGAACATCTCGATTTACTTCAATCTCGTCGCACGCACTCACATACCTCTAAAGACTAGAAAAAGGTTCGTGAAAGTGCACCACCTTATCTGCTCCTTGTTGTCTGAATTAGCTTTGGATCTGTTGACACTAATTTTGAGGAATACAAAAGAGTTGAGATCTGTTTGGTCTGTTGTCTGTGCCATTTCGTCCAGACAGTTTTGGGAAATACGGTGCTTCGACATGTGAATATGTTGAGAACCCGGGGAATGCAGCCGAGAATGCTGATTAGTATATAGCCTCAAGATTTGGATACATTATTTTGATAAAATAAATATTGAGCGAATGTCCTTGGTGCGTGCGATCTTCCACTAAAACGCTTCTTGAGCTCTGTAGCTGTTGGCACATGCTTCCTTCTATGCCCACTTAAGGTCAACACACATCAACTCCGAGTGCTTCTCGGCCGCGCATTTCATTCATAGAACAACATGTCGTCCGCCCATTTCATCCCGTCTCCGCGGTGAGCCTCATATGAGGGCATGCCCCGATGTCTCTTAAGGATTCTCCTCTCTTGGTGAAAAAGGCCCAGGAGAAATTAGTTTGGAGACGGAAACAAAGGATCGGCTGAAGAATGGACCCATCAGACTGCATTAAACTACACTCAAAGTCCGATCTATCCAATAAAAAGAGAGGAAGAAGAACAAATTAGGTCTTTGATTAACGTTAGTCAATGCAGGCCAACCTATGGTTGGAGTTAGTAACGGCACTCGCATATAATAGAAGGAAAGCCAATTAGGTTCAACCTACCATGATATTTCTGTTAAGATTTTATATGAACTTGTCTTCTTCTTATATGGTACTTGTCAGAGGTAACTATTTCTCTTGTGGAGTAATTGGGATACTTGGGTTCATTTCCTTATGAAAAGATGGATAAGACGGCGTGCGCCAGACTAGGTGGACATGTCCGTTGTGTATTGTCCACATGACCATTTATCATATTAGAACTTTTCCATGTGGAGTTATCACATGATAAAACTGAAACATCAAAAAAAAAAAAATACAAGACAATTTCGTGAGAATTTTTTAAAAAATCTTCTTTCGATTGGGGAATGCAGGGAACTATGCTTGTAACCGGGGGACCACTCCAACTCTTTAATTCCTGCACCTTAAAAACAAGGAAATTTGAAAATCGTTTCACCAAATTTAGTTAAACATGAAAACGACGTGCCAACAAAAAACTTTCACCCCTAAATTCACTGGTGTGACCGTCCAAAATTACATTTTCTATGGTCTGGCTGAGGTGTGAGAATTGCTCTGCTCTTGGAGCTCTGTTCCAGACCAAGACTTCAGGAAAAACCTATGTCAAGATAATTCAATCTCGAGAGATATCCTGATTTCCATCTTCCCTGGAAAGAGACAATACAATGAAAGTCAAACATAATCAGTGATTTTACGCATGATGTAATTCCCAAAATGGGTCCAACCCGACATAGCTCCTCTTCTCATAAACGAAATGCTTCGTACGTGATTATATGGCACGCTTGCGATGATGGGTTCGTGTGGATGGAAAAGCAAAACTGTAGGCGACGTGAAATCTGGGGAGGGTGGGGGAAGGGAGGGAGGGGGTGTCCCACGGTGGCGCCACCACCGACATCGGTTTGGTGACTACGAACAAATCACAACACCAGCAGGCCGCATCGGCACGCCTTTCTTGTGCTCTGGCCATTGAAGCCATTAGTTCATTCACGGTTTGTCTGGGGTTGCGAAGGACTCTAAATTAAATGACCCCAGTGGAACCTGGCCAGAAGAGTGGACAAATTAATTGGAGAAAGAAAAGCGGTCGTGGTGGGAAGTTATTTCATTGAATTTCATTTTTGTAACGAGGAATTGAGAAAATTCGTCTTTTTTTTTTCTAATGCCTAATCTCTCAATTCTACTCTGAAGTTATCGGGAAAAAACGAGACTTTGCATCTTTTATCGGTGGATAGCCTCAAGAAACTTGCCGAGACCATCGCACCGACAGCAATCGTTTAATTTATTGCTCCATTTGGCGGCTCAATCATAACGACCTGAGCTTGACCACGTACAGTATACCCAAATTAAGAGTTGTTTATTTCATGGAATACATTTTCAAGAAAAAACATTTTTCTCACTTTTCGACATTTGATTCGCTCAGGAAAATACCCAAATTAAGAGTTGTTTATTTCATGGAATACATTTTCAAGAAAAAACATTTTCCTCACTTTTCGACATTTGATTCGCTCGGGAAAATGAGTTAACGGTAAACATTTTCCTAGTCAATAGAAAAAAAATTTCTATCGAAGCTTAAATTTAGGAAAATGATTTCCTTTTGAAAGAATCGGAAAATATTTTTGAATCTACCAAAACTTCAGATTTGGTGCTTTGTTTACAAACAATTGTTCTTGTAAAAATATATTTTAAAAAATTCGAAATTTTTACTTTTATTTTTTAATTCGAATTTCTTATTTTTATTTTTTTCCTTCTTTTTCTTCCTTTTTTCTTTTTCTTCTTCTTCATCTGTAACATCCCGGGTCTCCAGACTCTCCACTGTATACATATTGTCCGCTTTGGACACTAAGTCCTCACGGTTTTGTTCCTCTCGGAGCAGTCTATACTACCCCAAGAAAACGCGTATGTACAGTTAGAGGGGACCCAAGCCTTATAAGTTAGTCCAGGACTCCTTCCCTGGCGAGGTGGGACAAGAGAGGGACTCCTTCCTTGCGCACGTTCGGGGACCGCCGCTCGGGCCATCACATTCTCCACCTCTTAACAGAACAGCGTCCTCGCTATGGCCCTACACGAGGTCGGGCGTCGAACAAAGATTCTTGCTATGACCCCACACGCGGTTGAGAATCGGCTCTGATACCACTTGTAACGACCCGAGCCCCACTATGTAATATTGTCTGACTCCCAACCGCGTGTGGGGCCACAGCAAGAATGCTGTTCTGACGCCCGACCTCGTGTGGGCCCACAGCGAGGATGCTGTTCTGTTAAGAGGTGGAGAGTGTGACGACCCAAGCCTCGGTCTCTGGATGTGCGCAAGGAGAGGGCACGTCTCCTGTCCCACATCACTTATAAGGAAGTTTTGGGCTAGTTTATAAGGCTTGGGTTCTCTAACTTGTGTAATGCGTTTTAAAGCCGTGAGGGCCAAAGGCCAAAAGCGGACAATATTACACAGTGCAAGGCTACAGCGAGAACGCTCTTCTGTTAAGAGGTGGAGAGTGTGATGGCTCGTCTCCCTCTCTTATCCCACATCGCCTAAGGAGGGAGTCTTGGACTAGCTTATAAGGATTGGGTCCCTTTAATCTATATAACGCGTTTTAAAGTCGGGAGGGAAAAGACCAGAGCGAGCAATATTACACAATATTACACAGTGGGGCCCGGGATGTTACACCATCTGTTGCTAGCCACAAGAACGGCAGACGAGCTTTGGCCTCGCCAGATCGAGTGACTTGTGGCCTTCAGACGCGGCTTGAGCTCACCTGAGGTTGATGAGCCTCAAGCCTTGCCAAATCAGGCAAGTTTGAGGCCTCTGGTGATGAGCCTTGAGCCTTGCTAGTTCAGGCGAGCTGGCAAGCCTCGAGCCTTGCTGCCAAAGACTGGTTAGCCTAGAGCCTCACTAGATTAGGTGAGCTTGCGACCTTAGGCGGCGAGACTCCAGCTCACTTGAGACTGGCAAGCTTGCGACGAGGATCGAGTGATGATCTGCAAGCCTCATGAAAGGGGCAAGCTCGCCACCTCTAGCAGTGACCTCGAGCCCCACCACATGAACAAGCTCGAGGCCTTTGGCAACGACTCAAGCTTGCCCTTGTAAGCCAGCCATGGATGAATCGCTAGAGAAAGTAGAAAGGATGGCACAAGGAAGTAAGAGGAGTGAAAGAGAAGAAGAAGGAAAAAGAGAAAAAAATGGAATAAAAAGAAAGAAAAGAAAAAACAGAAAATAAAAGTATAAAAAATAAAAATAGTTAAAGATTCAAGTTTTTTATAATTGAAAATTAAAAAAATCGATTTTTTTGGTTGAGATAAAGTGTGAAATTATTTCTTAATGGAATCCAAACGGCGAAAAACATTTTCAATTATACATTACCAAACAAATGAAAATAAACTGCATTTATTTGCTTTTTGGGAAAGTGTTTTCCTTTATCATTGAGTTTTTCGGGAAATGAACGCATATTGATTGTGATTTTGAATTTAGATGGATGTGATATTAGGGAGTGACTTTTCACATGCTCCTTAAGATTATTAACGGAGTATTATCTTTTTGCAGTTATAGTTTGAAAATGCCTAAAATTGCAAGAGAACTTAAGATTAAGAATTGGTTTAGCGATCGGAATTTCCACTATGAAGATGGTTTCCATCCTAATGGAGGTCCTATGTTGTGTCGTGTACAAAGGATAAAGAGCAGGAAAAGTTATTATCCACCTAAATGCCACCAAAGGTCAAAACCTAACGGATACCGAATATGGCTTTAGACCCAAGAGAGTATTTTAAGTTCAACCTTAAAGTGTTGGAGCACCTTCTTGGCATATGAGACTTTTTGGAGCTGTCCCAATTTGGAGTTGCATCCTGATGATTGTTGTGTGGCTCCCACTTTGCATTATTTAATCAAGAAAAAGCAAATTTTATTTTAAAAAAAAGGGTAGATGAAGTCCAAGAAAGCAAGGAACGAAACGTGGAATATCTCACAAAACAACCCCCCTTGGGGAAGACAGCGAAATAAGCCTATAAAAACAATATCATCAATTCTGATGGCGACCCGTTTGTAAATACCCTTTGAATAATTATGTAGTTTTGGTTGTGTGACGTGCGGTTCATTCTTCAATTACGTGTGGTCAGTGTAATGAATTCTTTTTCTTTTTTATCGCTACATAAAATTGAACGAAAGAGACATCGTTTAAAGTCGGGGAGAAAAAGAGAGTAAATAATTTATTAGAGAAAGGTGAGGAAGTGAGAGAGGGAATGGTATTGTAATGACTAATGAGAGTGGGGGGTGGGGCAGGGGGCTGCTTATGAGACTTTACCGTTTTTGATTTTGAGAGGGGAGGGGAGGGAGGAGGGTCTGGTCCCAAGTGAAGAGAGAGAGAGAGAGAGAGAGAGAGAGAGAGGGAGGCGTTGGGTAGTTTTCAAATTGGGCACACACCACATTTCATCTCATTTTTCTTCTATTTCACTTTTTCTCCCTCCCTCCCTCTCTGTCTCTTTTATTTTTTTTTTAAAGAAATAAGATTATCATCACTCCTAATTATTGTTGATTATATTATAGGAAATATTATAATAACAATTTTTTTTTTCTTGACCCTGAAACACAAATCTTGAAAGCTTCCTCCCTCCTTGCTCTTTCCATTTTGCCCTTCCCCCTCCCTCCTCACTCCCCTTCTCTCTCTCCCTCTCTCTCTCTCTCTCTCTCTCTCTTTGCCTCCCTGGTTTTTTTTCCTCTCTCCCACCTAGCATCACTGCATTCTTGCCATTGTTGTCGTTCAAGTTTTCATTTTTCTTCTTGGGTTGGGGTGGCATCTCGCCTTCAAGAAATTAAGGGGAAGGAGGAAAAGAGGGAAAAGCTGTCACTTTTTAGTCCATTACTTTCTGCTAATAGATTGTGTGTAATGACTCCGTAACTGACGAAGGGGAAAAAAATCCTTTGCTTCCTGAAATTTGAATGCTTGTGCTCTACTCTGCGCGACCATCTTTCCTTGAGTGCGAGCCAAGACGGCGAAGGAGGGACCTCAAAGTCAAGAAGGCAGGGGAAGAGAAGACAAGGGTTCTTCTCCTTTCGCCTGTGCCATTCGAACGACTCCGTAAAGGTGACATTTTTTCCCTTCCCCCCTCTTCTTCTCCTGTCTTCTTGCTGGTTCCCATTCCTTGGTGATCTAGGAAGCCAGCTCATTTTTTTTTTCTGTTGTTGTTGAATATCGTGGGTAGGTGCTGGCAACGGCGGCGTGATACGGGGAGAACCTGACTTGGGTTCTTGAGATCTGGCTTCCTTTGTCGGATCTTGGGCTCGTTCGGGACGACCCGTCGTATGTTGAATGTCTCCGGAGCTGTTCTTGCCATTAGGGTTTTGCTCGCGTCTCCGCCATGACTACGAAGCGCGCTTACAAGCTACGTATCCTTGAATTGAATTTACGCGTGCTGATGCTGTGTGTTGCGGCTTTGCGAATAGCAAATGGAAATGCGATTCCGTTTGCTGCTATATGGGGAACTTACTAGTCTTGTGGATTCGGACATTTTGTGTTTCGGTTGGGAATCGTTGGAAGCTGTTGTATTGTTGGTGGTGTTATTTTAGGTTTTCCTTAACTTGAGCTGCAAACGCAGAGGAATTTGTAGCGCATTCTGCAGCAGTCAATTGCCTCAAAATTGGAAGGAAGTCGTCGAGGGTTCTGGTCACCGGCGGAGAAGATCATAAAGTCAATCTCTGGGCTATTGGAAAACCCAATGCCATACAGGTCAGTTTTCTGTGGTCACGCTGTTATATGAATTACACGCTAATTATCAACCATCTGATGAATCTTGTCTAACAAATGATTTTATGCCTGAACGATGGTGGCTTGTTCCTTATGCTGCTGTTGTTGCCATTTTCCTTCGATACGATGTGATACTTATACCCTTCGTCTTGACACAGTCATGGTGTACAGAATGTGACTACAGTATGTTTCTTTTATGCCTTCTCCTGTGACCAAGTAAATTGTGGGCTTTCTAGTGTCTGATGGTCAATTAAGAATTAGAAACATTTGAGGAAATTTGAAATCCCTTACTGGTGGTCTGGTGGCTTATAGATTTGAGTTCCTCTGAGCAATAGGTACTCTTTGTAGTTCATCTTCTTTCCCAGTGGGAAGAGGTTTCATATGATTGCTTTCTTCAGATAAATGGATCTGGGCACTGTAGAAACTGACCCATCAATTTGCTTGGAGCAGTGGCCATGCTAATTAGAATCTGCTTTTCATCAATACACCCCGTCTAATATTCATTTCTTGTTTTCAGAGCTTGTCTGGACATAGCAGTGGAATTGATTCAGTGAGTTTCGATTCTTCGGAGGTGTTAGTAGCTGCGGGAGCAGCCAGTGGTTCAATCAAGCTTTGGGATTTAGAAGAGGCAAAGAGTATGCTCATCTATTTCTTAAGCAGGATTTCAAACTCATAATCTGTTAGTTATATCTTGGAAAAATGCCTTTGCTTATTTGTTTTCTCATCACATTGATGTGTAACAACGACTTGTAATGTGATTTTCTCTGCAGTTGTTCGGACTCTTACTGGTCATAGATCTAATTGTATATCAGTGGATTTCCATCCTTTTGGGGAGTTCTTTGCATCTGGTTCTCTTGACACGAACTTAAAAATATGGGATATCAGGAAAAAGGGTTGTATCCACACATACAAAGGCCACACTCGTGGGGTCAATGCAATTAGGTTTACTCCTGATGGTCGTTGGGTGGTTTCCGGTGGAGAGGACAACACTGTGAAGGTTAAACTCTTTCTTTAATCTATAAATTGTTTGTGAAAATAGGTCATGTGATGAAGTACGTGATCATTCATCTAGGTGTCTTCTTCTAATAATAATACTTAAAAAGCATCTTAATTCCCGGATGTGGTAATTGGATGATGGTTGTGGAGGCTTTATAGTTGTTACTTTGTGCCATGGTATTGTCTTGTTTAAATGTTTTTAAGAGGGCCATATGCACATATGGAGTCTGCTGTGATTTGTCAATATAGCGAAGCGAGCGTAGATTCTTTGAAAGACAAGTGCACTTGCCACTAGCTGATGAAATTTGTAGGTTACTTGGTGCAACACTGACAGTAGACAGATGACGAGACCTACATTAGGTACATTATTGGATAGCTCTGAAATGATTACCTAATGCCTAAAACCCATATCATTCTTTGGATTATCATAACATCTAGTTCTGGATTAGGGAACTGAGACTGCAGTTCCTTGTGAGTAATAAATACATGGTTTTGTGCAAGGAAATGTGTTGTAGGATCTCATTTAGCATGATTGCCTGAGGTGCAAAGATCATTTGGACCATGTTGATTGGAGCAAGTGATGTTATCTATATTTTTGTTATGTTTCCTTAATAATTTATGGCTGATTAAGTTTCTGAATGTAAATAATAGCTCTGGGATCTGACGGCCGGAAAGCTATTGCATGATTTTAAGTCTCACGAGGGCCAAGTTCAGTGTATAGATTTCCATCCCCATGAGTTTTTACTGGCAACAGGTGAGATACCATTCTACTGCAATTTTACTCAATGCTGCATGTCTCTCTTTATGTCTCCACTAATTGTTCATATGGTCCGGCTATTTTACAGGTTCTGCTGACAGGACTGTAAAATTTTGGGACCTCGAGACCTTTGAACTGATTGGTTCCAGTGGACCCGAGGTAAGAGTTTTGTCTGAATGAGTTTTTGGTATCTAAAGAGGAAGTAAATTATCGATGGGTCCTTAGTACGACGCTCTTACAAACCACCATGACATCCCAAAATTATGACAGAGCACTGGAGTACGTTGTTTGACATTCAATCCTGATGGAAGGACCCTCCTTTGTGGATTGCATGAAAATCTTAAGGTAAAAATGGCGACAATTTCATGTTGCAATGAAAAGGTACATGGTTCATTATTGATTCCTTTGTTCCATGCTACTTTGTAGGTTCTTTCCTGGGAACCAATGCTGTGCCATGATACTGTAGACGTGGGATGGTCTAGATTATCAGACCTTAATGTGCACGAGGGAAAGCTCCTCGGCTGCTCATTTAATCAAAGTTGTGTTGGTGTTTGGGTCGTTGACATCTCGGTAAGTTGCACCTAATTTTTGTGCTCGGTTGTAGTCTAAAGTTGCTTCCTGTATCATTTTTGAAATTATAAATGTTGTCCTTTCTTTCACCTCTTTTCAGCGCATAGAACCGTATGCTGTTGGTAATAACCGATTTAAAGTTCCTCCTCAATCTAAAGCTCCTACAGTTGGGAATCTCACCGTACTGAATGAGAATACTGCTAAGGCCAGTTCAGGGAGGTTATCTGTTTCCCAAACTTCAGATTCTTTAGTGAAGGAAACAAAGTCCCTTGGGAGATTGTCGGTTTCTCAAAATTCAGATCCTGTTAAGGAGCAGAAAAGTTTGGCATGTAAGATATCTATTTTTTCTTTTTGGTTTCTTTAATATATTGCTTTGGTATCTGGAATGGATTCCAGAATATGACAATTTTCTTGCTTTGCATATGCCTAAAGCCACAGGAAGTGTACCTGGTACTCCTCAAAGGGTCAATATAAATGCTGTTTCAAAGGTGGCCCCAGCCACCTCGGTGACAGCTCAGAGCACAGCAGCTCCAAGGAGGAGTAGTGCAAGGGCCAATGCTACAATCGGTCTTCTCAGCTTCAGTAAATCAGATATCGTACCGGTCATTGTTCCTAGAACTGACGCTAGATCAGAATTGGCTGCTGAATCCAAAAAAGAAGTTGATCTTGCTTCAAGAACGATGCCATTTTCTTTGCAGTCAAAATCAGTTGAATTACGAAAGCTGTCAAATGGCAGAGACGAATTAGATCAGCCAACGGTCTCGGGTCGATCTGAAACAGCTGGCCCAAATCCCAGTTCGTTGAGCAACATTGCAAATAGGAACATCTTCTCGGTAGTGAGAGCCCCGGCCCAAGGATTGTCTACCGCTGAAAGAAATGCAATGGATGATTCATCTGGTCCTCCAAGCAAGCGTGACACAAGTTTAGTAATGGATGCACCGGCTAATTACCTGCGTGAAAATTGTATGTGTTCAATTATCAGAAGAAGAATGCTTTCTGATATTAATTGCAACCAGTAGTTGTAGAATATTGAGTCTTGTCTAATTTCAGGTCACCTTTCACTTATTGTTGCCTGTTCCACAATGTTATGCTAATTTTGCTGGATTTTATTGCCAGAGAATTGCTTCCAACTTGGTATGGACCTGTTCTGAGCATCAATAGGACCATTTTGAAGATAAGAATTTGAGGAGGGAGTTAGAGTAATGTAAAATGAGGAGATTATGCACCTTAGTATAATTCGGTAAATGCTCAACGAAGGACCTGATAGGTGAATAGAAAATACCTCGTAACAGAGTAGTATTAGTCTGGCAAAGTTGATAAACTGATATATTGTGTGTAGTGTAAGTGAGCTGGGTGCAGAAATAGTAGTGAGTGACTATGCTAAAACATCTCTTAGAAATTCACATTTTGGTCTGAGGGTGGTGACTTGGTGAAAAAACTTTTGTTTCCCCTCTAAAGCCTAGGATTTGGTTAGACTCCTTGAACTATGAAAAAGCTATTCAATGAAAGCGCTGAGCGTCATATACTGAGATGAGTTGTAAGGAATCACAGTTGGAAGAATTCTTTCCACCTCAGTGAAATAATTGATGGTCTCCGTGAAATTTACTGCCAACTACTTGCCAAAGTAAACAACTCTTATGTGTTTGTTGGGTTTCACCTTCATAATGTTCACATTCTGCCTATTATAAAGCTGGAATGTTCGGCTTCCAACTCTTTGGATTTATTGAAGCTGGGATCTGCAAATGTGCATTTTTTTTTCCTTAAAAGGATGATTCTCAATATCCAATCTTTTGTTGCAGATGAGTCTCGAATGCAGAAAACAAACAGAGCGCAAATTTTTGCGGACGGACAGAGGGGAGGTACACCCTATTTTCAAATATTATTTTTTGTTTGGGCATTATAGGAAGTTTGCTCATACAATCTTGTGAATATCTAGGGCGAATGCGTCCCCTTGTTGTTAATTGGGAGAAAAGAGAGAAAATTAATATTGATGGACCTACACCCGGTATTACCTCGAGAACGGGACCTGGTGCAAATGTGCTGCCTTTTAGTATGGTAAGGAAATGGACTACTTTTTCACCAGCCCTCTCTTTCAATGTTTTGTATTTCCTTCCGACAAATTTCAACATGTCATTTGTTATTATGGTTTGTCTTTGACAACTTCTGCTGTGAAACAGAGAGGACATAGACCCTCTGTTGAGAAGGAAACAGTTTCTGCTAGTGATGAGGATGCCATTGCAGATGCGATGGATCATCATGACCAGTTTGTTGGCTCTATGCAGTCTCGGTTAGTCAAATTGCAGGTACTTCATATAGATATCTGTTAAATAGCTGTATACAATTAATCTTTGAAAGTTGTAATGTGGTTGTGATCTCTATGCTTTTGATAAGCAACAGCTTATACAAGTCAATCTTGGTCACGCCAGTAGCTGTATAAGGCTGGAAGTTAGATGGGGCATAGTTGGAATGTAACTCCTTAGAAAATGCTTTTCACTCAGATCTGCAATCTGCACATGCTTAATCAATAGGACATTTGCTTATATTTCTCGAATTGCTAAGGACAACTTGTGGCGACTATCTTTCTCTGCTTGAATGCTTAACTTAGAGACGATGTCAGAGATGGAGATTTAAAGTTTAGGATGTGAGTACTATGAGCTCACCTCCCCTTATTCAGCAAGTTAAGCGATGTCCGCCAAAAGGAAGTTGTTAATTCATTTTGTCCCTTTTCTCAAAATTGCATTCTAGTATATAATTCAATGATGATTTTATCTTTTTCCTCTATTATATAGTTGGCGTCATATCTTGAATGCGCTTTTATGTTCTAAGGTAGTATGGATGGTCTTACTTGGTGGCATGTCATCATCTGGAGATCCCGGTGGTCATGAAGTGAAAATAGTATAAGCTCACGAGCATAGTATTGCGATGATGTCATCTTGTCATTAAATGCGACAATCTTCTGTAAATTATGTGGTAGGTTGTCAATGGATTCTGGGGAAGAAGGGATATTAAAGGGGCTATTGGTGCTATGGAGAAGATGGCTGATAATTCTGTGAGTAGCTTTCCAGTGACTCCATAGTGTTTTAACTTTCTTGCCCTTGAAGAAACATGGATTGCCTGATGCGGTTTAATTAAAATGCTTGTGTTAACCACTTTCTCTATGCCCTTAACTGCAGGTGCTTGCTGATGTAGTTAGTATAATGACAGAGAAAATTGACACGGTTACTCTGGATATTTTCACTTGTCTTTTGCCCCTTCTGAATGGACTTCTTGAGAGTGATCTGGATAGGTGAGTAACGAGTACTTAATGGTTCTTTGCTAGCAAATTTACTCATCTTTGTATTGTCAAAATGGTTTTTCTTGCTGTAGACATTTACTTTCAGCCAGATTCTTGCTGTGGACTTCGATGCTGCAATTTTTTCTGCTGCAGCTTTTTTCATTTTTCTATCCCTGATAATTTTTTTCTCACTCTTGAGCTTTAATTTTTTAATATGTGAAGGTATCCACACCATCAGGGCCTGTTTGGTAACTATCCTGTTTTTCTATTTTTCCATTCTTTTGTTCCTTGGAAGAGAAAAAGAACAGAAATTCGTTTGATAACTTTAGTTAATTTTTCCATTCTTCAGAATAAAAGAGTGGCTAGGGAATAGATTTGGAACAGAAACAAGAAGTTAAAAAAAATCCACTTCTTTGTTTCCAGTAATAGAAATGGAAAAACCATTTCCGAATAGAAATTGTTCTTGGTTGCAGAAATGTTATCAAACGCACTCTTAGATGCCATGATCATGATTGGATCTGATGAGATGACTTTTCCAGGGACTGTTACTCTTGAGGCATGATATCACTGAGCTCAACTCATGCTGAACATATTCTATAGCTGGTGTTTGGCCAAAATTACAGTGACAATTGGATTATTCATTAATACATGAAGCCTTTGTCGAGAACAAGCCGCGAGTTTGCATTATACACTTATTATGAGTGAATTTGTCTTTTTATTTCCTGCCTACTCACAGTGAAAGAACATCCTCATTTCTTGTGATTGGTGAAGTATCAAAAGCTTTGATCATATGCTTCATTGGCATTGTAGCTGTTGTAGTGCATTCGCTTTTTAGCTTTCTGGAGATATAGCTTTAATTAGACAAATGTAATCCTGCATTTATGTCGAATGTGGCACAGGGTCAAATGGCCTGACGTCACGCTCTTTATGTGCAGTCTTCTTTTGTTTGATTAATGCTCTTCGTTTGCCTCTTCTATGTTTCAAAGACATTCCATTTTTCTAAAAGCTTATCACTCTGCAGGCATTTGAGCATCTCTTTGGACATACTACTCAAACTGGTCAGAGTGTTTGGTTCCATGGTTTATTCAGCAGTATTGGCATCAACGCCAGTTGGTGTTGATATTGAAGCCGAACAAAGGTGTGTTAAATTCTTCATTGTCCTTGGATAGAATTTTGGTTCAAAAACTAACTTGACGGCGATACTGGTGGATTGGCACAGGTTGGAACGTTATAACCTCTGCTATGTAGAGCTTGAAAGGGTTAAACGCTGCTTGCCTGCTCTAACCAGGTTCCTTTTAATTTGCCTTTTCTGAAGACTTGTTTTATGCTTCTCAAGAAATTATAGAAGTGATGATGTTCTGATTTTCTTTGTTCATAGAAGAGGGGGATCTGTTGCAAAGTCCGCGCATGAGTTGAGTCTTGCTCTTGAAGCAGTTTAACGAACACAGATCAGCCGAGTAGATTTTCACTTATGGGCTTTATGTAGGATACATTCCCCATGTATCTTGAAGGAAGTGAATCTGATTCTTCTGAGGAATTGATTACCTCATGGACAAGCAGCAGCTACGGGTCGATGATACTTATTTGCCCATTCACAGTGCATATACTCGAATGTGGAAGCATTAACCTCACTCTAATATAACTACCTTAACTGGAGTGGACAGCCAAGTACTTTTCACGCAAGTGCCTGGTGGTTTTTGCGCCGGCACCATCGTGGCCAGTGGATGTGCTTTGGCAGTGGAGACAAGCAGTCAATATTCACACTAACCCATCGTGAAGCTCGGTTTGTAAGTTTTAGCCACGAGTGAGCGTGTATTTATTTCGATACTATTTTTGGGACACGGAATCACAAAATTGTCAAATGATCATTTGTTGGAAGACATTCAATTGGTAAAAAGTGGCATTATGAATCCATCTGTTGTTGAATACTTCTTGGAAGCTTTTATTTTCTCCATCCTGAAAGCTAAGGGCTCCTTGCAAATCGGTGAAGTTAGTGTAATTTCAGTGTTAAGGGAGATCTGAAACTTGCGGCGAAGTTAGTGATTGATTGAATTTTAGAAGGGTTTTCATGAGAAACTCTGTTGCGAGCTCGGCGTGCTCGAGTCATGTTCTTTTGCTGTAGCAGATCCTGATTGGGCTCTTTCAAATCCATGATTGCAGAAGACGCATGTTCGATTCTTTTGTCTTTGGATTCTCGTCGTCTTTTTAACCTGTGTTAACCTGCGTTGTGATGGTCCAAACGTAATGAAACCAAGATGTGGTAAAGCATCACCTATCACACGGATGTGAGCTAAAATAACACAGCTAAGAAAGGTCGAGAAGAAGGCAAAACTCCTCAATGAACCTTTCAATAATTCCAGAAAACAGTAATAATACGGAAAGTACCGAAAGTATACATTACTTTCGATTTAATGATGACTTACATAATCTTATATTGGTAAATATCATTCACATACCTCTAACCAAAATCTCACAATAAAAAGATCAATGGTCTCTTCTTGCAAACTCATTTTAACATCTTACTGGGATTGTGGCGATTTCATTTCTGGTGGGTCTAATGGGATTAAGGGGGGGCATTTTTGGACAAATGGAATTTTCGTAAAGAGAGGTATACAGATAATTGATGTAAACATTCACGGTGGTCTTAAAAAATAAAACTGAGATAATTTCGAAAGTAAATATTTGTAAGTAATTATGGGGTAAAATGTAATGTATACGTAATTATAATATTTGAGCTGAAAATTAAAAAGAAGAAAAAAGAGGGTTCAAAGCCCAAATTCTCTTAAACCAGATCATCAGCCCAGACTCAGGAAGAAATAGAGGAAAAAGAAGACTGCCCGACCGCGAGAGAGAGAGAGAGAGACGTGTCTTTGCATGCCTGCTCCGAATGTCTCAGCAAGCCAGATTATCTCCACTTCATAGTGCTCGATAAGGATTCAAACCCGTCATTAATTTAATCGAAAGAATTTTCGAGGTTGAGTTGCAGGTCCAATCTAAGAGTTGTTTAGCTGTGAAATCAGTTGGTAACGAAACTCTGATTTTACAGAAGTTGATTTGAAATTACGATTTGGTTGGAATACATTTTTGAACTTTCGTGGACTGCTGGAAATAGTTTCAAGTTACTGTGTTTGGCGTAAATTTTCGCCCGCCTTCGGCTGTCTTTTGAGGAGGCAAAATTTAGGGTCTTTAGTGTTTCGAAAGAACTTTCTTTTGACCATAAACTCGCTTGAGTTGGAGCTCGGTGGAGAGAGATGATAGTGAGAAAATTCGTCGCGTGGGTGGGGCTGCTCGTTGCGTGAGGGAATGTTGTTGCCCAAAGTGAAACCAAACAGGCTGCTGCTGTTAGTTGCAGCAAAGTGGCTATTCTGGAGGTCTTTTTGTTGACCGGTAGTGAGCTGACTTTTTTTTTAGTCGGTCTTACTTTAATCCTATTCTAATTCTCACTCTCAGACTTTTGTTCTGACCTCTCTTGAGAAGGTGGGGATTTGAACCCCCTACCTCCTCCTTCTATGTTGAAAGGGTGGTCACTGGAGTAAAACTCCGGTGGTTTGTAGTGAGCGATTTGACCCCAACCTAGTAGTCTTAGTTGAGATAAGTTGGCACATAAGTCCGACTTTCGATTAATATTTCTTTGATAGGTTTTTGAAGCATTACGGACTATGTAGGTTCTGATGGCTACGTCGCTTCCGATTTGGGCTTTTGGTTTTGCATTTTCAGGTTAATGGTCGTTATCTCTTTCATGACTTCGTAAAATCATATCTGTAATAAAGATTCGACATATTATGAGTCAAGGAAAAACATATCTATTGCATTAAGCCGGATCGGTCATTTACAAACTTTTGGTTCTTTGTAAATGATTTGGGAAATGTTTTATGAAAAGTATTGCGTAAGCTTATAAATACTTATTTGTGAATTTGATTAATGAAATGAATTCTGAAATGATTCTTATGAAATGCATTCTATAATGATTTGTGAAAGGTCTTACTTGATTTTTAAAATGAATTATGCGTTCTCGCTATGTTCATAACCAATTTAGAGGTTTGTGAATGTCTATGCTATTCTCAAGATTTTTTTGTGGCCGACCTGCTAGCTGATATAGGTAGAGAACTAGGCAAGGAAAATCTTGACAAGCTTTGTCACAAGGTAATAAGGATGACCATAGTTTGATATTGGACACGAGATCAATCGATGACTGGACTACTTATGTTTGCTTGAAATTATTGATTGAATGAGTACTTAAGTATGGTTACATTAGTTTGATAAAACTTATTTTGATTCTATAGGAATATTATATACTGATTTTGAGATACATGAGTTTGGCTATTGTTTTATAAATATGTAGAGTAAATTTCCGATCTACATTATTACCATTCATGTCAAATCTTTTTTTTAGGTTCTTAAGCTAGTGGTCAGTAGGACCAGAACAATATCGACGGGAACTTTTGATAATTGGATTTCAAGTATAAATTGAGACAACTTGGTATATATTTTAGATAATTTTTGTTGTGTTTAGTTGAGTTGCGAACATATACATATTTATATGCGTATAAACTTGTTGATGGAAGTTAGAAAGTTTGATTTTGTAATCAACTCACTATTTTATTAGATATATAGATAGATATATATTTTGAGTAAGAAGTTTATGTTGGTTTGTGTTTGAAGCTGCATCCTGACCGTGTCATTCACTTATAATTGTAGGATTCGGAGTGTGAGACCATAACAGCTATAGATCTAATCGAAACGTTAGTTAGATTTGATGATCAATGAAATAACATATCATATCTCTACATTTTTTGTTTGAAAGAGGAAATTTCTTTTTTCTGGACTCATTAATCCACTCGTTTCATAGAGGAAGTTAATATAATCTAAAATAAATTGGATTTCGAGTCCAAAGACGAGTCTTTTTTATTTACAAAATGTGAGTCGTGGGTTTTCTCTTTCTCTTTGAAGGATAATGGACAATAAATGAGTATTTGCCGGCGATAGACCACTCTACATAACTCCTCAGGAGGGACAAGGGAACCGGGAGCTATTATAACCTTGATTAATAATTGTTCTATAGTCAATTAAAATCGTTGACTACTGTGGGACGTAAATGCATGTTAATTTCGGAAAATGCTCGTTACCTTCAGAATTCATTAGGTAATAAATCATTAATATACTTTGGATTATGGCAATCTATTAGATTTTTTATTTATTTTTTATTTTAGAATTGTCACTTTTAACTCCACTCGATCTAGAATCCGGTGAGCGCCCACTTGCTTCGCGAAAAATGAGAAAAGTAAAGAAGCTAGTACATAAATTTGTTTTCTTTTGAGTAATAAAGAAGCCGACAAAATTTGTTACTTCCGGTTTTAAGGCTTATCGAGAAAAGGATAAGGAAAAGAAAAGAAATAATTCAATTGTAACGGCTCTCTCCGGTTATCTTAATTTGTCTTAATTAGAGTCACTTTTCTCTTAACAAGTGGGCATGCGTGTATGCCTCCCTTCACTAATTTTTTTTTCTTCACTGATTACGAAGTACTTAATGCAGCATTTTATGAGAAACATAAGAACCACATGCACCGACTTCACCAAACCCACCATCATAAACACAATCACGCAGCTAAAAAGGCACTAAAAAAACAATAATCCCTTTAGTTATCTCCTAATTTCAAAAGATTTGAACCTAAGTATTTTCCTTGAAAGGTAATTGACAAAGGGGGTGTGCTCAACCTGCCATGTGAGGAGGACTAGGTTGGCAAAATCGGTTTTGCCAAACATGGATAGATGCATGGAAGGGAAAAGTGATGATTAATGGGTAAGTAGAAGAGAGTATAAATGAGGGTCGAGATTATGAGTTTTAATGCATAGTTTTTGGGTGAGTTTTGGGTTTTGTGCATTAATTAAGCCTCCTGGAAATTTGCTAATCGACTCTTTTGTGACATCAAGGCTTGAAGGCCAGTTTCTCTTTATCAAATTATGCACTTCTAGTTCTCTCATTGAGAGAGAGAGAGAGAGAGAGAGAGAGAATGGCACCATCAAAATGGGACTTGAGGCTGGTTCGAGAAATGAAGTCCTGGACAAACTTGGAGTGCCTTACTTCCTCTGTGATTCCCAGTGTTGCAGTCGAGGAGGTCCCCAGGGTACTTCTCTCCATATTTCTCTCTGATCGTTTCCTTTATCTTTTTCTGTTCTTTTTGTCATTTCTTTCATTTTCTTTAAATTTCATCTGGAGACTAAAAAGGAGTTTTCGATTTTCCAAATTCATCTTATACCTAGGCTAATATCACTGGGACTTAGATCTCATTTTCCCTTGATGGGGGATGGATAGATTATCTAGTACGTCATACTGGTTCAATTGACTCGATGACAGATTGGTTTAGTTTGGACCGATTTAACCCGATTTTGCCACCTACCACTTATTACTTCAGTTTTCACCTGATGGGGGATTAATAGATTATTCAATACATCATATCGCTTCGATTGACTTGATTAAGGATTGGTCTAGTTCAAATTGATTTAACCCAATTTTGCCACCTACCATTTATTAATCCAGTTTTCACTTGATGGGGATGAATAGATTATTTAGTACGTCATGCCAACTCAATTGGCCGATTAGGAATCACTCTGATTGGGACTAATTTAACCTGATTCTGCCACCGACCACTTATTTATCTAGTTCGATTCGTTACGAAAAAGATCTGAGGTTAGAAAAATAAATGCCTAAAAACCCAAATCCGATCTCCTCTCGTTTTGACTTTCAGGACAATGACACATAAAATTCAATTATGGATGATTGTACATCTTCATCACATAATTCTCAGACACGAAAAGGAGAGACCAATTTTATGTTTTATGCAAAATCTTGTGATAGACAAAGGCGATCGAGATCCGTGTTTTGTGATCCAACGGATATCAACCTCGGAGAACGTTGGTCCTCAGAGATCATAGACACGCCCGATCTTGATTCTTGTGCACAGTAAAATGCACACTCACGTGACCCCGTCGCGTCGTAACTCTTGGATTTGATGATTTGATGGTAGCGATGACCTGTGTTAACGTGAATCCGGTGCAGTCACTTCGAAAATTTCCAGTCCTTTTCTTCTTGACATTTCGGTTTATTATTTCGTTCACAGCCCAATGTGCAACGTGCAAGCAATGAGGAGTCCCAAGAGCAAGGGAAAGACACGGTGCACTCCTTTCGCCTCACAGATTTCTGGCAAGCTTACGAGGAGTGGAGCGCTTACGGCGCCGGAGTCCCGATCGTGATGCCTAATGGAGAGTCCACCATGCAATACTATTTCCCTTCATTGTCCGCGATGCAAATCTTCACTTACAAGAAGTTCGGCAAGGCGCATCGCGATCTCAAACCATCCAAGTATGATAACCTGCCTCATTTTTTCAGTAATTCAGTTCCTGGAATTAAGAGATACATTGTTGTATGGCTTTAATGCTTTTTCAGCACTTACAGATTGTAGAATATTGAAAGATTAACGTCTTGAGTTCAAGACAGCAACAATTCAAATGGCAAGACGATCGTTTAGTCTAATGTGTTTACTATATTGTTCGGTGTTTGAAGGAGGTCCGGAGAGGGGTCGTCGTCTTCAACTGAGTCCGAGCACGAGACCGTGATCAGTGATGGAAGCAAGAGCAGCTCAAACTCCCCAAGCAGTGGCTCAAGTAAGCTCCTTCACATTTTCGCAAATTCCAGATAACCTTCCTGCTTATTTGCAATTTCATTTCGTCGAAAACAATCTTCTTCTTTTGATCTTTGGATGTGTGTTTTTGGGGGCGTTCAGACAATGCTTTTGCGAGGCAAGAAGGCCGGGAGCGAGCCGAAGAGTATCATGGCGAACTGTACTGCCAATACAATGAGATATTGAACCCGTATGTCCGATACCCCCTAACCGAGAAGGTAAATTAATCCTTGTATTTCGAGAATATTGCATTTGCGGAATCAGATCGGATTAAATCCAATCTTTAAGGGCCCTGAACAAATCTGATCTTGTACATGGTGAATTGTTATGGGGACCAGATCAAAGAATTGGCACGGAAGTATCCTGGCTTGACAACCTTCCGGAGCACCGACCTCACTCCTCACAGTTGGGTGGCCATTGCTTGGTATGCTACTACTTTTCCTGAATTGTCAACGAATTAAAGGGGAAAAACGGCTGCTGAATGGATATATCTTCCTGATCTATCCCTTTCTTCTTTAACTAAAGGAGGATTGGCTTAATGCCGACTGAGATCGTTTATTGACGTTGATGCTTTTCAGGTACCCGATCCTTCAGATACCCGTGATGAGAAACCGAAAGGAATTATCTGCATCTTTCCTTACTTACCACATGCTATCGTGGTCTCCTCAAGGTCTGTTCTAAGCATTCCCACTATTCCACAACCTTCTCCTCCTTGATCTTTTAAGTCCATATCGATTCTTGTTCTTCGATTGTGCAACTTTCTTATGTAAAAGCTTGTGAGCTGGTAAGCTAGTTCACGATGTCGATGCACCTGGTAAAGAACCTAGGTGGGGAATTTTCATTAGTGCGTGCTAGAAAGAATGCCGCCTGGATATTGAATACCAATTTCAGGCCGCAGCGACTTTATTGAGAAAGAAAATGGGAGTCGCTGATTTCAGGGAATGGCATTTCACAGTGGACATGAAGACCCATGGAATATGAGCTTAGTGTCCTATAACGGAAATTCCTTTCTTGGCCATTTGGCTAAGATCAAGTCATAGACAAATACCAACTCTTGTAGTACAATTCCAAGATAGGGTTAGGCCAACTCAGGTGAACATGAAGGGGGAAAAGCGACCATTGACAAACAATTTGGTCTGACGAACTATTTAAGATATATAGACATATGAAACGATCCAAATTGTTATGAATGGCATTGAACATTCATCGACGCTTGAGAAAGTCGAGCATTATAAGATGGTTCCTTCACGACAATTGCAACTGGACCATGAAGGAAGGTCCACCATCTAGAAACTTAACTGCACCATGGCAAGGAAGACATCTTTTCTCCCTTTCATCAAGGAGTATTACTAATGAGCAGACTTCCATCAGTTCCAAGGTTTAAGGAAGATACTCTCCTCATCAAGAGGTAGGCTTGAAGATTCATTAGAAAGAAGGTTCCCGGGGCAGCTTTGTCAGCTCAGATTGGAAAGAAGGATGATACAATGGACATTTTAGGCTGCCTCGCATGGAGGTACAAATCAATATCACCTCTGCTAGCCTGACTATGTCTTGAACCCTATCCAACTTTGGGCCAATTCTCCCACGAAAGGAGGGTTGGACAGGCTCGATTCGAGATGTGATTTCCACACCAAGACCAAGGTGGCAGGAGTTGACCACGAATCCGTTTCGTTGCCTTTGTTAATCATTAAACGTCCGTCCAATCACATGTAATGTAGGAGGATAGAAAAGCTTCGATTCCTATCATGCTACTTTTGTGCATGATTCATGGTAATTTAGCCAAATAGACAAGATGACTAGTTTCTCTTAGGATGCATATTTTCCAAATATAAACCTTCATGAACTAAATCTATTGCATTTAAGCAACGATCACCAGCTTCTCAGATTTCTCATGCAATCTGACTCCCAAAAAGGGAAGCTCAATAAAGATGGGAGGGGTATCACATCAGTCACTCCGTTGCAGTCATGAGGACAATTATGGGGCTAGCTTGACTGGCTTGAAAGGAGAGGGACTCGTTTCACCGTCCGAAGCATATTGATCCACTATAGTGTAAGAGCGCTCACATTTTTTGGGTTCCTCTTTCACTAGAATTTCCAAATCACTCTTGGCCACCGTTCCTTTGGACCCTTTGCCAGCTTAGAAGTGGATTCAAACCAGTGACATAAGGATTTTCAGTCCTTCACTCTAACCAGCGCCGCTCCAGTCAGTTGTCGGATATGAAGGTCTTTTAAATAAATGGATTCACCCAATGGAGTAGATTTAGGTTTTCATGATGACAAATTAGTGCTTTCATCTTTAGCTTGGCCTTTCCTTTACTTTATCAAGATGACTCAGGACAGACGGTGGGAAGTACCAAGTTGGAGCACAGTAGGGCAAGGGAATTTTCGATAGAGCAATGAAATGCATTAATCGAGTAAATTGGGTTTTTGTGATGACAAGGTAATGCTTTCCTCTTAAGCATGGCCTTTCCTTTTCTTTATCAAGATGACACAGGATAGGCAGTGGAAACTACCAAGCTGGAGCACAAGGCGAGGAAAATTCTAATGGAACGGTGAAATCCTCTAAGGATCCTACTCTATCAAAAAATCAAAAGAAAGTTTTAGAGTGAGCAATCATCTTCATATTATCTATTTATTCAACATGGCATGCACAATAAAGATGGCGATGAAGGACAAATGTATGAATCTATCATGACATGGAAATGAGTCCTCGATAGACTTGGTAAATCTTAACAGAGGCCAATAACTCCAAATCTTACCGTATGGTAAAAGCATTGAATAACTACTAGCCAGATTTCAAACTATAACCACTTCTACAACCACCGTCTTTCATGATGCTACAATACATTTATACCATTCAGGCCTTGAAAAAGCCTTAGAATGAAAATTGCTCTCTTAATTAAATGCCTTAATCACATATAATGACATTCAAGAGCAAGATTTCATTCAACTGTTGTCGAATCATCTTGATTGTCCTTCAATTACACCACTATAGTGTATTTGTCAAGAAGAGACCATCTCATTATGGAGGATTATATGTGTCCACAAGAGATCATCTCATTATTGAGGATTGAAGACAAGAAAGATGGCCATGGGTTGACAACATCAAAATAGAGCAAGATACTAGCACTATATTCAAATGAGCTACGAAGAATCACAAGCCTTGTATTGCTTAAGAGATCGCAATTCATTCCTTCACAAATATTTAATGGAGAAAGATCTCTATTTCTATTGGTGGAAACTATCGAGTTGGAGTACAGTAAGCGCAGGCACTGAGGATCCTACTCTGTCAAGCAATTGAAAAACATTTTCAGATAGATCGTCATCTTCATACTATCTAGTTCTTTACCATGACATGCACAATTTAGATGTCGATAGAGGACAAATGCCTATCCCAATCATGGCACGAGAATGAGTCCTACACTAATTCTTACTAAACTCTGAATTCGTGAATCTTCATAGAAGCCGAAGGCATTTGTACAGTTGCTAGCCAAGCTTCGAACTATAATCACTTTCTTTCCTTACGCTATAATAGATTCATATCAAGGTCTGATCAAGAGCCTAAGAATCAATGTTGCTCCCTTTAAACACTTAGCAAACTCAAATGCACTAGTGTCAGAAATCATATATTTTTTGGTTTGAAGTGGAACCATTAACTTCTGAAGACATTGAAAATAAACTAAAGCAACTTGCGCGTCAGTCATGACATTGCCACCAAACACATTGACTGGGGCACATCCCCTAAAGTGGCTTTTGAATGAGACCTACCACCAGCTTAGACGCAGTTGCTACTCAAATGGTGTACCTGGAATGGACTTATGATCTCTAAAAGGATTTGCTATAGCTACTCGATCTCTATCAAATGACTTTGGATCTCTCTTTACACCTTATAATCATAACAATCAAGAGCAAGATTTCATTGGATGGTCCTCAACTCAACTTGATCTTCGTTAAATTACGGCCACTATAGTCTATTTGTCAATACTAAACGGTTCTCGTTGTCCAAGCTCAATGGATCGAAGACGAGAAATAGCCATCTATGGACTTCATCACAATAGAACCAGATAATAGCACCGCGTTACAGAGGAATTCCAAAGAAATCATAGCCTGGTATTACTTGAATGTCTTAAGAGATTGAAACTAAGTTGGAGTACCACAAAGGGAATTTCCAGCAAACCCTACTTTATCAAAAAGGTTGGACGATGACCATTTTAAAACTATCCATCATCCCGGAAACATATCAACTATCATTTATATATTGGGTTCTCATTTTTACTGATATAGTAAGTATTTTTCAGTCCAATTCACAAGTGAATCTGTTATTCAAGGTCAGAATTGGTACATTGATTGATTTGAATGGCCAAACATGGTATGGATAGAACTTATGCAATGAAAGAAGCAACCCAAGTGAAAAATGATATTCATTTTTCCCCTACTGTCTATGTCCTTATATGCATGATCACAACAATTTGTCATTCGACAAGGGACACTCTATAAAGTAAGCATCTATAAGAAAATTTCTTTGCAAGTTAAACGTGATCTAGTGTGCAAGCAACACTGAATACATTGTTTGGAAGGACTTCTTCTTGTGGATGTCTAAGCCTGAGAGATTGGAATTCTGCTTGTGGATGTCTAAGAGTGATGATCATGGATGTCTTCGGTGGAAACTTTGATTCAAAATTTTGGGTCTCTATTGTTCATGCACAAAAGGTGAAGAAAGTTCTTCCGGTGCCATTATCGAAGGAAGTTTGGTCACTGAAAGTCATGTTCGGCTGTTGAAGTCCGTCTTTAATCAACAGTGCTTTCTGACATTGAATATGTGTATTAAGAAAAGCAACCTAATAATAAAAAAGATACTGTAATTAAGTGCACATTTTAACTACTCAAAGACGCAATTCACGCAGTTCAATTGATTAACAAGTAGCACCGAGAGATACAAAACTGTACTCGATCTAATCAGTACTAAATTTCTTGTAATTTATCCACAAACTTTCTCGCCAAATGATGGTGATGAATATCAGATACCCATGATTGAATCCTCAAGCTTTAGAGGTAAAAGGTTTTTCCTAGTAGATGGGTACAATGTAGCAATGAATTTTGGTTTTGTTGCTGAGTATGTCCAACCAACTATTTTTGCATAATCCATAGTGAAGTAAACCGCTAAAACTAAAAGTTTTGCTCTATCACTTAATCAATCTTTCTAGTGATATTGTAGATGTAGTATTAACAATTACTTCGATCTTCGCATTCCTACATTTTTCTCTCCAATTTTATAGGAAATATCTGATTTAAGGAATTTCATCATCATGTGCATCTTTATCTAACAGGCATGATGTGCTCATGAATCTCAATATAGTAAGAATCTTTTGTTTCATATCCAAAAGATCTTCCAAAACCCACATATTTGAAAAATCTTAATCATATATAAGTTTTCTTTATTGAATAATATTTTCCATTATTTATAACCATATGTGATTAAGTACTCTAGGCTTCCAAAATGAAGCATTGACATTGTAGTTTAATTGATCATATTTGGCATATTTTCAATATGATAATTCTTGCAATCATGTCTATCGCGTAATGAATATGAGATGTTCAATCAAATTACTTTGGCTTCTGAAAGACCAGCTCACTAGCTTACAGTAGTTGCTTACTAAGGAGACGACATTGACAAACTACAGTTTTTCAAGCATTCATGATCTTCTCACAGATCAAAATGATCCCAAACATGCTTTTTAGCATATGTCCTTTTGCCAGTTGAGTTTTTCTTGGAAGTGTAGCTGTAATTAGAAGATCATTCATATTTTAGGTGAATCACATGTAGATCAACTTTCTGCATACATTGCCCATTTTTGAAGTAGTAGATGTACACAGCTTCATTCTTTTTCCCATGTGCTAGAAAATCATATTTAATTTTTACATGAATGTATTTAGCTTTGAAGTGTTTAAATCGTGATTAACAGTACAAGCATGTGCTCAAAACTTGTTTAATTTGTTCATTTTCTTTGCACCCAGTTTATGTGTCCTCCTTGGTATATGATCTACCAATTACTTGTAAGTTCATACAGGTCTATTTCTCAAGCAATGTAACTGACAATTTCATTTCCAGGTCTGGTGAATATCATTCCAGAAGACAATCAGAGAATTGAATCCATTATACCACCAAGAAGAGAAAGTAAAGTCCCCAAAAATGGAGAATGTAAGTATGAGATCGGGATTCCTCCATTTGCAATGAGCACATATAAGATGCATGGAGTGTTTTGGATCAATCCTAAGACGGCTGATCAGGAGATGATGGTTTCCTACCAGCGTGCTGCTTGGTTCTGGTTAAGAGGGCACAATTTTAGTCATCGTGATTATAATTTCTTCGTGTCTCATGGTATATGATAAATATACAGCTGTAAGCCCTGTCTTACCATATCAATCACCTGGCCCTCATCTATACCTTCTCAGAGGTGCTTTTCCAAGGAATGAAAATGTTTCTTAAGGAGTTTCAAGCAGAGCACAATGACCGAACCCTATTAGGCTAAGCTAATACCTAGAGAGAAACATTAAACTCTTGCATGTTCTGTTGTTTATTTGCTTCTACAACTGAATTCTGCCAATGTGTTGAGTTGGATTTCTTTCCCATCTACTTTGCTTCTTACATCTTCTCCTGTGAGTTGCTGTGGCTATGCATGATTTCAAGGTTGACATATTGCCTTTTGATTCTTACATCAAAGGTTTTATTTATCTCATCTTATTATTTGCTTGGTGTTATAAATAACAAATCTATACATAGTAAGTGGATTAGTACATCTATCTTTCCTTTTGGTATTTCCCATGAAACAATGACAAAACATAAGAGGAATGAAAACAGGAAATAGTCATCTCTGACATTGTGAAGCTTCTGGTCAATCAAGGAAGACTGTGTTACACAAACCCTAAAATTAGCCATGTACATATTTGGGCAAATGATGTCTCTATCTGATGCGGAGATAAAGAACTAGGGGTTTATAATCACAAAAATCTATAATATAAGTCTGCAGAACACAGAAAGAATTTTCTCCAGGCCAAGAGCAGTTATTGAGATGGTATAGGAAAATCAGAAATACTGGTGCAAGTACTTGCTATCTTATACAAAAGCTCTTAGACAGTAAAGAAATCAGTGAGAAAATTTGAGACCTTTACATAACAATTTACATGAGTGAAAATGTAACGATACTTCAAGTGTAAGGGAGCCAGATTTGTCAATCCCATTTATGTCCAAACTTTACATGCATTTAGTCTTGTTACATAAAGAGTGAATCATTATGATGAATATCAGACCCAAATTTTAGTGACTAGGGAAGGGTTGCCTAGATTAATTGGTCCAAAATTTCATGCTTAAGAAGCAGTTTTTCTTAATAAGATAAATAAGATGATTCTGGAGTATGAATGAGCTGGAGATGTATAATGAATGACTGGATGAAGGCATAGAACTTCTCAATAAGTAAGACCATAGTGAATGATATTCATGTAAGAACCAGGGATTCTGGATAAATGAATCAGGGTCGTCATGTTATTACTTATTGACTCCCCATTCTTCAACGAAACTCCAATGTTCTTAGTCGTCAATTGACTTGCAAACAAAATCCACTTTCCAGAACCAGGACTTCTTACCTATGTGCTCTAGCCAAGGTGTAAGAATGTACATAAAGCATGGACCATTTAAACAATAATCACACATAAATCAAATCTTAAAGTACTTATATCCATACTCTGGATTGGTCATCCCTTCTTCCCAGTCACCCATGCGCCGACCACCAAAAACAATTTGCTGAATGCCCGAGTACCTGTTAGAATGGAGACCATGATCAATGAACATATTGAATGTCAAAAATGAAAGAGCTAATATATTCCTATCCAGTAGCTTGAGACTTACTCTGAGCTTAAAACTGTCAAGCAGTTTAAGAGTACATCAATAGCAAAGTAATCAGAGGTACCGAGGTCTACCCTGCACGACAGATTGAAAGAATTCTTTTCCAATGAAAAAATATTCACAGAGAGACAAAAGTAGAGAGAAACCCAAGCGCCTCTAAACCACATACCAAAAACGACCCCAGTTGTCCTGAAACTCCACATCACCGATATCATGGAATGATGATGGCATCACATTTGCACCCTTATCAGCATCATAGAGAGGATCGTAGTCCATCGACATATTTGCCAGCTGCAACAATTACGATTTTAGGGAAACTTCTCTTCTTAAGGGCACGCTATCAGCCAAAACATGATAAAGGAAAAAGGTCATGGTGAACAATGAAAGGATGCCGTTTTCTCTAAAGTCTAAACAAAACAACTACCCAGTGATTTCAGCCTCACACTGATTTAGTATTGCCAAGAGAGAAGGTTGGTCATGTAATGTTCTTTAAACTCCAGTTTGATCTTATCTTAAGCCCATATAAGCATATTAATTTGTTCTTGGTGATGATTGATGCCCACAATGTCACTAAAATTGTAGAATAAGATATATGATATAAATATATGTAAGGAAGTATTCCAACCTGCATATTAGAAGAATTGAAGGCACCCAGGCGCCCCATGACATACCATGATTGAATAACCTGCATATCTAGTCCTCATAAACAAGCAACATGTAGAAGTATCGAGAAACAAAAGAACAAACGGATAATACTCAACCAAGATCAGAAGACTGAGGAACAGAATGTTAAAACATTAACCTACACTTCCAATTAGATCAACCTCCCTGTCTGATGGAGATCCATAGAGTTCAAACCATATGTAAGATTCAGCAGGATTGAAACTGCAAATTAAGACAAAACAGAAATCATTAGAAGAAAGAAGGTAACGAAATTCACCTAAAGTGAAAAGTGCCAAAAAAACCTGATTTATGAGGGGGGAAATGTACTACCCGATGCAGACTAATGCGAAGTATCATCCTTCAGGTATACTCATTTATGTGATTCACTACAAACAAGCATACTAAAGAAAAATGACACACATGGTCTCTAGAAAGTAGAATAGAAAGGAAAAATAAAATGGGATAGAAGTGGAACGACATAACAGGAGATACTGAAAAATAGCAGCAAAACTAGATACCGCAGCCAGAACAATCAAAAGCAACATGCACCAACATCTGTAATAAATTAATACAGGTACTTTTGAAAATAAGGATCTCATTGTTTACTCCTAAACATGATGGCGCTGCATAACTACATATTTGAGCAGTAATTGTTACAAATGAATTCTGAAATGGCCCAAGCTTGACATGAACATGGTCCCTATAGCGGCATGCAATACAAGAGAGAGAGAGAGAGAGAGAGAGAGAGAGAGAGAGAGAGAGTACTCTCTAAAGCTAACTTTGAAAGCGAGGACCGATCCAGTCTTTGATTTTCTAAAATCTCGACCCTTCTTTCTCACTCGTTCTTCAACCTGGAGAATACGAACATCATCTCAGATATTCACTTGACAACACTGTCAACTCTAGTGAAGACAAGACACAAGAAATATTTTTTTCTTTTTGCTTTTGTTCTCGAACTGAATGCCAACATGAGACAAGGGAAAGCAGAATTGGCGGATTTACTATCAAACGTAACCGAAAGACAGATACGAGAACTACATTCTTCAAAAACTCAAGCTTTCGCCACCAACGAAGCAAGAAACACCAAAACGAAACCAACCCTTTTCCTCATGAGCTCGGGGTTGCCGATGCTATCGCCAAGAACGGCCCGAAGCTCGGTGTCGTCCTTGCAGGCGCCCTCTAGAACCCTGCAGACCACGGAAAAATCGAACCTTTTAGCAATGCGGACTCGCACGGGAATATAATCGAACGAGTTCGCGGCGCGACTGACTTGGCCCAAGCAGGATAGCTGTGCAGCTGTTCGTGCTCCCGCCTCCGCTTCTCCTCGCGGACCTTGAGCAGCCTCCGCGCCCTCGCGGTGGTCCCCGACCCTTTCGCCTCACCCCCGCCGCCTCCTCCGCCGCCGGCGCCGCCGCTGCCCATCGGAGAATCGTCGCCGGCGTCGTCTCGTTCGCGCGCGGCACGCGAACACGAAATGGGGTGGCGGGTCTTGAAAAGGCGGGGGCGGGAAGGGAGCGTCTTGGCGAGAGGGGAAGAGGACGAGTGCGGAGGAAGAAGGAGAGCGCAAGAACCGGTCTTCAACATCCAACGGTGGCCGGTACCGGCAGTTGCAATCATCTTCTGTTGCTCGAATCGAGAATTATCGGAGCGGTTTCTGATAGTGATGAATTTTTTTGGTTCAGCACTCTATCTCACGATGCGTGGTTTTTTTTATAGGATATTCCATCTTGGTATTATTTGAATATTTATTTAGTAAAAAAATGAGCAATTTAAAAAACATATATTTTTATAAAAAAAATCACCTGTATCTATTAAAATAATTAGTTAAAAAATATTTTTATTACTTAAATTATTTATTTTTCACGAAACAAAGACGTTATAATAAGAAATGATTTTCACGATATCAAACTCGAGCTGAACACAAAAATGACATGGTATGTCATTGAATTAGCATGTTTCCACTTGATTTTCATTATTCAAATCGAGACTTTTTGAGTTTTCATACGATTTGAGCATCATCTTCATCTCTGTTTTTCTGGGAGATCAAATTTAATCTGGTTTTGCACATCCAGCATCCATCACCAGTGTTCTTCAGGCAATGGTACTGTTTGGCGGTCATGGCATAAAGCAAGCACCAGAAGCAATCGTCCCGGCCAGAGGTTCCTATTGCAAGCCATGTGCCCGTAATGGACATGGTCGTCTTTGACGTTGTTGCAGGCAAACAGAAGGAGACGTATCGCGAGAAATGTCGTCGTCCGAAAAGACCATGACGTTTGACTTCTTTTTGATCTTTTTCTCTGTAATAACTTCACTGGTCAAAAAAGCCAGTATGGGAAGTGATGATCACGTAAGCTTAGGTGTGTTTGTTTGTGTTTTTCGGTTGTGTTCATAAACACATTTTTTATTTTTTGTTCCGAAGAACAAAAAAAGAATAAAAATGCATTTGTTTGCGTTTTTGTTCCAAATCTATTTTTTTTTTTGTTTTCGAAAACAAATTTAGAACCAAAAAAAAAAATTATTTTTTGTTTTTGGAATACTTTCGAGAAACAAATTTTTTCTCTCCTATTTTTTTCTTCTCTTTCTTTTCTTCTTCTTTTTTCTTTAGCCGGTCGCCGGCCCCGGCGAGGCCGAGCGTCGCCAACCACTGGCGAGGTCAGCCGGCGCGAGGCCGAGCTCGCCCAGCCACCAGCGACACTCGGCCTCGTCGGATCTGAGTGAGCTCGAGCTCGCCCAACCAAGGCGAGGCCTCGCCGGGGGTCGGCGAGCCTCGCCGTGGTTGGGCGAGACCGACGGCCCTCGTTGATTGGTCGGTCGCTGGCCATGGCCAAGGCCGGCAACCGGCCAAAAGGAAGGAAAAAAAAAGGGAAAAGTAAAAAGAAAAAAAGGAAAAAGAAAGGGAAAAATAAAATAAAAATATTAAAAAATTAAAAGAAACAAAAAAATCATACAAGTTTACCAAACATATTCCTCGTTCTTTTTCTATTTCGGAACAAGTTTACTAAACGTGTTCTTTTGTTCAAAAATTGTTCCCCGGAATAGAAATAGTTTTTTTTTTATTTCTGTTCCCTGGAATAATTTTTGAACAGAAACGTTACCAAACGCATCCTTAATTATCAGTTTAAATTAGTGAAAGAGGTCTTAGCTTTCTTGGAGGGTTTTTGCCTCCATCACTTAGGGGTGAGCATAGTCCAGGTTGGGCCAATCTATCTCCTAACCCTAGGAGTAATCTGCACAGTGCTGGTCTTCAATTTTTTGGACCGAGGACCGACCCTATTGAGTTTGGGATCGAGAACCGGACCGACCCAATGGGTTCGGTCCAGTTCCAGGGTCAACTTGAGACCAACCGATAATTTTTTATTTCATTTTTTGTACTCCTTAAAAAGGCGATTGAGGACCGGACTTATCCAATCGATTCGATCTGGTTTCAAGATCAACCCAGGATCAACCAATAATTTTTTATTTCATTTTTGAACTCCTTGAAAGGACAATCGGGGATTATACCGACCCAATCGGTTCGATGATGAGTGAGGTTTGTTAAGAAATGCAAGTGATGAGGGTCAAGTGGGATGAGCGTTGAACATAATGAGCATCGAATGTTGAGCGGAGAGTAACAAGCCAAGCGAGCATCGAGCAGCAAGTGGCACGAGTGACCCAAAGCGAGCAAGACGAGTATTGAGTGCTGAGCGGAGAAATTGTTTATTTTGATTTTGGAAAATTGAAGACTAAGAGGACAAATAAGACAAAAGAGAATAAATACTAAAGGAGGATGCCATAAGGTGCCCTTTTGAACGTCGTGAGGACTTCTCAAAAAAATATTTTCCACATTCGTAAATTATGATTATTGACACCGTAAAAGACATTAAAAACTTAAGTTATTAAAGAATAATGTAAAATTACTTGAACTCCCCATTAAAAAGCTGTTTAATGTTGTTGATACCGTTTATTTTAAGGTTTTCTCTATATAAATATATAGTCAAGGTCTATGGCATGTGTGTCCATTTGCTTGTAAGTTTGTTGGTCTGTTTGTTGCTGCCTTGCAGCCTTTTCCTCCAGCTCCCTTCCTCTCTTTTTGCTTTTGCATTTAGAGAGTAAGTTTTTTGGCATTGGATTTCTGTATATTTGTCCTAAGCTCAATATATTCTTATCTTTTACCAAATCCGGAACTCTTAGGACCGAGGACCATCTCGCACAGTGCTGATTCAGGAATTGCAGGACCAAGGACCGACTAGTCTCCCTGGGAATCGGACCAGGACCGGCAGGGTTGGGCCGGTCCAGAGCCGGTCCAGAGCCGGTCCAGGTTGATTTTAGACTGATGCTCACCCCTACCATCACTCTGATAACCTCTCACGGCCAGTCAGTAACTTTGGTCCAGTAGTCATCACGATGTCAAGACTTGCTTTCTAGTTTCCCAGATCATTGAAAATCTTTGTTCGAGCTTGTGCTTTCCTTATTCTTTCCGAGAAACAAACCGCCTTGCTGCAACTGCATTGATTCAAAAACGCTTTGGGCAGGAGAAATCTATTGATGGTGTATTGCCATTTGCTAGCATCTTTTCTTGTTTACATCACTTGAAACTATTTATCGAGCGTGAATATCGAGCAAGCAGATTTGGAGAACTTTCTATTCCATTTTTGGATACTCATACCCTGGATGTGCCTTAGCTATGCAGTTTTTTTGTTCCATGTGGTTTGAGAACCTGAAAGGCGATCTGGGCTTGGGGCTTGGGTATTGCATCCTTAATAATGCGTCAGAAAAGCAAGTCAAAACGATGATGTCTTGAAATATATTGTTTACATACTTCAGCTGGACTTCTTCTTGTAAGTTTGACATCCATTAATCAAGCTATTGCGACACAATTTTTTGAATCTTGGTACACTCTGCAGAGCTTTTGATTCTTCCCTGTTTTGCTTGGCTTTTCAACTTTTTCCCCTCAGGAAATTCTAGGGAAGGTTTCGTGAAAGTGGTAAGATCACAGGTTATGCTGATATTATTGGGACATATCCCTAGGTCTCATTGGCTAATCCAAGCTGAATCTTACTTCGAATCATACGTATTGAGCACGGTACACTAGAATTTTCTATTTTCCTGCCTATGTATTGAGCTGCATTGAGATAGGTTTGACTCCATATCACTCTGGTATCATTTAGTGCCGACCCTTGTACATCGTAGTAATACAGGTTGTCACTGGTAAGGCATCCATTAGACCTTGTTCAACCCAACGAATCTGTCCTTTTCTGTTCCCTAATTCTCTTCGCCCAGGTTTTGAGTTTATTGGGTTCTTTTTAGTATGCGGTGAAGGTAATAACTATGCTGTTATGAAGTACTTTATCTTCAGCTCACAAGGTGTTTCTTCTAGAGGACACGCTACAGCATCTGCAGAATCTTTAGATTTATATGACGGTCTAAAGCTAGTATTTGCTGTTTTTGTAGTGTTGGCAGGATCATTTTGCTGTTCAAAGAGACCTCCAGAGAGTTACGAATTTTCGAAGCAATTAATAGAATTTTTGCTGTCCTAGCTTCCAAACTCGCGACAAAACCTGTGACTTGCTTCATGGGCTAGAGCTTCCTGATTACATTTTGGTTGCTAGGAACAATTAATGCAACTGTCTTGATCTCATCTTGGTCGTGCATGAAATTCAGATGGATATAGATGTTACATACCATCCAGACAGAGGTACAAGTTGTGTTTCTGCATATGTAGAAACATTTATTGTCTTTCTTATTGCATCATATTGACTGATGTCTATAGGTGTCGTTGCACACTTGTAGTCCCAGATGAACGGGGCATTATTGTGGCGTCAGGACGTACATCTTACAGGCATGAGAATCAAGCGTTGCATTCACTTGATATTGAATTGTGGTTGTCGTTGAATGCTGAAAAATTTCGAGCCATATTCACGTTAAACTGGGTAATATGCAGCTTCAAGTACTTCGAGAAAGATTCGATCCTATCCACAACATATCATGTCATATGGAAGCTTGAAAAAAATGGAAATTATTGCATTCATACCTCCCATAAGTCACGAGCGTCAACGATCACAGAAGAATTTAGACCAATGTCACTCCATTCGGCAGTCACGGTGGCAGTAGAAAGCCCTCTATTTATAAGGACTACAGCCACTCTGTTGCCGCTCAGGGGTCCCGACCAGACCTACACATCAACATAAAAAAGGGAGGACTAGTGAGCATATCACGACGTGAAAATCTTGTGCGCTCCTTGTAAAGTAAATGCATTGTGTAGGCAGATTCACCTCTAAATCTCCAGTTCTATTCACCTTCTCGCCTTGAATTCCAAGAACATCTGCCACAAGCGCCCAAAGAAAACAAAGATCATGAGCTGTAACTTCCTTTTGCCTTTCCATTGGCCATAAGATAATCATAAAAATTAACTATTTTCCCCAGACCTTGATTAACAGCGATGACCTCCTTGTTGCTGACCAACTCAAACGTGTCGTTGTCCATGGACCTAATATCGCAACCTGAGATAAGTGGAGCCTGCAAAGTGATTAACTGTAAGGAAACGTAATTCTCGATAAGGTAACCTAATATGCTACTCAATTCTTTTATAGGATGACCTTTTACCTTTGCTAAAGACCAAAGGCTAAAGTGACATCGATATTCTTCTGTAGTCATATTTCCATTACCTACTTCAAGCATGTCGGGATCTGAAAATACCACAGAACAGTTGCCAGAGATTAGGCATCCATTAGACAGATTGAGTTTCATATCCTAATTGCATTTGAACATATTGATTATTATAACCGTTCCATCCGCCTGGTCCAGCATACGATGCCCACTTATCATTTAGATCAGCCTTGGATATCATACTGCAACAGCAAAGAAATCGGTTTTTCCTTGTTGAGCAAGAAAAGTAAATTCTCATTCATCTGATTATCGAAACCAATAATTCATTTCCACTGATTAGTTGATGTTACCTTCCCCAGGTATTTTTTATGTCTCCAGTAGTTCTCCAACTATTTCCGATGCTCGGTGCCCAAGTCGCAGGATCGGCATCACCCCTACAAAGACCATGTTACACATTTTGTGACTGATAATTACTATAATTGTTCAGTCTCTGAACACTCTCATGCGTAGATGATGCATACACCAAAAGCAGTTACCAGGGTTTGATGTGGTCACGTACCACTCACACAGAGAAAAGAAGATTGGCCTTCCAGTGGCCAGAAGGGCTTTGCTCATCTTTCTGTATCTGCCAATCAATATCAGAGAGTGTTCATTCACAAGTCATAGAGGATTACCTTCCACAATCAAATCACAATTTGCTTTACCTTTCTTGAGGTCTAATCCCATCGTTGTGACAGTTATCATACTTCAAGTAATCAATCCCCTGCAGTGATTAAACCAAGAGGGGAAATTAATTGGTGAGATTATGCATGTCTGACACTGAAGATTTGAGACTATAGATGATAAATATTCAGAATAGACCCCATTGGCAGGCCTACTATTTTTCTGGAGGTTCACTCTAGTAACTTTTAGGTAATTTCATACAGAAATAAACGATCTGGAATGTACCAAGACAATAAATTCAAGATTTGAGAAATATAAGATTTCAAATCCAAGAGCAAAAGCATTATATAGAATGACATGTAGAATTTTAGTTTTGAAAGACCAAAATTTCAGAAAAGATTGCATAAGAGTGAGCTGAACTGAGCCATGTAAAGTTCAGATGACATGCCAAAATCATGCTGCTGAGGAAAAAAAAAAACTGTTAATCACGCCAGTAGCATCAGTAGGAGAATGCTTTTCACTTAAATAAGAAAACCGAAGTCCGTTAACAATAACAACATAATCTAGAACATCCGATGTCAGATCAAAATCCAATGGTTATTGGATGCTCTCAGGAGAAACCCTCAATGCTGGAGTGTGTTAGAATATTTAAAAAATAAACCGCGGCTTCATCTAACAGCTTAGACTATTAAAACAATCGGCTGTGATATCACAAAATCTCAGAGATTGTTACTTCTTGTGCATCTACACGCATCTTTGCAGATAGTACGTACCCATGAGGCAAAAGTGTTGGCATCCTGTTCCTCATAGCCGAGGGACCCTGGCATTGTCTTTGCACATGTCAATGTCCTGGTCAAGATAAAACAGCTTGTTATGGGGTGGCCCGTATGATGAGTAATGCTAAGCCTGACTTCTCTCTCTCTCTCTCTCTCTCTCAACTCAAGAACCTACAGCAATTATATCTTCTTGAGTTAATCTGCTCTTGTTCCAACATCATCCCAACATGGTAATTAAAACATCTCCAATATCATCACTGTCATCAGTTAATTATATCTTCAACACTTCAACAGAGGAAATGTCAAGCTGTAGTTCAATGAAGGTGCCTTAGTGGATCTGCCGGCTCACTTTAATGCTAAACATGTGATCCACAAAAATGGGACATTAGCTTGTGTTTGCTCTAGTTTAGAGAGATACTAGTGAGCATTCACTTGAACATTGTCAAATTTGTTCGCCGTGCAAAGACTGCAATCATCAGCATAAGTTCATCTGGAAGATATGTGACTTAAAGGATCCATGAGATGTCCGTACCCAGCATCTCCATATATTCCGATCTTGAGACCCTTGCTATGGACGTAGTCGGCTAGTGCCTTAATACCAGAGGGAAAGCGAGTAGCATTTGGAACTAAATTCCCCTGCACAAATATTTTGAATCATGCAATCAACACATCTTTGCAAGCTCGCTGATAAGCACCTGCATCATGCAAGGCTCTTGCAGCCAAACAATGACTTGCTGAAACTAATTTGCACTGCACCAATGCACTCTTAAGGACTGACCATAGTTGTGGAGTAAATGTAACAATCATGGCATGACATCACTTAGAATTATATCAAATGCTAAGCAAATATTTATTGTGTTAGCTCTGCAAGGAGCACGAGTGTGAAAACCAAGTACTTGCTGGTTCAAGAAAACATTACTCATTACAAGAATTAAACTTATTTGACATCCTGAAAAGATAGTCATTCTGGATTTACAAGCAAATGTGCTGAAACAATCAGAATCCAAACAATTTATGTCATAGCTTCCTGACTAAGAAAGAATCCACACTTCATGACTAAGAGGTCAATTATATGGCGAGACCCACCAAAAATGACTGCAGGTAAGAATATATTGACTTTCAATTGTCTTGTACCTGAGAATCTCTGTTCTGTTCAGCCCAACGATCATCTGATCAAAAGCTAGAGTCAGCCAAAATAGAGAATTTTACCACTTCTTCAATACATAAAAAACTCAAAAGGGAAAGCTGCTACCAAGA
The DNA here is from genome assembly GCA_014182515.1 of Eucalyptus microcorys. Classification (NCBI taxonomy): domain Eukaryota; kingdom Viridiplantae; phylum Streptophyta; class Magnoliopsida; order Myrtales; family Myrtaceae; genus Eucalyptus; species Eucalyptus microcorys. The sequence continues at coordinate 32,755,775 of CM024568.1, read as the reverse complement.
TTAATGTACTCATATCCCAGAGCTGCCAACCCAGTGGAAACCATTGCATCGGCTGTGAGAGTGAAGGAAATTTGAGAACCAATGCATTAAGAGCTAGAAGGAGATAATTCGCCAGGTGTGGTGATCACTGTAGGCTCTCACGTAATGCGTTAATATTTGCATATGCAAGTACCAGAGGGAAAAAAAGTGCGAGATTTTTTCCAGAATAAATTACCTGTCTGACGAATGAGCTCCTCATTGAGCTGGGTAGGGAAGTGGTTATAATTGTTCCATCTGCATGGGACAAATCATTATATGCAAAATTCCTTTCTGCTTAGATCTTGAAAAGGCGGCATGGGAAGAGTTGTAGTTGGTGTAATAAACACATAAATATATTAAAGAATTTCCTGTCTCCTCTTGCAATGATCCCAAAAGATGCTAATGGGTTGTTGTCATATTGCTGTCCCTTGAAAAAGAACCACAACAGATGTTTTTCATAAATGGCAGAGGCTAAGTAGGCCTACCCCATCTGCGGAGTCTGACCCAACCCATTATCTAACAGATCTCTTCTTGGTCTGGATTCACCGAGCTTCCTGTTTTGATTAATACCACTTGCTGCACCTGCTGATACAGCGCTCAAAACAAGCAAGAACAAGGGAAGAGAAAGTGAAAAGCAATCCATGAGAAGCTCGTGTATTTCCTTTTCTGCACAAAAGCTCTATAAATAGGTGCATACTAATTTCACAAGGCAAGATACAGTTCGGCTCTTTGAACCTAGGTGACGATGTATTTCCAAAAAGAAAGCAACAAGAACATCACGATCTAGGAATGGTATGTCAATTTTCACAGATTGTTTGTCATTATTGTAACTTACTTGACCTGCCCGAATGGAATCTTTTGGTCGGAAGAGATAACTCGTTTTAACAGCGGTGCTATTGGATAGTCCGATGTCACTTTTTCACTTAAAAAATCGAGCTTCGCAAGGATCACCTTGTCAGGTGTTGTTTTAAAGGTGCTCTTTTTAACAGGCAAGTTAAGTTTCCATCTCGCAAGTCACGGTCATCTATGCCAGCTTCGGAGTTTTTGTTTTCAGACATATTTCATTCATTTGAGAAAGCGAGAATTTGCCCCTTATACAAGTCGGAACAAGTGGACTTCGAATCATATATGCAACGATCTCTCTGCTGCACATGACAGCTTTGGCCTTCCCCGTTGAGATGGCAGTCGAATGCCACTTTCTACCGAACTGCCTGCAGCCCGCTCTAAATTATCCCTCAAAAAAGCACATCCTCGAAAGGCTTTCCCTTTAAAGAAAGAGGACTCATATCATATTCAACAATTAAATGTCACATAGAGAAAAATATTTGTAAGCAACAGTAGTGTGAGGTAACGCTGATACAGCTGGTGAATATCTGTAAACGGCCGGCCAAAAGCATAAGAATATGGGGAAGCTTGCAAGCTCGAACTAATGCCTGCCAAGATAGTTGTTTGTTGTCCATTCCAAAGTTCCGGGGGGAATCTTTTACCGTGCATGAAACAAGAAGATTAATACAGACACAAAAGTCAGCTTGGCAGTGTTTGTTGGCTAGGAAATGGAATGCAATGCCTTTTTCTTAATATGCAATCGCATTCTCAATCAAGACAGTCTCCATGCCAACAGCACTTTCTTCAATAGAACTAAACTGATGAAGTACATCGCATATCTTTCAATGCATATTCAGCAAAGCTAATACTGTGGTGTGAGGACGAACATTTTGCAGGCATGAAGATCCACCCAAGCGGCGATTTGATCTCGAACAGATTCCAGAGTTGCGTGCTGGCAATTTGTAGGAAAGATAAACAAGAAAAGCAAAACAATCAGAATAATTTGAAAAAAAAAAAATCAAAATCCCATTATGGAAAATTGTTTGATGATACCTCCCACAAGTCTCGAGCATTGACGATTGCTGCTGAGTTAAGACCGATGTCGGTCCAAGATGCAGTGATATTTGCTGGTGAAGCACCTCTATTCCAGAGCACAACAGCCACTCTATGATCAGTCAAAGGACCAGCCCAGACCTAGCAGTTTTTGCCCCAACAAAGTTCATTCACAGGATGCCGTGAAAATTGAGAAATCCACATGGGGGCTCATATGAGAAATTCCCCTCCTTATGTCTGTGTTCCAAGTTTTAGCAAGAAGATGAAGATAATTACCTCCAGGTCTCCATCTTTCTTGATCTTTTTCCCCTGAACTCCAAGCCCATCTGTCCAACGTAAAATCTTTGCATTACCGTCACCACAAGAATTGATCTTTACAAATCAAAACCAAAAGGTAAAACAAGAGTGACTGATATACCTTGATTGACTGCTATGACTTCTCGATTGCTAAGTATCTCAAACGTCGCGTTGTCCATGGACCGGATGTCACATCCAATCAACAGCGGAGCCTACAAGGGAAAGGCGAAAAGAAAAAAAAGGGCTAGATCATAAATCACATGGAGCCTAATAATCAAATTTTAGCACAAACCCACAATTGTACATAGAAAATCATGCAGTAAGTGAACTCCAGCTGATACTGATAAATAACCTTGACCAAGGCCCAAATGCTAAAATGAGAGCGGTACTCTTCTGCAGTCATGCCCCCATTTCCTACTTCAAGCATATCGGGATCTGATTCAATCGAAAAAACCAATGAGAATTCACTTCTACTTTAGCACCCTTTTGCTCTCATCACTTCAAAAAAAAACTGTAAAGGAAGAAAGAAATGGTGTTTACTTTATCTCAAGAACACATCACATGATACAGCTTACAAAATGTTCAGTGCATATCCTTACCGTTCCAACCACCTGGTCCAGCATATTCTGCCCATTTATCATTTAGGTCAGCAATTGTTGTCATGCTACACCAATGAAAATGAAAACCCAAAAAAGAAAAAAAGACCTTGATTAAAAAAATTAATTTAGCTAAAAAAATTTACTTATTACCATCATTTGCTCCACTAATTAAAAAAGTATGATTTGGCATGTACCTATCCCAGTTGTCTTTAATGTCCCCGGTGGTTCTCCAACTGTTGCCTATACTTGGTGCCCATGTTGCTGGATCTTCCTGTCCCCTTCATTCATAGCAAAAATACATATGTGAAAATCCAAAGTAAATTATTAAATATAAATGACCTTGTTTTCATAATCTTTGTGTATAATTTAATGTTTAAAAATCCTTTGTTGGATCTGAAAGTAACTTACCATTCGCATAAAGAGAAAAATATGGGTCTCCCTGAATTCAACAATGCTTTGCTCATCACAGGATACCTACACAAAAAGAAAAATTCAAAAAAAGAGAGAGAGAGAGAAATTGTTAGTATTTATGACGTCATGAATGAAGACAGTGAATCGACGTACCTCTCCTTGGGGCTGATGCCTCTATTTTCACAGTTGTCATATTTCAAATAATCAATCCCCTTTATCAATGCATGAAAATAGAAATTAATAAAGGCATGAAGATATCATTTCACATAAAAAAATCAAAAGAATAGTGAAAAATAATTTACCCATGAAGCAAATGTTTTGGCATCTTGTTCTTCATGCCCAAGCGATCCCGGCATTCTGTTGCTACAAGTCTGGATTCTGGAAAATTTTACAAACATTTCGATTCAAATACTTTCAGCATGCGAAAATAAATTAATTTTGCAAATACAAAATTTCCCTCGAAATAATGATTTAAATAATAATGCGTGATTATATACCCTGCATCAGAATAAATTCCAAGCTTGAGACCTCTTTTGTGCACATAACGTGCCAGCTTCTTCATGCCTGAGGGAAATGTCGAAGCTTTTGGGACCATATTGCCCTGCTTATAATTAATACCACCATTAATTCGTTTCATTTTTGAAGAATCGCAAGATCTCAATTCCCTTATAAATACTAATTTGAGGTATATCGTAGTAATTAAGGTAAATTGATTATTTCGACAATAGAGAATGGGAATGCACGTACCTTTGTGTCGCGGTCGTGTTCAGCCCAACAGTCATCTAAAAGCCATAAGAAAAATCAGAGAATTCGAGTCGTTGTTTAAATAATATTAATGCTAGTAATTATATGAACGAATTGCAAAAGAAGTAAAAGGATAAATTAATAACCAAGAAATTAGAAAGTTGAATCACGTACCTAAATTGATGTATTCATATCCGGAGGCAGCGAGGCCACTCGACACCATCGCATCCGCTTCACAGTTTAAACATTTAATAACCAATAAATAATTTTGATTTTCTTACTCAAAATACTTCGTAATATATAATGCTTTTCTTATCGAAATAATTACCGGTTTCCTTGATCAGCGTCTCATTTATGTCGCACTGAAAATGGTTCCAGCTGTTCCACCTGCCCAAAAGCTCAAATTAATTTCGTATAAGCGGGAATAGGAGAAAATGAATCCATAATATCAAATTGGCGGCAAATCGTTATATAATAAGTTGATTTTCCAAATATCTAATAGGCCAGTTTTTTGTTGGTCCGGACAATTTGGAAAAATCATTTGAAGAAATGATTCGACCGCGATGATTCGCTAGTCAAAATAATTTACCCAACTCACCAAAACTAGTAGCGCATCCCTTCTTGAATTGTTTTGAGATAGAATATACGATCAACATGATCAAAGCGATGGAACTTTTTTTATAAAGTGATGGATTTATGGCATCATTTCATTTCATATGCTCAAAGGCCCCACCATTTTTCAAGAAGTGTGGGAGAGAAGCAAAGTGAAGATGGAAAAAGCAAAAAGAAAGTTTCCCAATATTCGATGTCAATTTGAATGTAGATCCAAAGTAAAAAGTAAATATGCTCAATTTTCAAAGTGGACCACAGCGATCCATTAGATAAGATTCACAATATCATTTGTGTATTATATAAATTCAATCGTTATGAGAGTTTTGCATTGCGAAAACATAATCAAATGTTTAGGGTATGATTTATGATATGATACGATATAATGATATTTTAACTCATCATTTTGACTATATATTCGAAAGGAACAAAAACGGACACTTGTAGGATATAAATATTGTAAACTTATAGGCTAGTTTAGTATTTAATATAAATATCATTACTTAAACAAAGCACAAGCACATAATAATTGGGACCAATACTCTCCAACACGACCTCTCAAAGTATTTTATACTTTTACAAAGATTTTGTGCACCTATTTGAGACTAAGTAGCTAGCAAAGCCATTGTCCCTCGAGTTGATTATAGCCAACATAAGTAAGTTTGTAGCCGTTTTTTTCATGAGAATAGTGAGATTTCTGCTAATACATGCAGAATCAGAGAGCAAGAAAACGAAAAACGAAAATTTTCTTCTCTCCCTCTGTACTTTTCAGTTTTCACTGTTTTCTAATTGAACTTTTGTACTTCCAATTTTAATCTAGTCCTCCTACTAACACAAGACACCTAAACAGATCTCGCTGACACCAAATCTAGCTAAATCCAGCCAACGTGATTGTTGGAGGACGCGGAAGTGTAATATGAGTGAAATATTGCCTGTGCAGACGCTCGTCATGGCTATCAAAAACTCCATGCAAACCTTCGTTTTCCTTATTTTATTTATTTGTTTATGTTCTTCAATCTCCCACCTATTCATTATCCATGGTGTTGGTGTGTGTTTGTGTGCAATATTTAATTCAAGCCACACTTCAACATCGTTCGATGATCACATAAGTTGGATTTGATTGAATTTGGTGTCCGAGAAACTTCATTAATAATTTGTGTAGTAATAGAAGGACTTGATCAGATAAAGTGAAAGTATAAGAGCTCCAGTAGAAAAGCGGTTAAAGTACACACCAGAACATTTCCGATATGAAATTTTATTAAGCGCTCATACCGTGTATAGTGCAATGAAGAAACAGCAAAACATTACCCCATCTGTGGAGTTAGACCGAGGCCGTTATCTAGAAGATATCTTCTGTATGAACCAAACGACGGCCCGACCCCGTCATCATGCCTCACTGGTCGAGCACTGATCTCGCGGCGAGCGCTGATCATAACAAGCGACAGCATGGAGAGCGCCATGAAATTGCGAAGAAGCCCACTTGAAGTTGAAGAAGTGGCCATGGCTGTTGCCTTTTTCAACTTTCTTCTTCTTTTTTTCTTGGGTTATATTTTCTTCTTCTTCTTCTTCGAAATAACATGGATATGTAAGCATATATATATACAGGAGAGGAGGAGGAGGAGGAGGAGGAGGTTGATGATGGGGGTGTTCGAGGTCCATGGGGACGTGAAGTTCTGGCACTTCTTGCTATCGATAGCTTCTGATCACACGCCTGTGGTTTCTTATCCAGTACACATCAAGCAGTGCTTTTTCCCATGCGATGATTTGTGGGGGCGCGTCCACTGGGGGATTCTTTCGACTTTATCTTCACATTGTCTTACATGTCCTGGAAATGGTTATGATCATGCAATCCCAAATTAATTAGCCCCCGAGAAGCGGGCATTATTAATCCGACATCCCTGGTTCATTAGGCGCAGAATTCACGCGCACACATCTCATGAGGTCCCTGGCTTGAGCGCACGAGTGAGAGAGCAGATCGTCGACTAAGCATCAAGGACGCTCGATTTGATGCATAGGAATTCCTGCCTTTCTCCTGATGTACGTAAACATGACGGGGGAGCTCCATGTTTATGTGTAAAGCCCTCTCTCCCTCGCTTCGAAAGCCAGAGGATATGGAGGAGCAATTATTGGCGAGGAAGCTTCACTCGTGTGTGGGCCGATTGATTTTGCTTTACGCATCGGTTTCTCTTTGAATCCACAAGTCCAGCGTAACATGAGCTTGCGTAGGAAGTCCTACATCTCTCTTGCTTTTCGAAAGAACAATCCTTTGTCTGCTTCTCTGATTTTCTGGTAAGCTTTCGCCGCTGCCATGCCCAGATTTTTCTTCGATTTCTGCTTCGAGATCGAAAAGCTGTGGGCGTGGCGTACCATTTTGCACAAGTAATTAAGGGCAAATCTGGGTTCACTTGCAGAGATTTTGTGATCTGCTGAGAGAATATACACGCGCGCAAATTTCCTAGCTCTAATTCTGGATCAGTCCTAGACCAACATAAGTTCCTTTCTGATCATTTTCAGTCACGGAACATGCTTAGATAAGAGCCCCTTCTAAGCTAACCACCGTAACTTCCAAGAGACCATCGCTGATCGAATTTGAAGACTATGCATCTGAACACGATGGTCCAATCTATCCCCTTGCAAAATAAAACACAATGGCACCTGGAAATAGAGGGCAAAAGAAAGCATAACACCTACAAGTGCTTTCAAAAAGTTCACGCTTGCATTTTCAGAATCTCTGATCACATACATTTCATCGATCATTTTCAAAAGGATCGATTACCCTGAAGATCAAGGACTTTGGAACACTTCCTATACTACATCTGGTAAATACTGATCCTACAAGTGTGGCAGATAGCCAGACATAACCCTCAACTGAAAAATCATATGCGTTTCGGAGGCACGTACTGCACACGTTCATCTTCACATAAATTCTGCAAGAAATCAGCAAAAGTTATATGACCGTTATTGATGTGCACATAGCAAGGGTTCTGAAGACCCTAAATCCAAAATTAAAAAGTGCAAGAACAATTCTAACACAAGTGAATCATCTGACCATGAGTTATAGAAGAGAAAGAGCAGGAAATGCGGAGAATGCTTTTCCACAGCTGAACAAAGAACTAAACTATCACAGCACCAAGAGTAGCAAATGGAATTGTCCTCCCCAATCCCTAGGTCTGGACTTACCTTGCTTGAAATTAATACATACAAAGGACAAGCTCAAGATGGACGGATTCAGCATTCCAGACATCACTAATATACAAAATCTAATGGACGGTCAGATTATTTTCGTCCTTTAAATAGCCTCATTATTCTCAAATAATAATAAGTAGTTTAGCTGAACCCTGTTCAAATCGTATGATGATCTGATCATTTTGTCATTCTACCGCAAATAATTAGGTGATCCCTGATCATCAAACTCTTGGTGTATCTGCCTTGCCGTTTAACAAGTTTTACATCTTCATAACTACTTGCATGTTAATATATATGCCGAATTTATACTCAGCACAGTAAAGTGCAGCTGAGTTAATCTTTTACTCGTCTATTTGTCCTCATCACAACCCTGATGTGTGGATACTGACGGTGATTAAGATGAGAGTCCACTCAAAGCCAGAAGATAGCGATCATGCTCATCCCAGGGTTGATGGGTCTCAAAGGGCCTAATACGAGCAGAACAAAGAACTGGGCATGCCTACAATTGATTAGTGATATGATGGCACCTATATGTGAAGTATTTTCTTCAACAGATTGTTCTGTGCAGTGAGCATCATATTGAATAATTATTTTGACAGGCACTTGATCTTAAGGGTAAGTGGCGTAAAAGCAAGGATGCTCACTCTCAGCAACAGACAAAGAATGAAGAAGAATTGATAGTGATATCCCACCACAGCTTCTCTAAGGAATTGCAGCGTTTCTGCACGTTAAACTACATAACAACTGCCCTCGACATCTGAGAAGTGTGGCACTCTCAGTAATATTATTTATAACGAGCAACAGAAACTCTATTTCATGTAAATTCCGCAATTGGCTTTCAACGACCATATATGCAAAAGGAAACTTATCATGAGCTAAGACGTCATAGTTAAAATGCCCAATGCGATAATTGTCTGCATAAAGCGATTTACTTCATGCCATAGCTTATATATGGCAGAATTATGCAAATTGGGCACCCTCGATATTATGAACAGAAAAATGACAAATGGAGCACATTCAACATAAATTCTATCACATAAAAGAAGATGTCAACAATTCACGTCCCGATGAATTACAGACCTGCAGGTCCTCAGGTAGTGCTTCTGAGACTGCAAGTGTGTACACGCCAGGAACAAATTTTCCTACACAAACGTAGAATATAAGACTTGGTATCCAAGGTAATTTCAGCAATGAAGCAATTGCCAAGTTGCAGAATCTTTACACTGGCAAATATATTGAGAAGGAAAAAAAATCAATATTCTACGAAACTGTAAGGAAAGAAAATCAACCTCACAGAACTAGAGAAAATTCTCTAAATATGTCATTCCTAATGTTTGTAACAACAAATTTTGCAAGACTCGTTGTATGTGAACTTTTCCCGCTACAGAGTTGAAATGCATAAGATCTCAGAGCCTCTTCCCAGAAATGAAGTGATCTTCTTTTAAGCAAAAAATGCCAGAAATCAGAGCTTGAAACTCATCCCTCACGATGTACATTTTACTCATCTATGCCCAAGTAAAAAACAAATTTCGATACCAGGTACTAGGTTAGTTCTCCCAGATGATCACAGTTCCCAGTTTAATACCACAAAAATCTTCACCAGCACTAGTAAATAAACAATTGTGTTGCTACGATTATACAAAAAAGCGATTCCTCCCAATTATAGAGGCAATGCATTAGAGCCGACCAATCTACTTGACATAACTTTTGTTATACAGTCTTGAGCACAATCCTCCACATAACTTCTATTAAGAGTACATAAGAAAATAACACAAAGGTGCAGGAACTTGCATAAAATATATATGTACACCACTCCGCATACTAGCAGAACAAAATTACTTGGAGCATCTGTTAGTACAAAATAAAACATACCGATTCTTAGCCACCGAGCAGCCCAGCTCCTACTAGGATCCATGACAGAAATTATCCTGCGAGAATGAATTCCAAGGTGTTGACACCAATTTTAGCAGGGAGATGAAATGGAAGCGCATCACTGAAACCCTCATCATCCTATTTTAAAGCTGAGTTACTCTTAAGGCCAAATTATTGAATGAAAGGTTACTCCTTATTCCTCAACCAAAAGGACGCTAGAACTATTCTTTTTTGTCCTTTTAATGGTGGACTAAACAAAGGGTTCAATCGCCCCCTACGCCAGACAAAACCCATCCCTGCCCAACTGAGCTACCCGGCTCATTGCCCCTAGGCAGAAGCAGACCCATTTCTTTCTTCCTCTCTTTCAGAGAAAAGAGGAAGTGCGTTCATCAGTAGTACGAACAAGCCGAGCCACATAACCATCCAGGCCATCCTATTCCATAAAACATCACTATTCCTACAAAAGTTCGAAACTTTTAGGTCCAGATTCTGGAAAAGAGGATTCCACCAAACTTATTCAACCGACCCAAGTAACGAAAAATCCCATGCTAAGCGAGGATCGCGAGTTTCCGCGATGAGCAACGACGCGCCAACAAGAATCGTACCCGTTGAAATTGGGAGTGGTGCACTCGACGATGCGCTCGTGATCCTCGTCCATCTTGAAAAAGGCGCAGTTCTCGCAGCCCGAGTCTCTGAACTGCAAATCGCGCGCGACAAAACCTCAGAATTACGAAAACACCCCCTAAAGAAGAAAGCGACGATCGCACGTACAATGGACGAAGAGAAGATCACGCCGAACAATCGCGGAAAAGGTATTCGTCGCGCAGAACCGCGAAATCGGAAGAAAAGCAGGAAAAAGAGAGGGGACCTGATCGTAGGTCTTGACGAGGCGGCAACGGAGGCAGGCTCGGAGCTCGTGGCCGAAGCTCGTCGGGATTTGAGCGGGCGGCGCGGCGCTCCCCATCTCCCTCTGTCTGCTGCAGCAGCCGAGATTGAAATTTCTGGAGGCGGAGGCGGAGGCGGAGGAGGAGGTGGTGGAGGATTTTCGAGTGGGCTTTTGGGTTCAGGGCTGGTTGCCGTAGCTCGCCGCCGGGATAGCTCACGTGAGAGGCACGTGCATAATTAGCTTTTGAATTTCCCTTTTTTTTTTTTTTTTTTTTGCTTTTTTAAGGTTAATTGCTGAACGCCCCTCTAAACTATCACACATTGCACAATGACCCCCCAAACTTCCAGAAGTCGCGAATCACTCTCCTGAACTTTTCGCACCGTGGCATAAAAAACTGCCAAGTTTTGATGAGTTACGGATTCTTCCCACAAACCTTGACCCTTAGTGCAACCGTTAATTTTTGGGTTGCGCCACAGTTAATTGTCATTGGACAAATTTTAATTGTGATAACATCAACTACATGGCACATCTAATCCTTTATTGCCCCAAATCTTCTTAGCTACATTAATATCATGTTTACTCAATCTGAGTTATAAAATAGGTATATTTAATCATGTGGCAAACTGTTTTCGAATATTGAAGCTGGCTCACTTAATTAACCATCTACTATTACATCATTTTGAATATTACTTTCATTTTAACTAATTCTAAAGCAGGCATCATATCTAACATGTTCTAGGCATGCCACCGTGCTATGAGTAATGTACGATACCTTATGGCCATTAAAATGATATGTTTCCATGTTAAGACGTCTAGTCAAGTTGACTTCATTCAACAATTTGGTATATGCCAAGTGACCAAATTGTTCTCCAAGTTCAATTAGTTGAAAGTTCGACTCAAAGTCCAATATGAAAATCACTTGAAGTAAGGATCACTGATAATATGTGATAGATGTTGAATTTTGCATACTAGATAAATTTATTCACCCAGAAAGGAGATGAACACGATACTCAAACTACATGAAACCTAAAGCCTGGCCTCCCTAGAATCCATTTACAAGGAAACTAGACTTAGCTGAATTACATATCTAATGTGACAATGAAACTTCAAACCATTATATCATTCTCTCTAGACCGGCGGATATACAAAGATGGATTACTATGCTGGGGATGCCAACACGACCAAACTAAATAGAAGAACAGAAAGTTCGGAAACTCATCACCCATGGAACGGATACGTCTCGTATCAAATCTACAATCTTGGAGCTTAACTAAGCTTACGTGTTTTGCGGGCTTGAATCGACTAGCTGGTCTCTAGTGATGGCGATGAATGAGACACAGTCATGATTCGAAAGCTTAGCAACCGCTAAATACTGAGAACATGCCTTAACTCGTCAGTGAAAGTTCCTCCGAATTGGAACTTAATTCTGTTGCATATTGTGTACACTGTGGTCGTGTCGAGAGCATGCTCTGCAACGTTGAGGACACAAAGGAGCCAAATTGCGAGGATCATGACTCTCCGAAAAACAGCCACATACGGTTCTCTCTTTCGGTTGAACTCTGCCGGTTCGACATCAGCTTAGGTTGCTACATATGGTGATGGTATCGGGGTACGTTTTGTCCTAGCGTCTACCAATGCACGAACTAGACTACAAAATCTACTTTTGAGCAGATCTCCTAGGAGTCTTCACTTGCCAGTAACATCCCAAATGAATGACTTTTGTCATTGCTAGTGTTGAATTTGATGTTGGGTTTAGACTTTGGTGTCTGGCCAGAGGAGTCCTCAATCCCTCCAAAATTGGCTGAACTAGAAATGCTAACACGGACTTTTCTATTCCTCTCCTCTAGAAGATTTGAGGGCGTCAACTAGAGGATTCCATTGAGTGCAATTAACAAGCTCGAAATACTAAAGATACACATGATAACCATTCTCATTCAGAAATCAATTTTTAGCTAAAAATTGATTTTTCTATTTCTATTCCCTAGATAAGTTTCTAAGCAAAAATTTGCATATGATAATCTTATAAAATTTATATTTTAAAATAGAAATTCGTTTGATAATGATACAAAATTTCTCATTCCAAGTGATGGTGGGAGGCATTCGACGGCTAGAGGCAAGTGAGTAGTGTCCAACGATCGGTGGCTGTTGACGCGAGGGGGATGGGGGGAGGTGGCGAGAGGTTGGCTACCAACGATTGGTGACAAGAGGCAAGCGAGTGACAACAGGTGAGCGGCAGCGGGTGACTGTCAACAGCTAGTGACGGGTGGCCGACGTCCGACGACTAGCAATGGATGGCATCTAGTAGTCATCGGTGGGAGTTCGGTGTCCCATAGGCGGCAAGTGGACGACGAGCAATGACGAGAGTAAAATGTGACAAGAGTTTTAATTTTTCACCTTTGTTCTAAAAATAGAAAGGTCAAAAGTTTTAACTTTTGATTTCTGATCTAAATCTATTTCTAGAATAGAAATATATTTCAAAAATTGAAAAATGAAATTGCGTTATCAAACGGTTTTCTATTCCAAACCTATTTCGAGGAATAGAAAAGCAAATAAATAGAGAAACAGAATGGTTATCATGTGCGCCTTAAGATCTTCACTTTGATTGAGCTATTATAAGTCGATTGAGCTATTATAAGTCGAGACTCGAATTTATATAGTTGTCAACGGTCATTCAAACAACATGCCATCAAACAAAGAAATAACTTTAAGTAATAAGTGCATTCGAAGTCTTAAAACTTGTTATGGAAATGTAATCAATTCTTAATACTTTTAAAAAATCCAATTAAGTCTTAAAATTCAATTATCGAATCTTAAAATTTTCAAAAAATATAATTAATTCCTCAAAATTATCAAACTAGTCCAATCAAGCCCTTTCGTTGATTGCACTTTTGAAAATCTTATAATCTAATTGCACTCTCGCGACAAGTTTTAAGATTTAATGAAACTTTTTAAAAATTTTATGATGCAATTGCACTTTGATGACAAATATTAAAACTTCTAATACATTTATCCCTAATCGAGGTAGCTAAAAGCATACATGTTTTTTATTTTTATTTTTCATACAACAATGTCTTTTCAATGATATTAGTAATGATATGACACTATTTCAAGCACTCCAATCTACACATTGCTCTGATTTAAAACATACTAATTCAGTTCCCGTAATATTTGTTAGCAAATAAACGTGAGCGATCTTTTCGGATATCCGACAAGGTGGTAATAACTGCCTAATGTTAAATGGAACCACATCTTATGAATTATATTTCGGGCTCAGATGTAGGAGCATATCTCCAAGGCTATCATAATGAGAAGAAGATCATTGGCTATTGCATAGTAATGAATGTTCCTATGATGCCTAAATGACAGGGATGAGATGACTAACAATTTTTCTAACTGCTAGATGTCCTTGTGCAAGCAACAGGGGAGGCTAAGGGAAATGGTGCTAAAGCTTGGACTTCGCATTGTGCGATTCTTTGGACCATGTGGGAGGGTTGATTCGGTACTCCTGCTTTGGCTCTTCCTCTTTCTTGACATCGTTGTCGTCACCTTCTAAAACGTCTTTAGAGAATGCGCCGGGATTGGCTTTGATACAATTCTGCAGAGCAACAAACGGATGGATGCAATCCGAGCCCTTACAAATAGAGCAGGTTTATCTTTGTTAGCAATGGTTCAAAGTTTTCAGTATGCATTCTCATAGAGAGCTACACTTAGCTAAAACTGTTCTCATGGACAGACTAATAATCGCAATAAGTGAATAGCTGTAAAGCTTTCTTGCTAACTATTAACTTGTCAAAAGACTCAAAATATAAGACCTGAACCACAGAGACCAAATCTATTTTCCATTAGTGCCAGGCCATTAAAACTTTAGATCAAGGTCAAACAAAATACTGAATGTTGCGAATATAGCATGAAGAGAGCAAGAAATGTACAAGCATTCCTGTTTTCCTTTCCTTTCACTTTCAAATCAAAGCAGTTATGCCAATTTTCACTCGAGAGACTACGAGAAAAGAAAGGCAATAGCACTATAGCAGGTAGGGACCAATATACGACTCAACACTGTTGATTGAACAAGCCGTTGACTTTCCATGAATAAGTACAATATGAATACCTTTTCTTCAGCAGTGCTTTTCAAAAAGCACACAAAAGCTTCAGAAAATTGGTTTCCACATGGGCCACTTCTCAAGTCAGCAATGCATGGACATTCCAAAGCTTTCTGTGCCTTCGCATCTAGAGACTGAAAAAACATCAGATCCCTGCTAATTTATTTATTTATTTAAATGAAGAAGTATGTGAGAGAGAATTAACCTCATTTTCATCATTGGCATATGCTGCAGCTTCTGAAAAACAAAACAATGAATTCTTCACATAAACCAGTAAAAGAATAGGATGACTACATTGAATCATGAAAACAATATTGGTATGATGACGTCATTATAAAGAATTAGCCCGCAATAAAAATGGAATCTCATTTACAGCATTTTCTAGACAAAAACAAAACAAAGAGAGATACGCAAGGAAATCTTTTGTATTTCCCAGATTTTAACAGGGTAAACCAACCGGAAAAGCAGGACCTGTGTTTTTTTAATCCACGTTCAAAACTCCCCATAATTGAACGATCGAAAGGTCTGATAAGGTAGGTCCTATGGTACAAATCTACCATACCTCTGAAATTACAAGTACACGATACAGCTGGAGCTTTTACTTCTATATATACACACACAAAAACTTCCTCTTAAGTTTCTCCATAGGTCTCTAAACTTCTTTGCCCACACAAACAGAGCTATCAGCAAATTCATAATGAAAACAAGAAATACAAAAGTAATAACCTAAAATTCTACAGAAGGAAATCATTAGAAAAATGAATCTGTGGGTAAGCTATGAAAATAAGGATAACAATTGTACTTCAAGGTGTGCACTCTGGTCCCCATGAGGCAAAACTCTAACATCAGTCCATTCAGCCATATGAACCCTGTGGAAACACCTTTCCCCAGTTCAAAGTATAATCCTCAACAAGTATACCAGCTGTTCTTTGAGTTGGTAACTAAGAGAGATGTATAACTACTAGCAGCTTTTCATGGATTCAAACTAAGATCATGACAACTGAATCCTTCTCACTCATTAGGGATGTGTGATGTCTCCTAAAAGGGCAAGTACAGCAATACTACAGAACAAACTAAACCATATTCCACTAAGTGAGCTCGCTTGCATGAGTCCTGTTATATCACACAATTGCCCTCGTTATTGTTTCAGGTCTCTTGTAAGCTCCAAGTGCTTCAGGTGTTTCCTTAACATCTCCTTCCACACCTTTTTAGGTTTTCCTATACAGCTAGACACAATACAGAAGATTCACCTCAGCACACTATGCCACGACTCTTTTTATTGGGCTCAGCAGTATTCCAATAGTAATACAGCATCATACAGCGCACAAGAAAAATCCTCCCAACTGCCCCTTTCGGCTTGATGAGAAACGACCAAATTTGGTCAAAGACAAATTGACAAATGAACGAATTTTGTAAAAGACACATTGTCCATTCAATCTTAGGAAACCATCTGTTCCAGAACATCCTGTGTTTCTCCTAACGAAAGGGGAAAATGTCACATCTTTCATTCATTGCTAAGCAAGTCCATGTGCAACTCTTTGTCTGCGTTGCATTAAAAGTCGTCCACTGTAATTCTAAACGACAACGAAGATGGCTCTCAGCCCTCACTAACAATTTTCAGCTCAAGTTCTCGATTACCCAAAACCGTATATCCCCATTTCACTGTCAATGAGAAAACTCATAAGCTAAGATGAATCCTTAACCACCACCCGAAACGCCAAATACACAAACCCCTCTAATGAAACAGGCGAATCCACCACATAAAGGACATCGACGAACTCATATACCCAATTTCGGCAACAGAACACTCGACATGTTCCATCCACCAAAACATCCGACCGCAGCGAGATGCGGGGACGAATCAGAGCCTTGTTTCGAGCTAAAACAGGCATCGCTCGTTGACCCCATGAAAAAAGAAAGAAGAAGAAAAAGGGAAAAGAGCAAGCACCCGCAATCAGAGAATCCATGCTCGAAGCAGCGCCGGAAGAAGACGGAGACGCCGATGGCCCGCCTCGAGATTGATCCTCCCAAGCCGCCGCTTCGCTCGCTGCTGCCACGTCGCTCTGGGCTTGACCCATCTCTTTCCGTGCGGTGAAAAAAGCGCGCGGTTATCTCAATCGAAAGAAAAGGATAGCGTGAAAATGCGACGAACGCCTCGGATCGTTTATTCGCTGATCAGTGTCGTGTCCGACAAAACGGGGTCTTATCAGACGCCAGTCAGCGGCGTCGGACCGGAAATTTGCAGCGGCGGCGCGATCGACAGAGGAAGACCGTCCCGTGGGGTTAGCGCACGACGCAAGGCGGGTTTTCACGCGCTTATTTTGACGGGAGAGAGTAATTATTTGGGAAGGGAATACCAAAAATAAATTAACTTATTTACGAAAATAATTAAACTTTTTTCAGCGTTCTTAAAAAAATTATAAATAAATTATTATCGATTATAAAAACGTTTTACATTAACTTATAATTTCAATTGAAAAAGAAATCATTTTTTTGATTTTTTTAATTTATTTATTTTCTACGAAGTAAATTGAAGCTTAAGGAAAATGTCAATATGAACAATTAAACATCCCGTAATCGAGCATTAAGTATGAGGCAAATTGAATGTCAAATTGAACCAAACCAAATAGTAAAATTATAGTTGAGCATACAACTCAAAATGCAAAATGCAATTTTTTTAAAGAAATTATTCTTGAATCAAATTGAACTAAAAAAATACCTATTTAATTCGGAATGATTTAACGGTTGAAAATGTTTTTATTTTTTTTTCCTCCGCTCAACTCCCAATCCATGTATAACTAATGAAAAGAGAAAACTCAAATATTAAAAAGAGAACATCAAAATATATGCTTTTGGAATTAGATCGCGTCAATTAAAGGGTTTTAAGATTTTGATTTTTGGACGTCCAGCGTAATTTTCCCAATAAATAAAAATGTTAAAAAAGAAAAGAAAGAGCAATTTCACTTTCCAGCTTCGAGTCGTTTCTCTTCGTTTCCCAGGGAAAGCGAAGAGCATCGAGAATCGAAACACGGCCAAATCACGCAAGGCATCTTCATTTGGCGCCGAGACGCGTCGATCCTCGCTCCTTCATTCCCAGCGGAGAAGACGAACATCGAGAGAGCTCGCGAGCGGAAAAACCGGAGCATGGAGGTCCCCGTCGTGAGGGGCGACGGCAGCGGCGACGGCGACGGCGACGGCGACGGCAGTAGCAATGGCGGCAAGATGGGAACGCTTTTCGAGAATTTCGTGCGAAGCCAGCAGAGCTCGCTCAGGTCCCTCTTCGTCCGCAAGAAATCGGGCGTCGGGGACGACTCCGATTCCCCCAGGCCCCTCCCCTTCCTCTCCCCCGTCGCCAACTCCGTCGCGTCTCGCTGTTCCAGGTGAGCGCGCTTCCGATTCCTTTCTCCGCTCGCGACCGACCGACCGACCTGAAAGTGAATGTGCTTTCCCGGGAGATTCGAACTCTCTATCGAGTGAACGTATCTCGAGGTGTCGGCGAAGGTTTGTGCTGCTCGGTGCGCAATGTTCGAAAGAGCGGCGGCGGCGGCTTTAGGTTCAGACTATGCCGCGATATGCATTTTGTTTTTTGAAAATTTTGTGTGGACTTAGGAATGCTTGTGAAATTTGAATCCGTGACGGTACCCGTAATGTATGATGACTTGTGCCGACTTGATTGGGCTTGAACATTGGTTTCGATATTAGGCCTATGTTAGCATCCGGCAGTGACTGACATCGTACGTGAGCTTGTCTATTGTAGTTGCTGCCGAAATGTTCGCGTGAGATTGTGAGGAACCTATCTGTTGTTCACGCTTGCTTGATGTTTAAGGCATGTAATTGATGGTTTCGCTCAACGAGATGCCGATGAGAAGTGTCTGTAACTGAGTGTTAAGTCATCTGTCCCTTTGCCTTTGGTCTTTTATTTAGTGCTGATTAAACAATGATGAACTTGGAGAAGATGAAAGATGTTCAGAGAATCAGTCAGCTGTTTCTGATGATTCCATGTGTTTTGGGCAAGCAGTCAGCAGCTTCTTGCTTTTTGATGGTTTTGGGCAAATATTCTGGAGAGAGAAGTGGTTTTTGATAGGGTGCGGCAGTACATACTGTTACTTTAGTATTGTTTCAGATATGGAGCTTTAACTAAATCCTGGAAAGTTGCTCGAATGGAATATTTGATATTCCTCAATGCTTATGGGAATATGCCACTGCTTATCTTTGACTCTACTTGAGTGGGGACCTGAATGATGAGTCCAGGTGGGCTTCAGGAGTTTAGATAAAAAGTGGTATTGGCATTCAAAATGAAAATGGCACTTTTAGGATTGTAGTCTTGCACTCGTGTAGCTACCTCGACCTAACTATTAGCCTGATTGGGTGCTTTTTCTTGTATTTCTTATAAATTGATTTGATTTATCTTCTTGCTTATATATTCAGGATCCTTAAAGTTTCCACTGAAGAACTGTGTCATCGTTTTGATGAAGAGATACCTGAAAGTGCTAGGCAACCTTCAGTCTACCCTAGGAATTTTGTAGAGTTTTGCTCATACAAGGCAATGAATGCGGCAACAAAAGCTCCTGATTATTTGGATGACAAGGAGTTCCGCCGCTTGACATTTGATATGATGCTTGCCTGGGAGTCCCCGGATGTGGCGAGTGAAGTGCTGGCCAAAGTGAGACAAGTTTTTTGATAACCTACTGATATTTTTAAAACACCCACTTATTTATTTTATGGGTGCTGAAATCCTCATTTTGGTGATTTGAAGGAACTGGAACTCTACTGCTTCATACAACTGACTTTGATTATCTTGATCGCAGGAAACACCTACTTGCAAAGAAGCAGAAGGTGCTGATGGATGGTCGCTCTTTTATGCAGCCTCAACTACCACGGCTGTTCAGGTGTGCTCTTGCATGGAGTCTCCAGTGTCTTGCTCAATGCCAATTGTTAGGTTACTGCTTTCACAATAGTCCTGTTGATAGTAGGGCAAAACATAGAATTGAGATTTGTTTTCTTACTCCATTAGGTTGATGACAAGAAAACTGCTGGGATTGATGCGTTTGCACGAATCGCTCCAGCTTGTGCTGCCATTGCTGATGTAATAACTGTCAAGAATCTTTTTTATGCTCTCACAAGCTCCTCATGCAACCGGCTTCATTTTCTTTTATATGACAAGTACCTTCGAAGTCTCAATAAGTAAAGACTTGCTCCCTTTCTTGCTTTTCTGGCTGTTATAGTTTGTACTGTGACATCGTCTGCCACTTTACTTATTTTTTGCCAGAATTTTTACAAAGAACTTTCAGTGTTTCTTTTCCTTCTAGTGTTTGGTCTAGATAGTTTAATTTTCATAACAGGATTATATGAATTGACCAGATAATGCTGGATCTAGTTTTGTTTTTTTGCAAGGTTAATTTAAACATCATGCAGCTGATAGGCTTCTCTACTAAATTCAACCCATAGACAAAGCACAAAAAGATGCAACATGTACTTGATAGGCTTTGCTAGTGTGATTTTCTGTACTTCCAAGCATAATATATGTCCACCAAGATAAAGAAGGATCATCAACTAGCCCAACATCAGTGGATTAATCAGATCAACCAATCAGAGTTAGCTTCAGTTAGGGCTCCAAATTGTTTGCATGAAGTTTCACAATACAGACCGCTGTATCGTGTTGTTTAGGCATGGTCAAAGTCAATTATCTCTAAAACTGAAGGTTGTTCCCTTGGAGCACCTGCATATTGGACTGGCGATTTGATTGAGTTGTTAGGTGAAGGTAAACACTCCAGGAGACCATGACATCCTGGCAGGGAGGGTGACTAGGAAACAGACTGAGAAGCATAGAACAAAGACATTCATTTTGATCCTTTGAAATTCAGTACATTTCTTTGGAGATTTAAAAATATACCTTACGTTTGGATGACATAATTGTTCAAAGTAGGAGTCAACAGCTATACACAAGTCATCTAACTACTCAGGTTTGTTAGCCGGATTGAGATGATGACCAGAGGGAGGACAGCGAAAAGTACTAGGAGGTGGAAAGATTTGAACCAAACTGGTACCTCTGCCATGTAGCAGACGATAGAAAACTCAGAAAGACCAGGCCCTAAAAATGGAAGCAGACCAGAAAGTTGACTTGCGGGAACTACAATTTTTGAATTTACTGATAGTAACTGCTGTTCGATGCAGTATCTAGTTGATTACTCTAAAATTTTATGATGTCCATGATATGTTAAGAAGGCTTTTGAAGATGCGAAGCAAGACCTTTTAATTCATAGCCGTTGAGAAAGATTTTGTTGCTTTCTTTTCATTTTGAGAAGAATATAGTTTTTACAACTACATGAGAGGCACCGTTCATACTATTTCAAGTGTTGCAGATTCATTATGCATCTTGATTGCTATTTCACACTTGTTAATGGATTGGATGTTCACTAGCAAATGGTTGTCAACTACTACTTTGTTCAATCTATGCAGAGTGATTAAGGCTGCAAAGAATGTCTCGGGACCAACATTATCTAACCTCCAGCTTGCTGAAGGAGAGATTATTCTTGATATAGATGGCACTGTTCCTCTGCAACCTGTATTGCAACACATTGGTATCTCAGCTTGGCCTGGTGAGTTCTATCCTGACAATCGAGTTGTGGGAATTTATCTTAGGTTGGGTTCCCTGGTTGATTGTGTGGATCATCATCTGTTAGCTGGTGGGAAATCAATTCCTGGAATGATGATTTGACTGTATCGTAGCTGCTGGAGTTTGATAATCATGGACCTTTTATGTGCAAGATTACTTCTGACTGAAGATTGAATTCTTCAGCCTTAGAAACTTTTGCTTCTCATCCCTAGCTTCCATTTGTTATGGGCAGAGCAAATTGAATTTGAATTTGCCAAATGAAATATATGTCCCACATACTTCAGCTTTAAGATGATTTCATCCAAATATCTTCTAATTTGCAGCAAAGTCAGGATTTAGGAAATGACAGAGGTAATAAGTGGGCAATTTTTATTTATTTATTTAATTTGGTGGTTTTGTTCCCATATAGTAGTTTTGGATTTTGAAACACAGGTTAAGGTACAGCTCTACTGGCAATGTTGCTTCAAACTTCATATGGTGAATTCAAGGTGGGGGCCTAGATTTTAGGGCTGGTTTGCCTTAACTACCACAAACTCTGGCTAAACTTCTCATGCACTGTTAGGACAGAGACTAGCTTGTCAGTTTTAGAAACATGTCCAAGATGGAGAGACTGGAAACTTTTTCTAGGTTGCTTAGTGTTGCTGGTTAACCATGTACTATGTGAGCTCAAGAACGTGTCAAGTGGAATTCAGGGAAACTGAACCTTTTTGTGCTGTTTCTCTACATCAACAAGGCTCTCAGTTAATTCTGTCATCAAGCATGGCACTTTGGATAAGAAAAACTCTAGAATGGGTTGTCGGGGGACTCTTCTATGCAAATGATGCTTATATTGCAGACTTGTACAGAAATCTGTAGATTGCAGTCAAAACTGGACTTTCCTTACACACCATCTCAGAATGACTGATTTGTGTTGTGAATGCTAGCTTATGATCTTATTCAAACATTTGCTTCTGTCTATTATAATTTTGTCTTTTTCATTTATGGGTAGGTCGTTTGACATTGACCAACTATGCTCTCTATTTTGAATCGTTGGGAGTTGGGGTATATGACAAAGCTGTTAGATATGATCTGGCAACAGACGTGAAGCAGGTCATAAAGCCTGAATTAACTGGACCATTGGGCGCTCGTCTTTTTGACAGGGCTGTGATGTACAAGTCAGCCTCTGTGTATGTTTACTCAATACACATCATATTGAGATTTCAATGGATTTTTTGGACAATTCTCAGTCCTTGTCTTTTGTCAGCTCTATTTGTAAAGCTGACGACTCTCGACTATTATTTACAGAGTGGAGCCTGTTTACATGGAATTTCCTGAACTGAAAGGAAGCTCCCGCCGGGATTATTGGTTGGACATATGCCGCGAGGTTCTACGTGCACATAGATTTGCCAGGAAGTACAATTTCCGAGAGATACAACAAGCAGAAATAATTGCGAGGGCCATTTTAGGCATCTTCCGATACCGTGCTATTAGGGAAGCTTTTAATATATTCCCATCAAATTACAAAACGATACTTCCATATAATTTGGCTGAAAGTCTTCCAGGGGGAGATGTAATCTTGGAAACATTGGCCAGTCGCGTGGAACTTGTAAAAATTGATGCTCCTTGTCATGATGACCCTGCAAGTCCCTTCACAAAACAGAAGAAAATTCTCTCTCCTGTGTCCGTTGTGGCGCTTAATCGACTCGGGTTCACTTTACTAAAACAGATAAAACTGGATATTGATTTAGTTGCTGTAGGAGAGGTTTGTGTTGCTGAAATCAATCCCTTGGAGATAGCTCTGAAGAACTCAATATTGGATACAGGAAGGGCTGAAGCTGCTCAGGCAACTGTAGACCAAGTAAAAGTGGAGGGTATTGACACAAATGTTGCTGTGATGAAGGTTAATAAATTGATTCTATTGCAATACTCTTTGATGAATATAGCAAAAAATCCAGTTGACAGATTAAATTACTGAATGGTATACATTTTCACTTTGATACTCAGAACTTGCATCTTCTGACTCTGTTCTTTTAATGTTCCTCTTGCTTCGTGAGTCAGTGGAACAATACATTTTGATAATAAACTGGAGATTTGACTCGTATAAGCTACTTGGTCAACCAAGTCGCAAAGACACATTACATCTCGTAAAATTGCTTTGTCATTGATGCACCACCTAAGCCCCATAGACCCTGAATTTGCATCTTCCCTGGCAACTGCAAGATGATGGTATGTGAACCGTGAGTGCGATGCGTTCGCATAATGTGGATTTTTCATTAACTTTTTTGCTATGTTTTTGTGAATATGAACATAGCTGTACGGGCGGTTGGATGTTTGTATAAGTTGGTTGATGGGATTTTTTCTTAGAAAATGGCCTCAGTGATACTTATTGTTTTTATGAAGGAACTACTATTCCCAGTTTTTGCATTGGCTAGCCGTCTTCAGAGTTTGGCTTCATGGGAAGACGCTCTCAAGTCAATTGTATTTCTCGCGTTAGTTTGCTATACGATACACAGGTAGGTTGCCTTATGATAATTTTCGTTATATAGTTCAATAAGCTTTATTGCATACCACTAAAAATCTTCATGAATGCTTGGTGTAAATGTAGTAATTAGTGGTGCTGAAACTTAGTCGCTTGTACCTTATGTTCATCTCATTTATCACTCTAGATACGCATAATATCTATAGTCTTTGAAACCAAAATCAGGAGATTTGCATGTGCTTATCACAATTAATTTTTAAGGCTGCCTCTTTAAGCTTCTCTTTCTTTTGGGTTAGTGGATATAGTTGAATTTGATCTCTGTAAAAGGTTTCTGCATGACACAACTACAGTAAGTTAAGAGGACTAACACACCCTGTAAGTAAGACAGGTACATTGAAGCAAGTTGATAGGACTGACATATATTGAAAGTGGAAAATCAATTGGGACATGTCACCCTATGTGATTGAGAGTCATGAAATCCAACTCATCTGTGCTTTCAGATTTGGCATGATGACATTCTGTGATAAATTTGATGACAATGTTATGTGATAACTTCTATTTGACACAGGGGATGGATTCAGTATGTGATTCCAGTTATTTTGGTATCACTCGCCCTTGTCATGCTGTGGAGAAGGTATTTTAACAGGGGAAAGTCATTAGAAGCCTTCAGAGTTACCCCTCCTCCGAATCGTAATGCAGTTGAGCAGCTATTGACATTACAAGATGCAGTCAGCCAGGCTGAAGCACTTATCCAAGCTGCAAATATTGTTCTTTTGAAGATAAGAGCACTCTTATTTGCTGTAGTTCCTCAGGTATAGCCCTGAAGCCGTTCTTGACTTTTATTAAATTCGTACTCTATAAGAACTATGTGTATGACTATAGATCAGCTTTACTCACAAAGTGTCTTACTTGTGAAGGTTATATTTTGTGCATAGTTCAAAGTATCGTGCAAGCAAATTTTCTACGTACTTCTTATATTTCTGTGAATCTCTTGGATGATCAAACATGACACGATAAATGTATGAACATCACTTTTTGCTCTGTGTATACTGTCTTGACTCAAGCATGTGCTGCCCCAATATTCTACTCTATGGAATATATGAAATCATCTTCTTATTTGGCCACAAACTGTTAGTCCACATAAAGAATAATGAGCCTGATAGAGGAATAAATGTGATGAAATTATATAAGGCTTAAATTGTCGAAGTGGACGCATTATCTAGATGATTTCTGCATGTACTAAAGACCTGGTTAGCTGGAAGGTTTCATCCTTCTATTACTATTCTACATGAGTTGTGTAATTTCTGACTCCATGTGTTGTCTATCTACACAAGTTAACAAACTTGACATACATTGCTAAGGCATTCTCTCCTTCAAATTCAACTTCTCTGTGCATTCAAGTTTTAACAATCAAGAGTTTTTATATAAAGTTCTACAATTCAAGGCATACATACACAGACGTTGCCATAAATTTAAAAATACTTTACAATTCAAGGGACATACAATTCAGTATACTTCAATTTGATCATCATGTCTGATGATGAAAGACTGAGTGAGAGCTATAAGACCATGGAGCCTTAGGAGCCTTTAAGTGGACACAAGACCTTGACCTGGCATAAGTGATGGAAAGTTGCTTTAGTTGTAGTCTCTCTCTCTCTCATTCCAGCCAACAACATGATCTAGCTGAGCCGACCTTCTGTCTGAACTAGAAACAGGAAAAGTCATTGTATATAAAGAAAATTAACACACTGAAAATGTTTAAGCCCTTAGGAAACAGCAAGGATAACCCAATATAATTGGCAATCTTTCTTTGAAACTGCAAATATGTTGTTGCTGTCCTCAGACCTAAGCATGTTTCATATACATGTGTCTTTGATCTTGATCAAATGATTTGTGCTAGCATTTGGAGCTTAATATATCTATATGTGAAACTCAATCCTAAAATGGACGTTATGGTTTAATTTTGACTGAATCAAATACTTTTGTCTCGCAGACCACCGACAAGGTTGCCCTCTTGTTGATCATTATGGCTGTGGTTTTTGCCTTTGTGCCCCCGAGGTACTTGATTCTGTTAGCCTTTCTTGAAGTTTTTACGCGGGAGATGCCATTAAGGAAAGAAAGCAACAACAGGTGGCTAAGGCGAATGAGAGAATGGTGGATCAGAATACCAGCAGCCCCCGTTCAGCTTGTTAAGGCCGATGACAAGAAAAACAAATGACTGTACTTTCCACTTTCTAGTGACTTCCTGGTGTACATAATAATCTGAACGATGCACTTGTCATTCGGTTTCTAGAATGCCTGCTGCTCAATTTTTTTGGTCAGAGCACGGGCTTTGCTGACACTTAAGATGCTGACAATAGTTTTAGCAAATTGATCCTTATGCAAATTATGATTACCATTTCTCAGGCTAGTGAAATGATATTTGGCTGTTTACCAATTGAATATTCGTTTGGTTGCACTTTCCGGACATCAAGGTTGTTATCTTGCCTATGAAGACAAAATTCTGTCATATTGCCGAACACGGGCCTTGTAAGAGTCAGGACTATGATTGTGCTTTCCCTATAAATTTTCTGCTGATGAGAAGAAACCTGGGCTTGACCCCGTTCCTAAGTTCCAACTTTTCCATGGGTAAGATCGGTTTTGGTTCCCACCATCCTCTCCTCCATTTGATGCCATGGAAGAGGAAGTCAAAGAAAACAGACATTGACTTTCTTTTTGTAACATGCAATCACAATGATGATGGTCTTACCGATTTTGCAGGCACTTCCCCCATCGTGAATGGAAGAATTTGAACATAGATTGCCACAGGTGTAGAGATAGATAATTTTAGTAGATATGCACGGTGGGATTGTTCATTTCACCTTGGGGAACTCTCTTATTACCGATTTTGGACCTCGAGCATCTATTGGCTATTTAAGTGTTTGTCTCAGGATCCCCGGTTAAGCCTAGTTGCTATGTCCTCTTCAATGATGGATGTCGCTATTCAAAGGAGCTTATGCTTGCTTATATGACATAGGTCATAAATCACAAGGCTATGAGTTTAATCGCTCGAGCACTCTTCGAACATAGGCTTACCTATCTTCGGTTGCATAAATTTAAGTCTTGCGACATGGTCAATTTCTCTCCAAAAAGAGTTAAAAAGAGCTACCTGGTTTCATTGTGTTGTGTTTCAATGAGTTTGAGGAATATGCATTGCTAGAGCAGCTAAGAAAGAAATCTGGGTGCAATGCACTCTCGGTAGATTTCACCATCGATAACATAGGTCATTAATCAGCGTTAACTCTATAGACAGCTTTGCAGTAACTGCTCAAGTACTCTTCAAAGAGTGACTGTAGGTTTTGCGTAACTTAAGTATCTTAATATATTGTTTGTTTTCATACATATTCTCTTTGAAAAGAGTTGCATGATTTTCTCGAATTGTGTTTGAATGAGTTCAAGGAATATGCATTACTAGAGGAGGTAAGGAAGAAAACGAACATGGGATGCGATACTCTCTTGGCGTAAACCTTTCACATGGATTAAGGTATGGTAAATTGGTGTCGATTTTTCTATGAAATTATTTATTTCCAGTTCTTTTGTTACTATTACTAGTAAGAAAAAAAGGAAAACACTTTGTCTGCGCACAAAATAGAAACGAGCAAAACTTTTGCATATATTTAGAGAAATAGAATTTAAAGATTTGAAGAGATATGGACGATAGAACATCTTTTATCGAAATCAAAGGATTTCTAATTCTCTTATCGTGTAAATTTGCATCTTTTCCCAACAAATTAGATATGGTTGCTACTCTTTTTTTAAGTATGAAACCAAATGAGAAATTCACATATTATATGATCCTATGAAGCAATGATTCTAAATTATTCACATTTCTTTGGGACTCGTAGCTTTGAAAGAGATGTGGGATTTAGCTAAAATTAAATCTGGTGGAAATATCAGAATTAACTGTATAATTTATCTTCCCAAAAGAATTTTATTAAAGAGAAATCGAATTCCAAACTTAAAATATTAAAATTCATCAAATTTCAAAATACTCAATTTTTTTCTGAATTTCGTAGTGTTCTTACATAAGTTAGCACTAACGTAAGTTACATTTTATTTCACCGGCGCATTTTATCTCTTTTACAAAGAAATTATTCCTACCTCTTTAAATCTTATCTAATCCATATAGACACAATCTCAAAATTGAATTTTGACAAAAAAAAAAAAAGAAGAAGAAGAAATCTAAAAATTGAATGTGTGCTTTTTGATATTGTATCAAAATCCCAATCCGCCTGTCAATTATCTGTAAAAGTAAATTATAGGGTGGGCTCATTCCGATATATAAATCATTTCTACATGTACGAACATGGATTTTTGGGTCAGCAATTTACTATAGTTCGTTAGTGTTATTTCTTGATGATGTCAGTTATATCATTTTATCGATGACCTTTATGTCAAAGCTTTTTGCTTTAATGTTGTCATTCTCATTATTGCTTTAATGTTGTCATTCTCGTTATTAATGTCATAAAATTGATTGATTTAAACCAAAACTAACAATTCTTTTTGGTAAAAGGACTTTCATTTACTGGTTTAATGTTGCTGACAGCAAGTCAGTGAATTAATTTTGCAATTGGCTGATTATGGTCTAATTGCTTCTGTAATTTCAGCCAAAACAGAAGAGGCAGGTACCTCCAAGTCAATCCATATCGGGAGATAACAATTACTTCTTTCTGTCTATTTCTTATTGATGCGCAATTCGTCAATTTCTCTTTTAAGCTACATATAGGAAATCACGTATAGTTTTTTATTTTTCGAGCTTGGATAAGTTATGCATTATTTCTTTCAATTAAGGTTTGTGATGACCATTACCTTTCCATCATTGTTTATAAGATGGTTTATAACCGTTCCCTCTCCAATTATTAGAGTAATAATTGACAAGAACAAGAGGAGAAAAAGAGAGAAAAATGTAAGGCAATTGTCATATATAAAAGCGACGATTTTTGAAAAATATTTTTTAAATTATTCATTTTCCGTGAAATAAATAGAATATGATTGTTACTATCTTTTGATGAAATACAAAAAAATGACATAAACGATCTTTGAATTTTGATTAGATGTGCGATATAATCTTTAAACTTTTAATTTGTTGATATATTCCATAAATTTAACTTGATATGCAATATGGTTTCTAAATTTTTAATTTCTTTCAATGTGGTTAATGAATTTTTGGTGCATATTAAATCCCTAGATTATATGAAATGATTTAATATTCTCTCTGAATTTAAATGAATTGAAGGATAATATTTGATA
Organism: Eucalyptus microcorys; assembly: GCA_014182515.1. Classification (NCBI taxonomy): domain Eukaryota; kingdom Viridiplantae; phylum Streptophyta; class Magnoliopsida; order Myrtales; family Myrtaceae; genus Eucalyptus; species Eucalyptus microcorys. The sequence continues at coordinate 32,726,812 of CM024568.1, read as the reverse complement.
TTTATTGGATATTTACAAAAAGTTCAAAGATCATATTGAATAAAATTGAAAATTTGATAATCATATTGTATATTTAGTTAAAGTTGAGATTGCTTGTGTAATTATTCCGATGAAATATGAATGGACGGAGCACTTAAGGAAGCAATTGGGTGTTCCCGTGGCCCGTCCCTTCGCATGGATTAAGGTTATCGACAAAATGGTGGTGCCCACATGTCATTTCCGGAAATTTTCCTATTTTCTAAACCATGCCCTTTTTAAAACCACGTGTGATTTCAGAACCAAAAAAGAAAGAAAATTGAAGTAACTCACATATGGCGTCACATTATGCATGTGTGTGAAGAGGCCGTTGGACTTGAATTTTGCAGCTTCATAATCATTAACAGTTAGTTGATCGGACCGGTCTTAGACTATTGGATTGGCGTCATTACGCATGTGTGAATGGGGAATATACCTGAAATATGTGTGATTTGATAATTTCTTTCAATATTTGTTTCTCTTCTGTAGGCGGAAATGTATATGATGACGCATCCATCCGTGAATAGCGCAGTTAGTTGAGAAAGTTAGTTGAGAATTCCTCCTTTATCGCTGAGGTTGAGAGTTTGAAACCCTGCGTTGCTTGTGATTTAAGTGAGGGGCTATAGCGGTGGGTTACTGTGTTAGTCTTCCCCAAGGTACAGGAGCTCGGTCCTCATGAGCCTTTCGAGCACGGGAGGCATGTGGCAGAGTTCTCAATCACAAAAAAAAAAAAAAAAATGTATATGATGATGCCATATTCTTGCGAGTTCATTTTCCTGATACTTATAATAGATAATATTAAACAATTAATCATGAACACTTTTACTATGTTTCGAGCTTTTCTAGAAATAGCTCTACCTAAAAAAAAGAATTAATATCCCGAAAATTTAAATTGATATACATATAACAAATTTATCTCAAATTATCCAAATTGGTATACCTATGATAAATTAACCTATGTTATTTGACCAAAAAAAAAACCTATGCTAATTTTTGTTAAATTTTACTATTATATTGTTAAATGTGTGTATTAGTTTGGGTTTTTAGTTTCAATTTGTCACAAAAGCATCAATTTGTAGTATTAATCAAATTTAATAGAAATTGATAGATGGTAAATTTATTGAAAATGTACTACTTTGGGTTTTTTTTTTTTTTTTTTTTACGATAGTAATCCAATGGGTGTAATAAATGTAATCAGGGAAGGTTTTCATTAATACACTGCCTACAATATTTTTTTCCCTATAAAGTATATATTTAAAATAGAAAATGCTATAATTCAATAAATTCCAAAATATATTGAATAAGATCAATTAAAAAAAAAAGGAAAAAAAATTCAAATCATGGCAAGAAATTTCGGCGCAGGCGCGAGCGCCACACTCCATTTGCCGGGTGTTTTTTCTATTTAAACCGGACGAGATCGACGACGACGCCGCCCCTCCTGCTCCCCCGCTGCTCTCGCACCGCTTCGTTGACTTCGGGCCCCACGGCGAGGATGAGAGCCGCCGCCGGCAACTGCTCGGGTCCGGTCGCTCCCCCGGCGGCGAAGAAGGTGGAGCACCGGATGGAGATGTTCGGCGACGTGAGGATCGACAACTACTACTGGCTCCGCGACGATTCGCGCCCCGATCCCGACGTCCTCTCCCACCTCCAACGGGAGAACGCCTACACCGATTCGGCGATGGCCGGTGAGCCGGCCTTTTTCGCTGTGTTGATTGTCCGCGTAGATGTCGCGCTAAGGCTGCAGTCGCCGTTCGTGTATGGGGTTATGGTGTTGTGAGGTCTGGAATTTGGTCACTCGCTCGTGATTGAGATTGATGAGTTTCGATTCAGGGGATCTCGATCGCCGGATGTTCATTTCTGTGTTTCTCTGGTATTGAAAATGAGGTTTAGGTCTGGACTGGGAATATGTAGGTTCGAGATTTGAATCTTGCGTAAATTTATGCGTCAAGAAATGATCTTGGGAGGATTCAAACGGAGAGAAGAAGCCACTTTGGATGAGATATATGGAAAGCTGGCTCGAGACTTGAGAATATGGTTAAAGGCATGGGCGATTCTAAGAAGTATCAACATGCGAAAGTTGGAGAAAATATTGTGTTTTTCAGGAAATCGGTTTTTAGGAAAATATCATTATTTTCCGATATTTTTATTATTATTTAATTTTTTAAATCAAAATTTAAATTATTTTTAAAGAATTAATTTTTTTAAATCGATTTTTTAAATATTTTTTATTTTTATTTTTCTTTTCTTTCTTTTTATCTTCTTCTTCTTTGGCCGATGGCCGGCCACGGCGACGGCCGACGACCGGCCAAAGGCCAGCTTCCGCTGGCTCACCGATCTGGCGAGGCCAGAGGCCGGCGGGCTAGAGGCCGGCCCTCGCGCTCGCCGATCTGGCTAGCGGCGAGCGGCGTGCCTCGAGCTCGCCGCTCGCCAAAGATCGGCGAGCGCGAGGGCCGGCCTCGAGCTCGCCGTTGGTTCGCCTATCTGGCGAGCCAGGTGAGACTCAAGGCCGGGTTCGCCGCCGGTCGCCGGCATCGCCGGACGTAGCCGTGCCGGCGACCGGCCAAAGAAGAAGCAAAAAGAAAAGAAAAAGAGAAAAAGAAAAAGAGAAAAAGAAAAATAATTTAAAATTCAAATTACTAAAAAAGGAAAACAATAAGGAAGGGTGTTAATAGGCTATCAGACAAGAGATAGGGAGTAAGGAAAATATTTTTCCCAAATAGAAAGACTTTTTTTCCCTTGACGAACTAGTCATTTTCCGTAAAACGAACACAAAAAAATCCGGAAAATATTTTTCCGAAATTTGTTTCTTGTGAAACGAACGGATCTTTAGTGGTCAATGAAGTTCCTGAGCAGAATTGGTTGGTTAAATGACAAATTCTCTTCCTTCTGTTTCAAATCGATAGGCAGGAAGCTTGAGTCTGGAGTCTTTATCTGAAGATTTACATGGCTAGTAAGAACATTAGGCTTCTAATATCCCAGTCATCCTATTTCTTTCATCAGGCACGCTCTGCAGTCTCATCTTTTGTACTGAGTGCTGATATACTCTACTCCAATCAAAAGTGAAAGTGTAATCAGAAAAGAAATATGTGATGAGCTTAATATCTCTGATAAATGACACAGGGACCAAACAACTTGAGGACATTCTTTTTGCTGAGATAAGAGGACGTATAAAGGAAGATGACATATCTGTGCCCATACGCAGAGGGCCTTACTACTATTACAAGAGATATCTAGAGGGAAAGGAGTACGTCCAGCACTGTAGGCGGTTAATACCAGATAGCGAGGCCCCTCCTTCTGTTCATGATGAGATGCCAACTGGTCCTGAGGCTCCTCCTGAGCAGGTTATTTTGGATGAGAATATCAAGGCTCAAAATCATTCATTCTATCAAGTCACTGCTTTTCAGGCAAGAGTGTCCTTTCTTTTCTTCTTTTCCACCCACATTCGGTTCCATCATGAATTATTTACTTGCCTCGGCTTTTCGTTTTCGTAACTTCATTGTGCTATTTCTTTGATGCTATAGATTAGTCCAAGCAATAAGTTGGTGGCATATGCAGAGGACACTAAGGGCAATGAGAGATATAGCGTTTACGTAATCGATGCCGAGACAGGAGCTACAGTAGGAAAACCTTTAGCAGATGTGACATCTTACCTGGAATGGGCTGGTGATGATGCATTAGTTTACATCACAAGAGATGAGATCCATCGCCCGGACAAGGTATGTTTTATGTAGTAGAGGATTTCTTGCTATTGGAATTTCTCTTTGTTGGCTCCTTTTCCAGAAAATTCATTACTGATATTAAGGCGTACTTCTCAGTGTTGTTATCACGGCATGCTGATAAATTTTCATTTATCTACTCTGATTTGATCTGAGGCATTTTGCTCAATTTATAGGATCCAGAAGACTTTACTTGATATTAGGATTTTCTGGATCCACAGGGAACCTTTAGCTTTTCGAAGAAATCAAGTTTCGCTTGAACTTTAAAACAGATATATGAAATATTGGCAATGTGCTGCCATTATAGGTGTTGCGGTTGAAATGAGACGGATGCGGGATCTCATTAATGTCCTCATTCATATAGTAGAGATCTGCCCCTGCTCTGATATTTAGTATACTCAGCACTGAAAATTGTCGCCATAAATCTAAAGGGTAAAGCCATAAGCCTATTTCCTCTGATCGGAGGTTTTTTTTTTTTTTGCCCCAGCACTCAAATGTTTCCATGCCAGAATGACTTTATGATACCTTATGATATAGGCAGGTTGTTGTCAATTTAATTGCATCACTACTTTCTCTCTCTCTCTCTCTCTTCTCTATCAAAGTAATCTCAATTTCATTTCTCAACCTCGTACAACCACTGAGTTTTGCAATCATTGCGTCATACATTGCATCACTGTCGGTAAATCACATTCAAGTTGCCTTTGTCTAATCTTCTATTGTTGATTAGTTAATGTAGCTTAATATCCCCTGTTGCAAATTTCTAAGAGTTATGTGTTGAATCGAATTTAATGTGTACACACATAAAGGGCACAGAATGGTGAACTAGGAACAGCACATCAGTAATATACCAGAGGTCCCTTGGCAGGAAGACTTAAAGTCATGCAATATACGGATAACAGTCATGAAGTGTTGTTGGATGCTTGTACACTCGTGATGTACAGTCGTTCTCAGATTCTGACCTATTAATTTTTTTAGTATGACATTTTGTAATAAGAGTTTGTTTCACTTTTAGGTGTGGTTGCATAGGTTGGGGACCGAACAATCAGATGACCTTTGCCTTTATCATGAGAAGGATGATATTTTTTCTCTTCAGCTTAAAGTTTCTGAGAGCAAGAAGTTCTTGTTTGTTGCATCTGCGAGCAAAAACACAACATCTACTTTCTATCTTGACATTTCAAAGCCAGAAGATGGTCTTCAGGTTCTGACTCCTCGCATTTATGGAGAGGAAATGCGCGTTAGCCATCGGGGAAATCATTTTTTTATTCGGAGGAGAAGTGACTTGTTTTACAATTCGGAACTTTTGGCTTGCCCACTGGATGATGTGTCGAACACCACCGTTCTTATCCCTCACAGGGAAAGGTAATATATATCTTAATAATTGACCATTGTATTGGTTTACCTTGCCTGTAACTTTACTTTTTGCACTATCACTTTATATCTAAGCTTGTTGCGGTTCATTGAAATGCAATACGTCTTTGTCCACACTGGGTGTTTATAACATTAAATTGAAAAGTAGATCTGACCAAGTTGGTTTTGGGTATAGGAAATGGATTAGGACCAATTGATGACATAGAAATTGGCTTTTCTAATGACTGGATTACCTGGGGAGATTTATAATGGATAGACAAAAGCAAACAGGTATTAAATCACTCTAAAATTGGGGTAACGAGCTAGTCCATAAGGATTTTCTTTTTCCATGTGATTTAAATCGTAAGAGAAAAAATGGAATCTTTGTCTCTTTAGGTGTTTGTTAAATATGAATGATAATGTACCCATAAATAGTTTCGAGATTCGATATACTTGACTAGCTCTACAATTAAGTTCTTCATTTCATCATGACCCAAGTAACTAGTTACTAATCTGTTGTTTGTCGTTGAAGAGAGAGAGTGTCATGATAATAGAAGAAGGAAGATCATGCCACCAAAAGACAAAGGAAGATGGGTTTTTGATGGCTAAAATTAGGACTATAATATTTCATATCTCCGATTATTTGGGGGAAAGATGTTTTTACCTGTCTTTATTTATTCTCTAAGGTGAAAAGCCATTGCTAATGCTAGTGTAGCAGAATGACTGGGGAGCTATGCATTTCCATATTATGCATGTCACTGTAAAGCTCTAGAGAATAAGGAGATGGACTGATGTCTCGGGTGGATCGTGGCTCCTGTCATCCCCCTTCTCAAATCCTTCCTTTCTTTATATATTACTGCTCATGGTAAAATATAATGTTGAACAAGTGGTAACTCAGATGTGTTTGATCATAAAGCGGTTCAGTTTCTCCTGTCCAACTCACAAAATATTAAAGAGAGAAGTGAGGAATGGAGTAAGCGCCTAGGAGGCTATTTATCTGCTATTGCTGTTTGCTTTTTGTTAAAAACATATATCTTTCTATGGACATTAGTAGAAGTTTTGAGCATCAGCTGATTAATTTAATGGTACATTGCTTTAACGTCCTCTTGATTTTCTCTCACCCTTCATGTGGGGATATACATATATGCACATAGGCATGCACACATGTACAGACACATGTGAGAGCATACATTGTGCCATGCATGGACACTCATGGAGGTTTCCTATTGTGTATGCATACAAATTTGTTGAGTTGGTGAATGAATATGTCCCTCCATCGTGTCAATTTTTTTTTTGGGTATATATAGCTTACTAATCTTCTGACCTTCCAGTGTAAAAATCACGGCCATGCAGCTTTTTGCTTATCATCTGGTTCTCTTTGAACGAGAAAATGGTTCACAAAAAGTTACTGTGTATGGCCTTCCAGCTCTTGGGGAACCGTTCGCACAGCTTCAAGGCGGTCGTTCTATCGATTTTGTTGATCCAGTTTTTTCAGTGGGTCAATCAGAGTCGCAGTTTGCATCAAATATATTGAGGTTCACTTATAGCTCCATGAGAACACCTCGTTCTGTTTATGATCATGATATGGACACTGGCATATCTGTTGTGAAGAAAATTGAAACAGTAAGTACTGTGGGGTAGCAATTTGCAAATACTGGCCCTTCTCTCTCTCTCTCTCTCTCTCGATCTTGATGATTTATTTTTTGGAAGCTGGAGTTCATAATGAGTATGATAAACTTTATTCTGTATCTTGAGTCTTTGTCTCTTATATTTTTGTATTTACGATTCATTTGCAAGGTCTTGGCTGCTATTAATTCTGCCTTTGCTAGATATTTCTGGTCACTTACCTGTATAAATCTTCAGACTAATGTCCAAGTATGTACGAGTTTTTTACTCATTGAGAAACTTGTTGTCTATACCTCCTGTTAGTCTATATTTCAAAATTGATCGCCAGTGTACTGTCATGTGGTAACATAATGGAAGTGTACTGTCCTATTGTCCCCATTGTATAGTCAACAATCACATTGACTCTTAATGCATTTAGTCATCAAGAGGATTGGCCTTGAATTATCTCTAGCCTTGTCAGTCAATCACAGACAAATCCATGCCTTGTGGAATCTTGAGGAGAAACAGTTGAAAAGCTTTCATACTTCACAAATATCATATGACCACTACCTTCTAAAGATGCCAGGAAAAGGCTATGTCATGTGAATATCCAGAGCTATTTTAATCTGCATAGGTCCAACTAGAGCTTAAATCTGTCTCATGAATACTGAATGACATTTTTTCTCACAAGACATCTCCCTAAGACATTTGTTTTTTTCATCCTGAAACCTCACCCTTTACCATTATTTTGTTCCTTTCGAATTGGATTTTTTCAGTTTGTGTATTTTCTTAATGTTGTTTAGGGGAGTGGTGGTGTTGCAACTGTATATCTGTCTATTTTTCATGGCTTATGACATATGAAGAACTTTTCCTCTGTTTTACTCAGGTATTAGGAGGTTTTGATGAGTCAAATTATGTTAGTGAAAGAAAATGGGCCATAGCTCCTGATGGAACTCGGATTCCCATGTCAATAGTCTACCGGAAGAATATGGTGAAACTCAATGCGTCTGATCCCTTGTTGCTTTATGGATATGGTTCATATGAGGTAAGATGAAACAAATGTATCGTGGTTGTTTGCCTGGGATATTTGGATGTTTATATCAAGATGACAGGGAGAAACCCTATTGGCTCTTTCTATAAGTTTGGATGTTAAAATGAAGAGACTCGTTGGCTTCAGATTTGGTACAGAAGACTTGAAGCATCAGTCTGTTTATTGTTTGTAAACAATGACACAACATTGGGTTGTTTCAATTGACAATCATTGCTTTACTTTCTCAATTCTTAACAAAGTGTGGTTGTTCCTATTTTCCATGCCTTCTAAAAGTTGTCAGTTGATGTTTTGGGGTCTGTTGCTGCATCCAATCCGTCTCATTTTCAATTTGTTACGTGCTGGTTCTTATTCAAACTAGTTTCTCAATTTGGTACATGAGATTTTCAAAGCTTGGATTACCTATGAGTGGTTAGTCCAGCCTTGCTCAAATTTCATTGGTGGACCGGGGGGGGTTATACGTGTTCTTGCCAAATGCAACTTTCTGCGTAGCTTAAAGTTAAAAATGTAGCGATGTGATAGTTTCTATTTTTTTTTTTTTTTTTTACTATCGGAATTTTCTTTATCAAACCTTGTTTTATTTAAAATGCTTGTATCGACATCTCCTTGGCATTTGTTGATGTGCACGAGGTTGCAGAAGTTTCTTGTTCCGTTGCTTTATGTTTTTTCTTTTACTTCCTTGGAAAAGCTTGGACATGCAAATCACAGAGCAGTCTCTAAATTATGCTGTCCGATCTCCCTGTGTTCCCTAAATTTATTCAAAATGGCTCACCACTCTTATTGTTTTGTGGTCTGGTTAGACTTGCATTGATCCGAGTTTCAAGGGATCAAGGCTCTCATTGTTGGATCGGGGATTCATTTATGTGATTGCCCACATTCGAGGGGGTGGAGAAATGGGGAGGCCATGGTATGTCAATGGAAAATTGTTGAAGAAGAAAAACACATTTACAGATTTTATTGCTTGTGCTGAGTATTTGATAGAAAAAGGGTACTGTACAAAGGAAAAGCTATGCATTAATGGGAGAAGCGCTGGGGGGCTCTTAATGGGCGCTGTTCTGAACATGAGACCAGATTTGTTCAGGGCAGCAGTTGCTGGAGTACCTTTCGTGGATGTTCTGACTACCATGCTTGATCCGACTATACCTCTCACAACATCAGAGTGGGAGGTGAGTCTTACCTCCTTAAAATTCTTGATATATGTTAAAGTATTTAGAACAGTTAAGTTTTGAGTGCTATTTCACCCTGTTGACACCCTGCAGTGATATTTACATTATCATAGCATTGAGACTTAAAATAGTGGTACAAAAGCAACGGTCATTCTCTCCATATGGAATTATAATATTTGTTGATTGGATAAACTGATAACCTTGCAGGAGAGTGTCATGTGGCCTATAGTCTAGGAGTTACAGATGACAGGTCTGGTTTTGTAGCATAAGTTTGATTTCACCTCATATATGGCTTTCTAATAAACGATGAAATTTAAGGATTTCGATGTGTCTGAATTCATCTACTTAGCAGAAGAAAAATGAATCAATTTACGAGATTCCGCAATGAGAATTTTTTTTGGAAATGCCTGATATGTAAAGGTGACAGTGAGGCATTCATCCTAGGATGTATTCGTTGAAAGGAAATTTTTGCAACTTCTCTTGCAATATCACCAATAACCCTTTCGTCCCATCAACCATCACACACATGGTGAGCCTTATCTCGAAGCCTGAAACATATGGAATGTTTCTAACTTTAGTGGGTTTCAAGGCTCTACTTGTAGCTAATTCGGAGGTGGTTGTGTCATCTATAGTACAGTCAAGCTCTCATTATTTGTTAATGTACTCATTGCTGCAGGAATGGGGTGACCCTCGGACAGAAGAGTACTACCACTACATGAAGTCGTATTCTCCAGTAGACAATGTATGCATCATCTGCCAACATTTGGTTACTCATTTGCTCATGTCCATCTTCACTGTCATCTTATTCCTTTGATGTTCAGTGGACATCATTTTGAAACATTAATAAGCTGACACTAATTTGATTTTCTTTACTGACCTTGTCTTATACAGGTGAGGGCTCAAAACTATCCACATATTCTTGTTACTGCTGGGTTAAACGGTAAGTGTAATGCCCCTGTAACGTGTTGCTATGTTTCTTCATTGAATCTTCACAGGTTAGTATGATCAATTGGACTTGTATATCCAGTGAAGTGCATTTGTGGGACACTGCAACAGGCTAGATATACTTAAATTGATAATATAATATATGGATGGCCATGGATAATGAGTGCATGGCTTGTTATATATTTTTTATGTTCAAGGCGAAGTGCTGCTCTTTTCCTTATTATCAGCTGATTAGAAAATAAACTTACATCCTTTAAAAATTTGAGCGATTGCAGGAGACATGGCGAGAGAACACAATGCTACATCTTTTCTCGCTTTGCTTAATGCTACATTACGTGGATGGCTCTATTTTTAGAGTTAGAGACAGTACCTGTTTGAGACTCAAATCCCAAACTCGAGACCCAAATCTCTGTCTACCTAATTGAAAATAGTGGACTCTTGCTTTCTAACCACAAATCAACATTACTAAGCATTCTTTAGCACATGCTATATATTCTCATGCCTTTGAATAGAGATTGTTTTGGAAGATATTCTTAGGCATCCCAGTAGTAGCAGGCTTTCACATAGCACGTAAGCAAACAATCTGTCTTACTGTTTCTGCAAGTATTTGCTAGTATTGGTATCACTCCTTCTTTTAGTAAGACTTAATATTTGGCATTATGTAACAGATTCACGAGTTTTATACTCAGAACCTGCGAAGTTTGTTGCCAAATTGAGGGATCTGAAGACGGATGATAATATGCTATTATTCAAGTGTGAAATGGGCGCCGGACATTTTTCAAAGTCAGGGAGGTAAGTTGGTGAAATTGTTCATTTCCCCCTTAATTTTAAGGTGCCTAATTTCAGAATCTGTGTCATAAACCATTATGATAAATACATTTCGACTTAACTCTTAGTTTCTGAAAACATGAACAAGGTAATAAACACATGAAAGGTCGCAGGGTGTAATTTTTCTGGATATTTGACGGTATCTTTCCTAGAACTTGAGTGGGTGAGTTGATGATTTGCTAGTATGTTTGCTTTACATATGCATTCCGTCGCGCAGATTCGAGAAGCTTCAAGAAGAAGCTTTAACGTACGCATTTCTGCTGAAGGCTCTGAATATGATTCCTACTCATGGGTCTGCGTAGATCTGATGAGGTCATCGCGTGCTACCTGGAACTACCTTTCCTCTGCAATGTTGGACGTAAAGAGCGCTTTGCGTTATTCTGAAGGCTAGTCACCGAGCTCCATGTCAAGATTTTCTCTTGAAACTATATACATCATAATTATTTTCAGTGGAGAGGATAATTAGAGGAGCCTACTTCGACGAGTTTCATTCGTTTGGATGTGCTCGACTAGCTCTGCTAAATCTCTTGCGAACACAAGAATTCAGATTCTGAAGATTTTCATTATTATCTTTGATTAATTCTTGAAATAATTTAGATGGTATGTTGCTCATAATTCTCACTTAAATGCCATTTTATCCATGTTAATCAAGTTAATGAAATCTTTTTTTTTAGGGTTAATACCTGAAAAACCCCAAACTGGTACAAATTTATCCAAAATTATTTTTTTGACCACCAAAAACTCAAAACTGGTATACATTTGACAAATTTACTCAAAACTGGTACACTTGTGACAAATTTATTCTCTATTAGTTTTCGTTAAATGACACGTAACAGTTGACTGATATACCAATTTGGGATTTTACACTTCGTTTGTCACAGTTTACAATTCTTATAATTTTTTTGTGATATTAATCTAATTTAGCGGAGGGTATAATTGTTACAAATTTATCAGTTTGGGGTTTTTTTGTAGTTGAATAAATTAGTTTGGGGTAAATTTGTTATAAATGTACCAGTTGGGGGTTTTTTATGGTCAATCGGGGTAAATTTGTTATAGATGTACCAGTTTGGGGTTTTTTATGGTCAATCGGGGTAAATTTGTTATAGATGTACCAATTTGGGGTTTTTTATGGTCAATCGGGGTAAATTTGTTATAGATGTACCAGTTTTGGGTTTTTTATGAACAAAAAAATAATTTGGGGTAAATTTGTCACAAGTGTACTAGTTTGAGGTTTTTCGGTGTATTAACCCTTTTTTTTTAAGAGAGAGTGGATGATAGTTAACTAACGTTGTCCCTCCGAGAGAGACTAGCTTGGTTAAAATCGATCAAACAAGCAGGAGGACGTTCCAATTTGTTTGTTAATATTTTCTTTAAAAGAATCATTTGGAAAATATTTTCTTAAATGGTATGTTGCTCATAAATCTCTCTTAAATGTCATTTTGTCCATGTTAATCAAGTTAATGAAATCCTTTTTTTTTCTTTTTGAGAGAGAGGGGATGATAATTAACTAACGATGTCCCTTGCCTTAAAGAGGGATTAGCTTAGTTGAAGTTGAACTGATCGGGAGGATCTTTTATTTATCTGTTTTACAAAAAATAAATAATTTGAAAAATATTTTTTAAAATGATTTTATTTGTATCACTTAAAAATTTAAATTAATAAAAAATATTTTCACTAGTGACTATTTTTGTGGACTACAATAGTGCGGGAAGACTTCATTGCTGCGGGTCGCATGGCCATGGCAACCTCGACTTGAGTTTGTAGACCGGTTATTAGGGGGGTCAAAATCCAACCGAAAAATCAAACCGAAATTTCATGTGCTTTTGGTTCATAATGGAAAAGTAATCATTTTTTTTTTCAGGTGGGTTTATTTTGATTCGATTTTCAGTATGGATAATGAAAAAATGATGGTTCTTTTTTCTGGTTCGATTAATCGAGCTGAATTGAAAATCTCAATAAAAGATTGATTGCATAACTTTAAATCTCTTTTCTTTCTCACTCCTTATTCAGCTTAGTTCCAGTAAGCTGGGCAAAAAAAAAAAAAAAAATCGAAAAAAAAATTGAACCAGATTTTCGATGCAGTTTGGGTTGTGATTCGATTTGGTTCTGCTGCTTAAACCAAAATATCATCAACTCGCTTCATTTCTCAACATGCAATATTTCATTATTAGGTTGCAAACGGTCATCTACAACAAAACAGAAAAAAGACACAAGCTCGTGTTATTCAGACGCTGAAGTGAATTTGGGAAAGCTTTCCCCCTTTATTCCATGTTCATACTTAGGCAATGAACTTCAACATTTTTACAATACACAAGCCAAACGATACGGTAGACGACTATCTGATCCACTGTCATTGTCCTAATTGATCCCTTGTTTATTCAGAAAATTGATAATTCTCGTACCTGATTCTACAATTTTTAAGTTGCACCTGAGCCCCAATGTCAAAGTGGCAATCGTTTTCTATTCAGTCACGAGCAGCAGATAAGCATATAAAGCAATCTAGATGCGATATAACTCCATTGCAAGCCGCATGGCCATAGCAACTTCGGCCTGAGTCCTCAATCTTGCTATGGTAATCATAGCCATGATTTTGTGTTTCATCTACCAAATCTTGAAGAATGCCATCAACCATATGCTGTAGGTACCTCTCGTGTATCCGGATTGCCTTTCACCTCAACGCAAATACAGAAGAACCAAACAGCATAACTTACGATCCTCCAAGAAACAGGGATCAACGTCTCTCTTTCTCTCGTACTTTTGCCCTTTGACTTCTTTGTTACTATGAGCAGCATTAACCAGGCGCAGCTAGAGCTATATAAAGATGCTGTTCACTCAAACTGTCGTTGCTTGCCATGAATAGGTGCCTCTAAGTTATCAATTTCTCGCTTGCGTTTGTCCTAGTAGTTGTCAGCTGAACTAGGATCCCGGATGTCGCCTTGCTATAACTGGGAGCATTTTCTGGGGAGCAAGGACATCTCTTGTTCACGCTAGAGGAATCTATACCGGCTCGTATTGTTGTTTACAGTGGAACGACTTAGTTAGTGAGCGGGACAAACCTATATTAGCCTTCTCGTACAAGCATCCAATAAGATACTTAAGCCTATCTTTGGCCCATTTTGGATCGTTCGCTCCATTTCAAGGACCAATCCAAATAAAGGGTAAAAGGAGCGAGTAGGTCATCAAGAGCAGGTTCTTTTCCATTCCTAATTTCCTGGAAAGTAGTTTTTTTTTTTTTGTCGAACAAATGAATGCTTAATTAAAAGCCTAATACCCTAAAAAAACCTTTAACTATAGTCCCAATTCTATCTTGAATAATTTTCGTCTCATAAAAACTCTCAACTTTTGGTCTAGTCCTAATTCTATCCTAAACTTTTTTTTCTCATAAAAAACCACAAACTTTTACTTGAATCTCATATTTGCTCCCATTAACACTCAGTAAAAAATGATGTCCATGTCATTGCTTTAGTTTTTTTTTTTTTTTTTTTTTTCCAAATTCCAAATCCAGGGAGACATCTTTTGGAAATGAATCTCCAAGTCAACCCAAACGATGTATGCTTGGATCTAAAATTTCGGTAAACTTAAAGCAATTAGGGTTAGCTTTCTTCAATTACTTTTAATTTTAAACTCTATTTGTTTTGTTGAAAATAAATGGTTGGCAAAATATTTTTCCTAAAATAATTGCTTGTATAGATTATAAAACCGAATGAACGAAAAATACTTTCATCATCTACAAAAATGTTTCAACATAAATTGTTGTCAATACTAAAAATGTTTTTTGACTAATTTTGGACGGAGGGTTAATAAAAGTAGATTTGGAACTTAAGTGAAAGTTGGCCATTCTTAGTAAGACCAAAAAACATTTAGATTAGATTGGAACTGAACCCAAAGTTGGGGATTTTATATGGAACAAAAAAAATTTAGAGTAAAATTGGGATTGGATTTGAAGTTGAGAATTTTTTAGAATATTAGGCCCTTAATTAAATATCATCAACTCGAATCATTTCTCAACATAAAATGCTTTATTATCATGTTGCGAATATTCTTAAACAATAAAACCACAAGAAAATAAGCTTGTGTTTATTCAGACACTTGGGTGAAGTCGGGAAAGCTTTTTCCCCAGGATTCCATCTTCCTACTCAGGATACAAGTTCCAACACTCTTACAAGACACAAGCTGAACAACACAATAGACGATTATCTGATCCCCTCTCATTGTCTTAATTGATCCCTCACTTATTCAATAAATTGATAATTCTCATACCTAATTCTAAAATCTTTAAGGAGCACCTGAGCCCCAGTGTTTAAGGGGCAAACATCTTTTTGCCAGTTCCTAGCAGCAAATAAACATGCAAAGCAATCATCCTGCAATAGAGCTCCATCGCAAGCCGCATGGCCGAAGCAACCTTGGCCTGAGTACATGTTTTAGCTATAGTAACTATAGCCCTGATATCGCGTTTCCTCTACCAAATCTTTAAGAACGCTCTCCACCCGCGTGCCGTAGGTGGCTCCCCATCGGTACCTAATTCCGTTACATAACTTGTACTCCAACCCAACATCCGGATTGCCTTTCACATCCATGCGGATACAAAAGAACCAAACGGCAAGACATATGATCCTCCACGAAACAGCCATGGATCGATGTCTCTCCCTAGTTCTTTTGCTCTTTAGCGTCTTTGTTATGATGGCTAAGTTTAAACAGTCTAATAAGCTAGAGCTATATAAAGATGTTGTTCTTGCAAACCGTCGTTGCTTCCCATGAATATTTGCTTCCAAGTTATAAGTTTCTGAGCGGCATCTGTCCTTAGTAGGTATAAGATACTGGATGAGCAATTTTGTCGCCTTGCTTTAACTGAGTGCATATTCTGTGGAGCAAGGACGTCTATCTTTGGCGCTGGAGGAATCTGTACCGTCTCGTATTCTAATGGGTGGACAAACCCATGTTACCCTTCTCATACATGCAGACAACTAAGTACGTAAAACCAAGGTTCATCATGTCTCTTTCGAATATTCTTGTTGTATCGTTCATCTTTTCATAGGAGGGGTGTGATAATGTTGTCGTCTTTGGCCATTTTGGACCCCTCGCTTAATTTCAAACAATTACCCAAATAAAGGAAAAAAGGAGTGGGCAATTCATCAAGAGCAGGCTCTTTTCCATCCCTAATTGGATGGATTATTCAATCGTTCTTTTGATTGATGAATCGTAAACAAGAACGTTAGATAAATATGTTTTTAGTTAAACTTTTATATGGGTGTTTTATATCGTTATCACCCATCAATCAGTGACTTAATTGGAGAATCAACAATGCAAGAAAATATAACCTTTTTAGGGAAAAAGTGTCCAAAAAGTTCTAAACCTATTATATTGATGCTAATTCAATCCTAAACTTTTTAATTGTGCCAATTAAGTACTAAACATTTTTATTTAGTGTCATTTTAGTTCAAAATGTTTTGACTTGGTGCCAATTGAATCATTATGGCTAATTTTGGCCAGATATTGATAACATGGACGACCACTTACATGACACCACTGACAATTTTAATAATTTTTCAAATTTTTTATTAATTTTGGTATCTGACCATTGTGCAAAGAATGTCTTGGACCAACATTATCTAACCTCCAGTGAGTTCTATCCTGACAATCGAGTTGTGGGAATTTATCTTAGGTTGGGTTCTCTGGTTGATTGTGTGGATCATCATCCGTTAGCTGGTGGGAAATCAATTCCTGGAACGATGATTTCAGCATGTACTAAAGACCTGGTTAGCTGGAAGTTTTCATCCTTCCATTACCATTCTACATGAGTCGTGTAACTTCTGACTCCATGTGTTGTCTATTTACACAAGTTAACAAACTTGACATACATTGCTAAGGCATTCTCTCCTTCAAATTTGACTTCTCTGTGCATTCAAGTTCTAACAATCAAGAGTTTTTCTATAAAGTTCTACAATTCAAGGCATGCATACACAGACATTGCCATAAATTTAAAAATATTTTACAATTCAAGGGACATACAATTCAGTATACTTCAATTTGATCATCATGTCTGACGATGAAAGATTGAGTGAGAGCTATAAGACCATGGATCCCTAGGAGCCTTTAAGCGGACACAAGACCTTGACCTGGCGTAAGTGAGGTAAAATTGCTTTAGTTGTAGTCTCTCTCTCATTCCAGCCAACAACATGATCTAGCTGAGCCGACCTTCTGTCTGAACCAGAAACAGGAAAAATCATTGTAAATAAAGAAAATTAACACCCTGAAGATGTTTAAGCCCTTAAGAAACAGCCAGGATAACCCAATATAATTGGCAATTTTTCTTTGAAACTGCAAATATGTTGTTGCTGTCCTCAGACCTAAGCATGTTTCATATACATTTGTCTTTGATCTTGATCAAATGATTTGTGCTAGCATTTGGAGCTTAATATATCTATATGTGAAACTCAATCCTAAAATAGACTTCATGGTTTTATTTTGACTGAATCAAATATTTTTGTCTCCCTTACCACCACAAGTAGAGGTGTCAAAATGGGTCATTGACCCATTTATAGTTAAATGGGTCGTTAATGGGTTAAGTCTTATTTCCTAAAGCACCCATAATGAGTTTTAAAGATAAAGATGCTGAGATATATGAGTCTTAAATGGGTCTGAACAGACCAATTTAAGACCCATTTATCAACCCATTAAAATTGAACTCATTTGTAGGGAAATGTTATTTTTTTTTTTTTTTTCTTTTCTTTTCTTTTTTCTTTCCTTCTTTTTCTTTCTTCTTCCTTCGGTGGCTAGCACGGCGGTGGCCGCGATCGGCCAGCAAGCCTCGAGCTCACCAGCGTCGGGCGAGCTCGAGCTCGTCGGATTTGGCGAGGCGGAGGCCTCGCCGACACCCGGCAAGACTCGAACTCACCGGCGTTGGGCGAGGCTTGAGCCTCGCCAAATCCGGCTAGGGGCGAGCACGCCGGCAAGCCTCGAGCCTCGCCGGTGTCGGACGAGGCTCGAGTCTCGCCAATCTAGTGAGGGGCGAGCTCGCCGGAGCTCGCGAGCCTTGAGCCTCGCCGATCTAGCGAGCCTCGAGCTTGCCGGCGTTGGGCAAGGCTCGAGCCTTGCCGATCTAGCGAGCCTCGAGCTCGCGAGCTCGAGGCTCTGCTTGCCGGCCCGAGCCGAGCTCGAGGCTTGCTTGTGGCCAACCACCGGCCGTTGTTGTGGGCTGGCGGCCGGCCAAAGAAGAAGAAGAACAAAAAAGAAAAAAAAAAAATTATATTTTAAAAATAAAAATAAAAATAATTAAAAATTTAATTTAAAAAATTAAAATTTTAAAATTAAAATTTTAAAATTAATTATTTTAAAAATTATAAAAATTTTCCATTAAATTTGTGTTGTATAAAACTATTTTAGCAATACCATTTTTTTTTAAAAAAGAGTTAAAAAGAGTTGCCTGGTTTCATTGTGTTCTGTTTCAATGAGTTCGAGGAATATGCGTTGCTGAGCAGATAAGAAAGAAATCTGGGTGCAATGCACTCTTGGTAGATTTCACCATCTAAAAGGAACTTATGGTTGCATGTATGTAGTACGATAACATAGGTCATTAATCAGCGTTTACTCTATAGATAGCTTTGCAGTAACTGCTCAAGTACTCTTCAAAGAGTAACTGTAGGTTTTGCATAATTAAGTATCATAATACATTGTTTGTTTTCATACAAATTCCCTCTGAACAGAGTTGCATGATTTTTTCGAATTGTGTTTGAATGAGTTCAAGGAATATGCATTACTAGAGCAGGTAAGGAAGATAACGAAAACGGGATGCGATACTCTCTTAGCGTAAACCTTTCGCATGGATTAAGGTATGGTAAATTGGTGTAGATTTTTCTATGAAATTATTTATTTCTAGTTCTTTTGTTATTATTACTAATAAGAAACAAAAAAAAAAAAAAAAAAAACACTTTATTTGCGCATAAAATAGAAACGAGCAAAACTTTTGCATATATTTAGAGAAATATAATTCAAAGATTTGAAGAGTTATGGACGATAGAACGTCTTTTATCGAAGTCGAAGGATTTCTAATTCTCTTATCGTGTAAATTTGCATCTTTTCCCAACAAATTAGATATGATTGCTACTCTTTTTTAATTGTGACACCGAATGAGAAATTAACATATTATATGATCCTATGGAGCATTGATTATGTATTATTCACATTTCTATTGAAGTCGTAGCTTTGAAAGAGATGTGCGATTTAGCTAAAATTAAATCTGGTGGAAATATTAAAACTAACTGTATAATTAATCTTCCCAAAAGAATTTCACCAAAGAGAAATCAAATTCTAAACTTAAAACCTTAAATTCATCAAATTTCAAAATATTCGAATTTTTGTTGGTTTCGCATGTTCTTACATAAGTAAGCACTTACGTAAGTTACATTTTATTTCACCAGCACATTTTAACTCTTCTACATAGAAATTGTTCCTAACTCTTTAAATCTTATCTAATCCATATAGACATAATCTCAAAATTGAATTTTGACGAAAAAAAGGAAAGAAATCTAAAAATTGAATGTGCGCTTTTTATTTTATATCAAAGTCCCAATCCGCCTGTCAATTATCTATAAAAGTAAATTATAGGGTGGGCTCGTTCCCATATATAATTTATTTCTACATGTAAGGACGTGGATTTTTGGGTCAGCAATTTACTATAGTTCATCAGCTTTATTTCTTGATAACGTCTATTATATCATTTTATCGATGACCTTTATGTCGAAGCTTTCTGCTTTAATGTTGTCATTCTCGTTATTAACATTATTATCGTGGTCCTAAAATTGATTGATTTAAACCAAAACTATCAGTTCTTTTTGCTAAAAGGACTTTCAGTGATAGCGAGTCGGTGATTTAATTTTGCAGTTGGCTAATTATGGTCTAATTGCTTCTGTAATTTCAGCCAAAATAGACGAGGCAGGTACTTCCAAATCAATCCATATCGGAGATAAAAGTTACTTTTTTTTTTTGTCTGTTTCTTATCGATGAGCAATTCGTCAATTTCTCTTTTAAGCTCCATATAGGAAATCACAAATAGTTTTTATTTTTATTTTTCGAGCTTCGATAAGTTATGCATTTTATCTTTCAATTAAGGTTTGTGATGATCATTACCTTTCCATCATTGTTTGTAAGATGGTTTATAACCGTTCCATCTCCAATTATTAGAGTAAAGAGTAATAATTGACAAGAACAAGAGGAGAAAAAGAGAGAGGAAACTGTAAGGCAATTGTCATATATAGAAGCGACCATTTTTGAAAAGTAGTTTTATATAATTAATTTTTCGTGAAATAAACGAAATATGATTGTTACTGTCTTTTGATGATATACAAAATATTACACAAATGATCTTTGAACTTTGGCTAGATATGCAATATAATCTCTAAACTTTTAATTTGTTTAATATGTTTTATAAACTTTAACTTAATATGCAATACGGTCTTTAAGTTTTTAATTTATTTAATGTGGTTAATGAATTTTTTGTACATGTTCAATCCCTCCATTATATGAAAGTATTTAGTATTCTCTCTCAATTTAAATGAATGGAAAGATAATATTTGATATTTTTATATAGTTTAGGGATTAAATTAGATATTTACAAAAAGTCCAAATATCACATTGAATAAAATTAAAAATTTAGATATCACATTATATATTTGGTTAAAGTTTAGAGTTGCTTATGTAATTATTCCGATCAAATATGCATGTGTGTGAAGAGGATTGGCGTCATTATGCATGCATGAATGGGAAATATGCATGAACTATGCGACTTGATAATTTCTTTCAATTTTTTTTTTCTCTTCATTTGTAGGTGGAAAAGCATAAGATGATGTCGTATTCTCACGAGTTCATTCTCCTGATACTTATAATAGGTAATATTTAATATAATCTAATAATTACAAACACTTTTACTATACTTTCAACCTTTTTTTGGAGATAATCATGTTTGAAAAGAAGAGTTAATATCACAAAAATTTCAAATTAGTACACCTATGACAAATTTATTTTAAATTATCCAAACTAATATACTTATGACAAATTAACCTATGTTAATTTCGTTAAATTTTACTGTTATATTGTTAAGTTGGATGACATGGATTTATCAATTTGAGGTTTTAGTTTCCATTTGTCACATGAGTATTAGTTTTTAGTTTTTCGTTATATTAATTCAATTCTACAAAGGATAAATTTATAAAAAAATGTACTAGTTTGGAATTTTTCATGATATTAACCCAAAGAATGGATATAGTAGATGTTATTAGGGAAGGTTTTCATTAATACACTGCCTAAAATATTTTTTGCAATATAAAGTATATATTTAAAATAGAAAATCCTAAAATTCAATAAATTCCAAAATATGTTGGATAAGATGGATAAAAAAGGAAAGGAAAAGTCAAATCATGGCAAGAAATTTGCGGGGCGCAGGCGCGAGCGCCGTCCTCTATTTGCCGGGCGTTTTCCTCTATTTAAACCGGACGAGACCGCCGACGACGCAGCCCCTTGCCCTCCCCCGCTGCTCTCGCACCGCCTCGTCGTCGTCGTCGTCGGGCTCCACGGCGAGGATGAGCGCCGCCGCCGGCAACTGCTCGGATCCGGTCGCTCCCCCGGCGGCGAAGAAGGTGGAGCACCGGATGGAGATGTTCGGCGACGTGAGGATCGACAGCTACTACTGGCTCCGCGACGACTCCCGCTCCGATCCCGACGTCCTCTCCCACCTCCAACGGGAGAACGCCTACACCGATTCAGTGATGGCCGGTGAGTCGGCTTTTTTCGCTGTGCTGATTGTCCGTGTAGATGTCACGCTAAGGCTGCAGTCCCCGTTCGTGTGAAAGGTTCGAGTCGGTCGATTGAGGGAGTCGGGCTGGGCATGGGGTTTTGGTCACTTGCTAGTGGGAACTTGATTTGATGTACTTAATGGTTTGTGAGGCGAGCGTTTTTTTTTTCTTTGCCTGATGTTCATTTCTGTGTTTCTCTGGTATTGAAAATGTGGTTTAGGTCTGGGAATATGTAGGTTCGAGATTTGAATTTAGCGTGAATTTTATGTGTCAAGGAATGATTCAAATCAAACGGAGAGAAAGAAGCCACTTTGGATGAGATTATGGAGCTGGCTCGAGACTTGAGAATATGGTTATAGGCATGTGCAATTTTAAAAACTACCAACATGTGGAAGTTAGAGACTTAGTGCTCAACGAGTTCCTGAGCAGAATTGTTCAGCTAAGTGGCAAATTCTCTTCTTTCTGTCTCGAATTAATAGTCAGGAAGCTAGAGTCTGGAGTCTTTATCAAGATTTACATGGCTAGTAAGAACAATAGGCTTCTAATATCCCAGTCATCCTATTTCTTTCGTCAAGCATGCTCTGCAGTCTCATCTTTTGTACTGAGTGCTGATATACTCTAATCCAATCAAAAGTGACAACGCAATCAGAAAATAAATATGTGATGAGCTTAATATCTCTGATAAATGACACAGGGACCAAACAACTCGAAGACAATCTTTTTGCTGAGATAAGAGGACGTATTAAGGAAGATGACATATCTGCACCCACACGCAGAGGGCCTTACTACTATTACAATAGATATCTAGAGGGAAAGGAGTACATCCAGCACTGTAGGCGGTTAATACCGGATAGCGAGGCCCCTCCTTCTGTTTATGATAAGATGCCAACTGGTCCTGAGGCTCCTCCTGAGCAGGTTATCTTGGATGAGAATATCAAGGCTCAAAATCATTCATTCTATCATGTCGCTGCTTTTCAGGCAAGAGTGTCCTTTCTTTTCTTCTTTTCCACCCACATTTGGTTCCATCATGAACTATTTTCTTGCCTCGGCTTTTCATTTTCGTAACTTCATTGTGCTAGTTCTTTGATGCTATAGGTTAATCCAAGTAATAAGTTGGTGGCATATGCAGAGGACACTAAGGGTGACGAGATACATACTGTTTATGTAATCGATGCTGAGACAGGAGCTACAGTAGGAAAACCTTTAGCAAATGTGACATCTTACGTGGAATGGGCTGGTGATGATGCATTAGTTTACATCACAATGGATGAGATCCTTCGCCCGGACAAGGTATGTTTTATGTAGTAGAGGATCTCTTGCTATTGAAATTTCTCTTTGTTTGCTCCTTTTCCAGAAAATTCATTACTGATATTAAGGCGTACTTCTCAGTGTTGTTATCACAGCATACTGATAAATTTTCATTTATCTACTCTGATTTGACCTGAGGCATTTTGCTCAATTTATAGGATCCAGAAGACTTTACTTGATATTAAGATTTTCTGGATCCACAGGGAACCTTCAGCTTTTTGAAGAAATCAAGTTTCGCTTGAACTTTAAAACAGATAAATAAAATATCGGTAATGTGCTGCCATTATAGGTGTTGCAGTTGAAATGAAATGGATGCGGGATCTCATTAATGTCCTCACTCATATAGTTGAGATCTGGGCCTGCTCTGATATTTAGTATACTCAGCACTAAAATTTGTAGCCTAAATCTAAAAGGGTAAAACCATAAACCTATTTCCTCTGATCGGAGTTTTATTTTCCAGCACTCAAATGTTTCCATGCCAGAATGACCCTATGATATAGGCAGGTTGTTGTCAATTTAATTGCATCACTACTCTCTCTCCCTCTCTCGATATCAAAGTACTCTCGATTTCATTTCTCAACATGGTACAACCATTGAGTTTTGCAATCAGTGTGTGATACATTGCATCACTATCAGCACATCACATTCAAGCTGCCTTTGTCTAATCTTCTATTGTTGATTAGTTAATGTAGCTTAAAATCCCTTGTTCCAAATTTCTAAGAGTTATTTGTTGAATCAAATTTAATGTGTACACACATAAAGGGCACAGAATGGTGAACTGGGAACAGCACATCAGTAATATGCCAAACATCCCTTGGCAAGAAGACTTAAAGTCATGCAATATGGATAACAGTCATGAAGTGTTGTTGTACGCTTGTACACTTGTAATGTAGAGTCGTTCTCAGATTCTGACCTATTAATTTTTGTAGTATTGGCAATGGCATGACATTTTGTGATAACACTTTGTTTCACTTTTAGGTGTGGTTGCATAGGTTGGGGACCGAACAATCAGATGACATTTGCCTTTATCATGAGGAGGATGATATCTTTTCTCTTGATCTTGAAGTTTCTGAGAGCAAGAAGTTCTTGTTTGTTGCATCTGAGAGCAAAAACACAACATCTACTTTCTATTTTAATGTTTCAAAGCCAGAAGATGGTCTTCGGGTTCTGACTCCTCGCATATATGGAGAGGAAATGCGCGTCAGCCATCGGGGAAATCATTTTTTTATTCGGAGGAGAAGTGACTTGTTTTACAATTCGGAACTTTTGGCTTGCCCACTGGATGATGTTTCGAACACCACCGTTCTTATCTCTCACAGGGAAAGGTAATGTGTCTTTATAATTGACCCTTGTATTGGTTTACCTTGCCTGTAACTTCACTTTTTGCGCTATCACTTTATAGCTGAGCCTGTTGTGGTGGATTGAAATGCAATATGTCTTTGTCCACACTGGGTGTTTGTACCATTAAATTGAAAAGTAGATCTAACCAAGTTGGTTTTGGGTATAGGAAATGGATTAGGACCAATTGATGACATAGAAATTGGCTTTTCTAATGACTGGATTACCTAGGGAGACTTATAATGGATAGACAAAAGAAAACAGGTGATAAGTCACTCTAAAATTGGGATAACGAGCTAGTCCATAAAGATTTTCTTTTTTCATGTGATTTGAATCGGAAGAGAGAATATGAAATCTTTGTCTTATTAGGTGTTTGTTAAATTAGAATGATAATGCGCCCATAAGTAGTTTCGAGATTCGATATACTTAACTAGCGCTACAATTAAGAGAGAGAGAGAGAGATTCATGATAATCATGATAATAGAAGAAGGAAGATCATGCCACCAAAAGACAAAGGAAGATGGGATTTTGATGGCTAAAATTAGGACTATAATATCTCATATCTCCGATTATTTGGGGGAAAGATGTTTTTACCTGTCTTTATTTATTATCTAAGGTGAAAAGAGAGAGAGAGAGAGAGAGAGAGAGAGAGAGATAATCATGATAATCATGATAATAGAAAGAAGGAAGATCATGCCACCAAAAGACAAAGGAAGATGGGATTTTGATGGCTAAAATTAGGACTATAATATCTCATATCTCCAATTATTTGGGGGAAAGATGTTTTTACCTGTCTTTATTTATTATCTAAGGTGAAAAGCCATTGCTAATGCTAGTGTAGCAGAATGACTGGGAGCTAATGCATTTCCATATTGTCCATGTCACTGCAAAGCTCTAGAGAATAAGGAGATGGACTGATGTCCTGGCTGGACTGTGGCTCCTGTCATCCCCCTCCTTAAATCCTTCCTTGCTTTATATATTACTGCTCATGGTAAAATATAACATTGAATAAGTGGTAACTCAGATATATTTGATCATAAAGCGGTTCAGTTTCTCCTGTCCAACTCACAAAATGTTAAAGAGAGAAGTGAGGAATGGAGTAAGCGCCTAGGGGGCTATTTATTTGCTATTGTTGTTTGCTTTTTGTTTAAAACATATATCTTTTGATGGACATTAGTGGAAGCTCTGAGCATCAGCTGATTAATTTTATGGTGCATTGCTTTGATAATGTCCTCTTGATTTTCTCTCTCACCCTTCATGTGTGAATATACATATATGCACATAGGCATGCACACATGTACAGACACATGTGAGAGCATAGATTGTGCCTTGCATGGACACTCATGGAGGTTTCCTATTGTGTATGCATACAAATTTGTTGAGTTGGTGAATGAATACGTCCCTCCATCGTGTCAATTTTTTTTTTTCTTTTTGGGTATATATAGCTTACTGATCTTCTAACCTTCCAGTGTAAAAATCACGGACATGCAGCTTTTTGCTGATCATCTGGTTCTCTTTGAACGTGAAAATGGTTCGCAAAAAGTTACTGTGTATCGCCTTCCAGCTCTTGGGGAACCGCTGACACAGCTTCAAGGCGGTCGTTCTATTGATTTTGTTGATCCAGTTTTTTCAGTGGATCGATCAGAGTCGCAGTTTTCGTCAAATATATTAAGGTTCACTTATAGCTCCATGAGAACACCTCCTTCTGTTTATGATCATGATATGGACACTGGCATATCTGTTGTGAAGAAAATTGAAACAGTAAGTACTGTGGGGTAGCCATTTGCAAATACCGGCCCTTCTCTCTCTCTCTCTGTCTCTCTCTATCTCTCAATCTCGATGATTTATTTTTTGGAAGCTGGAGTTCATAATGAGGATGATAAACTTTATTCTGTATCTTGAGTCTTTGTCTCTTATATTTTTGTATTTATGATTCATTTGCAAGGTCGGCTGCTATTAATTCCGCCTTTGCTAGATATTTCTGGTCACTTACCTGTATAAATCTTCAGACTAATGTCCAAATATGGACAAGTTTTTTACTCATTGAGGAACTTGTTCTCTATACCTCCTGTTAGTCTATATTTCAAAATTGATTGCAAGTGTATTGTCCTGTGGAAACATAATGGAAGTGTACTGTCCTATTGTCCCCATTGTATAGTCAACTATCACATTGGCCCTTTTCGACCAAAAAAAAAAAAATCACATTGGCTCTTAATGCATTTAGTCATCAAGAGGGTCGGCCTTGAATTATCTCTAGCTTGTCAGTCAATCACAGACAAATTTATGTCTTGGAGTATCTTGAGGAAAAACAGTTGAAAAGCTTTCATGCTTCATGAATATTATATGACCACTACTTTCTAAAGATGCCAGGAAAAGGCTATGTCATGTGAATATCCAGAGCTATTTTAATCTGTATAGGTTCAACTTCAGCCTAAATCTGTCTCATGAATACTGAATGACATTGTGTCTCACAAGACATCTCTCTAAGACACATGTTTTTTCATCCTGAAACCTCACCCTTCACCATTATTTTGTTCCTTTCGAATTGGATTTTTTCAGTTTGTGTATTTTCTTAGTGTTTTTTAAGGGAGTGGTGGTGTTGCAACTGTATATCTGTCCAATTTTTCATGGCTTAAGACATATGAAGAACTTTTCCTCTGTTTTACTCAGGTATTAGGAGGTTTTGATGAGTCAAATTATGTTAGCGAAAGAAAATGGGCCACAGCTCCTGATGGAACTCGGATTCCCATGTCAATAGTCTACCGGAAGGATATGGTGAAACTCGATGCATCTGATCCCTTGTTGCTTTATGGATATGGTTCATATGAGGTAAGATGAAACAAATGTATCTCGGTTGTTTGCCTGGGATATTTGGATGTTTACATCAGGATGACAGGGAGAAACCATATTGGCTTTTTCTATAAGTTTGGATGTTAAAATGAAGAGACTTGAAGCATCAGTCTGTTTATCGTTTGTAAACAATGACACGACAATGGGTTATTTCAATTGACAATCGGTGCTTTAGTTTCTCAAGTCTTAACAAAGTGTGATTGTTCCTTTATTCCATGCCTTTGAAAAGTTTTTGGTTTATGTTTTGGGGTCTGTTACTGCATCCAATCCCTCTCATTTGCAATTTGTTACATGCTGGTTCTTATTCAAACTAGTTTCTCAATTTGGTACGTGAGATTTTCAAAGCTTGTATTACCTACGAGTGGTTAGTCCGGCCCTGGTCAAATTTCATTAGTGGAGGATCAGAGCGGTTATCTGTGTTCTTGCCAAATGCAATTTTCTGTGTAGCTTAAAGTTAAAAATGTAGCAATGTGATAATTTTTTTTTTTTTCACCATCGCAATTTTCTTTTATCAAACATTATTTTATTTAAAATGCTTGTATGGACATCTCCTTGGCATTTGCTGATGTGCATGAGGATGCAGAAGTTTCTTGTTCTGTTGCTATATGCTTTTCTTTTACTTCCTTGGAAAAGCTTGGACATGCAAATCACAGAACAGTCTCATTGTTCAAACTTGCTCACCACTCTCATTGTTTTGTGGTCTGGTTAGATTTGCATTGATCCGAGTTTCAAGGGATCAAGGCTATCATTGTTGGATCGGGGATTCATTTATGTGATTGCCCACATTCGAGGGGGTGGAGAAATGGGGAGGCCATGGTATGACAATGGAAAATTGTTGAAGAAGAAAAACACATTCACAGATTTTATTGCTTGTGCTGAGTATTTGATAGAAAAAGGGTACTGTACAAAGGAAAAGCTGTGCATTAATGGGAGAAGCGCTGGGGGGCTCTTAATGGGCGCTGTTCTGAACATGAGACCAGATTTGTTCATGGCAGCAGTTGCTGGAGTACCTTTCGTGGATGTTCTGACTACCATGCTTGATCCGACTATACCTCTCACAACATCAGAGTGGGAGGTGAGTCTTACCTCCTTAAAATTCTTGATATATGTTAAAGTATTTAGAACAGTTCAGTTTTGAGTGCTATTGCACCCTGTTGACACCCTGCAGTGATATTTACATTATCATAGCATTGAGACTTAAAATAGTGGTACAAAAGCAATGGTCATTTTCTCCATATGGAATTATAATATTTGTTATTGATTGGATAAACTGATAAACTGGCAGGAGATGTCATGTGGCCTAATAGTCTAGGAGTTACGAATGACATCTGGTTTTGTAGCATAAGTTTGATTTCACCTCATATATGGCTTTCTAATAAATGAGGAAATTTCATTTCTATGTGTTTGAATTCATCTACTTAGTGGAAGAAAATTCAATCAATTTATGGGATTCCGCAATGAGAATTTTTTTGGAAATGCCTGGTATGTAAAGGTGACAGTGAGGCATTCATCCTAGGATGTATTCGTTGAAAGGATTTTTTTGCGACTTCTCTTGCAATATCACCAATAACCCTTTTGTCCTATCGACTATCACACACACACATGGTGAGCCTATCTTGAATTCTGAAGCATATGGAATGTTTTTAACTGTAAGTGATTTGGTGACTTTAGTGGGCTTCAAGGCTCTACTTTTTGTTAATTCGGAGATGGCTGTTTCATCTATAGTTCAGTCAAGCTCTTGTTATTTGTTAATGTACTTATTGCTGCAGGAATGGGGTGACCCTCGGACAGAAGAGTACTACCACTACATGAAGTCATATTCTCCAGTAGACAATGTATGTATCATCTGCAAACATTTGGTTACTCGTTTGCTCGTGTCCATCTTTGCTGTCATCTTATTTCTTTGATGTTCAGTGGACATCATTTTGAAACATTAATAAGCTGACACTAATTTGATTTTCTTTACTGACCTTGTCTTATACAGGTGAGGGCTCAAAACTATCCACATATTCTTGTTACTGCTGGGTTAAATGGTAAGTGTAACGCCCCTGTAACGTGTTGCTATGTTTCTTCATTGAATCTTCACATGTTGGTACGATCTATTAGCCTTGTATATCCAGTGAAGTGCATTTGTGGGACCCTGCAACAGTCTGAGAAATACTTAAATTGATAATATAATATATGGATGGCCATGGATGATGAATGCCTGGCTTGTTATATATGTTCAAGGGGATGTGCTGCTCTTTTCCTTATTATTGGCTGATTAGAAAATAAACTCATATGCTTTGAAAATTTTAGTGATTACAGGAGACATGCAGGAGAATACAAATGCTGTATCTTTTCTCTCTTTGCTTAATGCTACATTACATAGATGGCTCTATTTTTAGAGTTAGAGAGAGAACCTACTTTAGACTCAAATCTCAAACTTGAGTCTTATCTACCTAATTGAAAATGCCGGGCTCTTGCTTTTTGACCACAAAGTTGACATCACTAAGCCTTCTTTAGCACCTATGGATTCTCATGCCTCTGAATAGAGATTGGTTTGGAAGATATTCTTACGCATATCCCACTAGTAGGCTTTCACATAGCACCGAAGCAAATAATCTGTTTTAATGTTTCTGCAGGTATTTGCTAGTATTGTATCATTCCTTTCTTTTAGTAAGACTTAATATTGTTCCATCATTGTATAACAGATCCACGAGTTTTATACTCAGAACCTGCGAAGTTTGTTGCCAAATTGAGGGATCTGAAAACGGATGATAATATGCTATTATTCAAGTGTGAAATGGGTGCTGGACATTTTTCAAAGTCAGGGAGGTAAGTTGGTGAAATTGTTCTTTTCCCCCCTAATTTTAAGGTATACATGATTTCAGAATCTGTGTAATAACCCATTATGATACATATTTTGACTTAGTCTCCCTTTCTGAAAAAACGAGCATGATATTAAACACATGAAAGGTCGCACGGTGTAGTTTCTCTGGATAATGACAGTATCTTTTCTAAACTTCAGTGAGTGAGTAGATAATTTGGTAGTGGGTTTACTTTACATGGGCGTTCCGTGGCGCAGATTTGAGAAGCTCCAAGAAGATGCTTTCACATACGCATTTCTCCTGAAGGCTCTGAATATGATTCCTACTCATGGGTCTGCGAAGTTCTGATGAGGTCATCGCGTGCTACCTCGAAATATCGTTCTCCAACAATATTGGACAGAAAGAAGGCTTTTGTTTTGAAGTTGCATTAAATCTGAAGGCTACTCAACAATCTCCATGTCAAGATTCTGTCTAGGAACTAGAGTGTTGACAAATTCATCGTAATTCTTTCTATTGGATAGGGTAATTAAGATATTTACTACCAGTTCCAATCGTTTCGATGTGTTCAATTAGCCCTGCTACTTGAATCTCTAGCTAACACAATATTTGATGACATTCTTTTTGTCATTATCTTCAGTTAATTTCTGAAATAGTTAAATGGTCCGTTGCTCATAAGTCTCTCTCGAATGCCATTGAGAGAGAGAGGGAGGGAGATTGATTTTACTAATTCAATGCTCAAACTTAGCATCTCATTCTATTGAATCTATTTCACTTTATATCGATATATTAGGATTGAATCTGAGAATTCTATCTATATCGTTATTTCGGTTGCCATATATATATATATAGGCCATGATCTCCCCATCCTTACTCATAATACACGACACCAACCCAATTATACAATAACTAAGAGGGAGGGAGGGAGGGAGGGAGGCTGGCTCGAATGCCATTGAGAAAGAGGGAGGGAGGGAGATTGATTTTACTAATTCAATGCTCAAACTTAGCATCTCATTCCCCATCCTCACTCATAATACACGACACCAACCCAATTATACAATAACTAAGAGGGAGGGAGGGAGGGAGAGAGATTGCTTTTACTAATTCAATGCTCAAACTTAGCATCTCATTCTACTAAACCTATTTCACTTTATATCGATACATTAGGGTTGAATCCGAGAATTCTATCTATATCGTTATTTCGGTTGCCATATACATATATATAGGCCATGATCTCCCACATCCTTACTTATGATACACGACACCAACCCAATTATACAATGACCAAAACAATCAGTGACTCTTTCCACATTCCACATCAACTGCATTTAATCCTTCAGTCCTGGAACGAGTAAGATTCCAGCCTTATTCTACAATTCTTCAGCTTTACTAAAGCCCCGATCTACACGAGCAGTCATCTTTTATTTCATACCTAGCATCTGATAAAGCACAGAAAGCAATCGTGCGAAAAGGTGCCTGTTTCAAGCTGCACGGCTATAACAGCCTAGGTCCTCTCGTGTATGTCGACTATAATGATCGTAACCCTGGTCTTGTGCTTGATCCACTAAATCATGATGAACGTAAATGAGAAGAGAATCCTCTGGCAAATCTTAAAAAGTATGGGGAGATTTTTGAACCCGAAAAAAGAAGAAGGAAGGTTTCAAAAGTGGAGGGACCGCCGGTGACATCAACCCCGTTTTCGGAAGGAAAGACAAAATTGAACAAAGAGCATGTTACAAATCAAATCGGCCGAAAAAATATCAAAGACTAGATCGTATAATTCGAAAAGAAAATGAGACTAGTGATGCTTTTATTCCCTTTGTAAACGTACTTTTCGAACTGGAAAAACGATGAAATAAAATCTGTTGGAGTCAACACCTAACATGAAAGCAAGAAGCCGTAGGTTGTTAGAAAAGATAAGTCCGAAGATGATATGAAAGTAAGAGGGATTAACTAAAGATAAAGGAGCATGTGATGTTGACTCCTCAGCAGAAACTGAAGAAGTTGGACTCTTTCTGTAATTGGCCAAAGAAAAGCAAACATAAGTCAACAAAAGTGGTGGGGGGCCGCAGAAAAGAAAAATGGAGAATGATATGAATAAGCAACGAGAAGCTATTGAAGAAAGAAGAAAAGAAAAGCAAGGTCCAACTTGGGTTTTGACTAGAAGAAAAAGTTGCGGTAATTCCCAGTTCACACTGAAGTCGGCAACTGAAGGCGGTGAAACCTCAGCCTATATAAAAGGCTTAGAGTTGAATCATTCGAAGACAGGCCAGAAGTGCCTCAGGCAGGAGCCTCAGGCTTAACAGCCTCAGGCCAGAGAGGGACTCAAGCCACACGCAGGCAGAGAGCCTCAGGCTAGAGAGGGCCACAGCAAAGGTGAGCTTTAGGGAAAGCCACACGAGTGTGAGCTTCGGGGGAAGCCTCCAGCGGTGAGAGCCTCAGAATAGAAGAAGTCACCAGATGCAAAAGGTGAGCTTCAAGAAAGAGAAAGGCAACGCAACCTAATAGAGAGAATTGCTCTATGTGAGCAAGTTGTCACTCAGTGATCGAGAAGGAAAGATAAAATAGTTGAGTGCGTACTTGTATCAGCTAGTTTACCTTGAGTCTTTTGAGTGTGGTGATAGAAATGTATCGTAATAGTTGTGTGAGACAATATTTTGAATATTATACTTGTACTGCAGTTTAGTATAATGAGCGTTGTTTTTAATTGCTTAGTACAACTTTCTCATATTATCACCATAACGCTTTCACATACCTTATGAATGGTATCATAGTAAAGTTGCACACTCTACTAATGGTATCAGAGCAAGGGTCGCAAACCCTAGATAATCAAATATTATCTGAATACAAAATTAGCATATGTGATTTTTCTTTTTTGAGTTTAATACAGATGATGTTCACGGTTAATATTGTCTATATAGGGCGTGACAATAAATTTAGGTGCTGCCAAGATAGATGCACGAATGCTCGCAGCAGTACACACACGCTTGCCGCTTGCACATTCGTGCATGCATATATTTGAGTAGCTGAAGTAAAGAATGATTTAGCTTAGTCTTTTCAAATGAATTGGCATATTAGAAATGTTCCGTGTTTTATATGATTTACCTTAAATTATCTTTCATAAGGTAACCTATACTATCCTATAATTAGAATTTTTAATATAAGTTGTTGACACATGAATTTTCCCAACGGTCAAAGTTAAAAAATTCAAGCATTAAAACCTTTAATCACGGCGAGACTCGTTGCTTGACCAAAAAATTAGTTTAGTATCCATTATATCTTTCATGCATTTAGAAATTAGAAGTGTTATAATTTATAGAGAACTTTTCCCTCGCCCAATCTAGGCTTTGAGCATCCCTCGCCTGAGGTTGGCAACCTCCGCCGGCTATCGACAAGGCCCAATGGTGGCCGGCAAAGGGGAAAAAGGAACAAGGAAAAAGAGAAAAGAAGAAAAGAAGGACAAGAGAAGAAAACAGAAAAGGGAAAAATAAATAAAAAATCAGAAAATAGTTAAAATATTATTAAAAATTATCCACGTTAGTGTTAGTAGTGTCATGTAAGATGATCAACGTTCAAAATTGAAAGATTTAATATTGAATTGATAAATATGCAATAAGTTTGAAACTTTTTAACTATTTTCCCTATAAAAAAACCCACTAACTTTTACATGAGTCCCATATTTGCATCCATTAACAATCCATCCAAAATCGCCATAAGTGATATGGCATTTACATGGCATTTTTGTGTCTTTGCTTTAAGTTTAAGCAACTAACTCTTAGGTATTTAACCAAGAGTGGTTCAACCACTCCGGTTGAGTCGGCAACGGAACACTCTTCAGACAGCCATTTTGTTTATGCATTGGATGTTTCCACCGGAGGACTTTTTCAAACAGCAAGCGCCCAAAAAAAAAAAACTCTATATAACCTAGTAGGATCGAGCCCAGCACGAAGAGCCATCCTCAGCTCATTCCCGCTGACCAACACCGCCCCGCGACCCAACCCTCTCAAGTGCTCCAAAATCTTCAAGTTATCGTTCGCTTTGATCGCGTACCGCACCCTCCAAACCCTCCAACGCGTCCTTATAAGTCTCCACATTCCTCGAGATCTGCCTCTTGCTGTACAGGTAAAATGGCCTCCTCTCGACGCCGTCCATGACGTCCTGGACCTTGACGTCCTCGCAGTAGAGGAACCCATGCCGGGACTCGGAGGCGCAGTGCTTGAACCCGCCCCAGGTGCATCGGTAAGAAGGCCAAGAGCACATTCTTGGCCTCCTTGTACATCACAGAGGTCGAAATGAAGCTCCTATGCGTCAAGATCACGCCTTCACTCGTCCCCGTCGTGCCGGACGAGTACAAAAGCGCCGCAATGTCATCCTGAGCCACGCAACTCGGCGGCAAATCGGATTTCGGTTCCGCCAATTTCAGATCCTGGAATTGGCGGATTTCTCAGGCCGCAGAGAGCCGTGGAAAATCATGGGCAATTCGAATTTTCTGACCTCAACGTAGAGCTTGGGCAGGGTGATCACGAGCTTGGGGTTACAGTCGATGACCTGCTTGGACAGCTCGGACAGAGTGTACATGGGGTTGCAGGTTGCGGCGACGGCCCCGATGGAGACGACGGAGAGGAAGCACACGGGGTAATGAACCCGTCAACGCCGTAGGCTCTCCATTTCTGATCATTTGCCTCCATTTACTTGAAAAAAGAAGAAGAAAAAAACGGAATTTATTTTGATCAGTTGTCAGCTTTCCATGCAAGGATGCATCGCAAAACCCACTAGCCAAAATCCCCGTGCCCCTCAACGCCCCCGCCGGATCCTGAAGCGCCTCCAGCTGCGAGCCGCCGTCTCCCGGAACCCGGCCGTGGACCAAAAAGCGACGATGTTCAAGCACTGCTTCTCCAAGTCCCGGGATGGGTTCCTCTACTGCAAGGACGTCAAGGTCCAGGACGTGATGGACGGCGTCGAGAGGAGGCCATTTTACCTGTGCACCAAGAGGCAGATCTCGAGGAATGTGGAGGCTTATAAGGACGCGCTGGAGGGTTTGGAGGGCGCGATCAAAGCGAACAATAACTTGAAGATTTTGGAGCATTGGAGAGGGATGGGTTGCGGGGCGGTGTTGGTCAGCGGGAATGAGCTGAGGATGGCTCTTCGTGCTGGGTTCGATCCCACTAGGTTATATAGAGTTTTTTTTTGGCACTTGCTGTTCTTGAAGCTTAAAGTCTGGTCTGTTGTGTTTTTGCAATTTGGTATTTGAATGTGGTTTATTAGATGAGTGGAGAATGGATTTGCGTGTGCTTAGAGTGGTGGTATTGTTTGCATTTTCTTGTTTTTGGGTGTAATCGCAGAGGGGATATTTGATTTTGAATAAGTCCTCCGGTGGAAACATCTAATGCTTAAACAAAATGGCTGTCTGAACAGTCCTCGTGTTTCGTTGCAGATTCAACTGGAGTGGTTGAATAACTCCCTGACTTTAAAAATTAGTTGCTTAAACTGAAGCAAAGACGAATAAATGCTGTACTACTACTAAGGGCGATTTTGAATGGAATATTAATGGATGTAAAGATAGGAGTCATTTAAAATAAACAGGAATGGTTGAATATCTCCCTGACTTGATGAAAAACGTAAGGGCAACGACTTAAGATTAAAATTCGCCTCAACACTCCCCGGTAATAGAAAATTTCAAATAAAACAATGGGATTCTATGGAATGATCAATTGAGAGATCGAGAGAGAGAGATATAATAATAATGTAGTATAAGAAAAAGCCATCAATTAGCTAAGTAATTTTATTTTTGGTCGAAATTAGCTACACAGTTTATTTTGAGTATTTTAGCATTTTTCCTTCTAATTATCCATATTTGTAATGGAATTGGAAATATTGAAAGGCAAAATAAAGCATATCCCCCAGTATAAAAAAAAAATTCTTTATTTCCTATTTATTTTCCACTCATCTAGCCCTTCTATTGGCTCCATTTGTGTTGCAGAAATGAATAAATTGGAAATATTTTTTAAAAACCATTATTTGTATAATTAAAATAATTGGTCAATGAAAATATTTTGTAAAATATATATTTATCCATAACAATTATGTCTAAATATTTTTGTAGATGACATGAATGTTTTTAATTCGTTCATTTTTGTAAGCGATACAATTAATCATTTTTAACAAAATGTTCAAATCATTCATCTTATATGAAATAAATCGAATGTTGTTCTTGCAAACTTTCCTCTCTTTTTCCTACTCGGGATCCTCTATCTTTGTTCTTCGTCCATTAAGCAAACTATGAATGACCAAAAACCAATATATGATGACATGCTAATGATAAATATATATATTTCTGTTCTTTTGTTTTTCAAGTAAAAGGACGATTTTCTCTACAACGAAAAAGCGTAATTTCCATTAGAAATGTTCTAGAAAGGTTCGTCCACCCAAAACAAAGCAGATAATGATGCCACGATTTTTCCTTTTCTTTCTTTCTTTTTTCTTTCTTTTTTTCTCAATTTACATCTATTTCATGTAACCCATGCCGTTCACTTCTTTTTTTGACATGGCACTTGTTAGGAAAATTATCTAAAAAATCATAAACTTATTACATTTTTGCCAGTCTAATCCTAAATTTTTCAATTTTATCAATTAGGTTCTAAATATTTTCACATTATATCTCTTATGTCAATCTGGCCGATTTTGACTAAAAATCTATAATGTGGATTTCAGCCGCCTTATATAGTATGGCGTTGATGTTGACAACTTTTAAATGCTTTTTCAATTTTTTAAATTATTTTTTGAATTTTTATTTTTTCTTTGCTTTTTTTTCTATATTATTTTTCCGTGCCAATGAGATCACCGATGATCTGAACAGGCCTCGCCCGAACTGGGTGAGGGCCGCCTCACCCACGACCGATGGCCCCGAAAGCCTTTGGCGAGGCCTTCGTGGCCCACGCCCAAATTTGGAAGCTTAATGGGGACGCCCGTCGGTGCAAGGACTCGCGAGAGAAAACTGCTACAGAGGTATTCTGAGACCGATCTTCTCTTAATAGGTTTCGTCAGGAAAATTTGAGCTCCCTCAACTCTTGTTCCAGAAACCCTAGCTTGCAGGAGGGGCTGTCAAGCTTGAAGACAGGCGAAGCTGATCTATGCTTGAAGAAGGCACGCGAAGCCAGCCATGAGTGAGGCTTACGCAGTCGGTGAGGGTCACCGGCACAGAAAAAAAGAAAATAAAGATTCAAAAAATAATTATAATATAAAAAATAAATATTATAAAAATTATTCACGTCAATGTTAACTGTATCACATATGACAACTAGTATTACATTAGCGATTTCTGGTCAAAATTGGACAAATGAATTTAATTGGCACAATGTAAAAGTGTTTATGATTCAATTGATAAAATTAAAATGTTTAAGATTGAATTAATAAAAATGCAATAGATTTATGATTTTTTTGACAATTTTCTCCAAGGATTTTAAATTAGATACATTTCAAGCTAGGATTATTTCTCTTTCTAGCGATTCCCACTTGGAATGCACTTGAATTTAGCTTGCATGAGCTGTCGAATGAGGTAGGCCTCAAGTGTATTCACTTGATCTAACAGTGCATACGAGCTTTACTACTTGTCAGCAATACTACCCCTCCCTCCCTCCCTCCCTCCCACTCGCGTTAGAACGTAGCCACCAATCGAACTAATTATCAAGTGAGATTTCTCCCTAGCTATCACGTTATCTTTAAAGCTTGCCTAATTATCACATCTCAATCATAATCATGCTCGCAAGTTATAATTGCCTTCTTCCTCCACCGCCGATCTTGTCCTCTGCGAGGTACCAACACCTTTCCCATCACAAGTTCGTGCCGGCGCCGTCATCCTCCTCTTTCATCTACTTACAAGTCTATGGTTCTCTTTGCAGTCGAGACTTTCTTCCTCTTCTTCATTTGTAGTCACAACAGTAGCTCCATTCACTACTTACCTCATCGTTTCACGAGCCTTGTCGTCGGAATCATGGTTCTGACTGCTTTGGAAGGCCCTTGCAATGGCCTTACCATCGCTATCCATTACAATCACACAGCCTTGCTGGGTTTGGATTCTTTTCAAATAAGGGTTTCGAGCTTACTTGTAGCACTCGGCGATATGCCCTTCATTTCTCCAAAAAAATAAATTCATGTGATGCGAATTGGATCTGATCGTGAGTTTAGCGATACTCTAGCCTATTTTCGTCACGAAGGCTCAAAATTAGGCAAGAATGGGCAATTGGCTAACTTGATGAGGCCTGTGCAGCCCTTGAAATATTATGCCAATGAACCGGTTGGGACAACAAGCGAAGCACGAGGCAATGGCCCGACCTTTAACTGGGCCGGCCACCGATCGCTATAAGCTGCGTGGCCTTGGTTCCCGACCAAGGAGCCTTCCCTCTTCAGGGAACTGAGACAGTGCAGACTTCAGCCTCTATAGCGTACTTCGTGCGTTTTGTAGTTTCATTTGATTAAGCGTCTGTGATGATCCGCCAAGGATGTTTCCGGTCACGGTGAGCCTCGGTTTGCTTTGTCGCGATTTGTGCTTTTTCGGGCTTTAGTTGCTGAGGAAGTGTTGAATTTGCATGTGATCGGTTCTCCTTTCGATGTTATAAATGCATGCTGTCGTGTATTGGAGCTCCTTTTTCCTTTGAATTGTGAATTTCACGTGCGATTAGAATGAGAGTTGTTTATTAGTTTGGTGCGTGTATCTGTTCGGGTGGAAGGGAAGATATTTGTGAGATTAGATCAGGGGAAGGACGAGCAGAATTGGCAGCGCACAGTTGGCTGTACGCTTCCTGGGAAGTGGATTCTTCACTGGGGAATTTCTCATGTAGACAATGTCGGCAGGTATGGCTACTTTGAAGTAGAAAATGCATCCAAACACCTGAGAAAGTTCATCTTCGTGACGAAATAATCAAAACGATCCTTAGTGAAAATTTCTTTAATAATAAATGCAGTGAATGGGATCAACCTCCTGCTGAAATGAGACCTCTTAGATCAATTCCCATCAAGGTTCGCATTGAACTTTTGAGCTTAAGTTCTTGTTTCATTTGCTCAATCCCTGGAACATGTAGTGATCTTTTTGTTTTACTTTTGAAAGGACTATGCAATCGAGACGCCATTGCAGAAATCATCTACCACGATGGATGGGGACGAATTTTATGAAGTGAATATGAGTATTGAGTCCAATAGTAATATTACTACCATAAATGTCTTTTTGAAGGTTCTGACTATTGTGTCCTCCTTAAACCCTACGCACGAGCATGCGGAGGTTAATAGCTGGCTAGTATAGGCTTAGCCTCGGCTCTCCTAATCCCGCAATTCATGACTTATGGTCCAATTTTTTTAACTTGAAAGTTAATTTCATTTAGTAGTCACTAATAATCGATTTGTGATAGGTTAAATAGAAACCTAAGTTGGATAAATATTTTATTCTTGCGCAACCAAATTGAAGACTAGATTATATGTCTTTCTTATACCTAATCTTTGTTTAAACATCAAGTAAAACAATTATGTAGCATTTTTTACCAATTGCAAGTCCTAAGATTCAATTCCTAACTAAACTGAGGAATAGAAATCCATGCATCATAAGACCACAATTGAAATAAGAGGGATAACCCAATATTGAATTTAAGAATGATTCTTTTCCTACAATTTTCTTTTAAGGATTTCCACGCATTGAATATGCTTTTAAGTATTTTCACGCAAGAATTTGCTCTTGTTCGCGCTAGAAGAATCTATACCGGCTCGTATTGTTGCTTACAGCGAAACGACTAGTTAGAAAGCAGGACAAACCTATATCACCCTTCTCGTACAAGCATCCAATTAGATACTTAAGACTATCTTTGGCCCATTTTGGACCGTTCGTTCCATTTCAAGGACTTGTCCAAATAATAGGGAAAAAGAAGAGGGCAAGCCATCAAGAGCAGGTTCTTTTATATCCCTAATTTCCCGAAAAAGTAGTTTTCTTTCAAACAAATGCACTCTTAATTAAAAGCCTAATATCCTAAAAAAAAACCTTCAATTTTAACTCTAGTCTCAATTCTATTTCAGACAACTTTTCATCTCGTTAAAAACCCTCAATTTTTGGTCTAGTTCTAATTCTATTCTAAACTTTTTTTATCTCATAAAAAATCACAAACTTTTACTTGAATCCATATTTACTGCCTTTAACACTTGTCCAAAATTGCTCTTAATGATGTGACATTTACATGTCATTATTCTAGTTTTTCTCCAAATTCCAAATTCAAGAAGTCTTTTGGCAAATGAATATCCACATTAGCCCAAACGATGTCATCTTGGATCTGAAATTTGGGTAAACCTAAAAGCAGTTAGAGTTAGCCTTCTTCAATTGCTCTTATTTAAAAAAAAAAAAAAAAAATTGTTTCGTTGAAAATAAATAATTAGGAAAATATTTTTCATAAAATAATTGCTTGTATGGATGACAAAAACGAATGAACGAAAAATATTTTCATCGTCCACAAAAATGTTTCAACATAAATTGTTATCAATATTTAAAATATTTTTGGACTAATTACTTTAAGCGTTATAAGCGATCATTTTTAGGAAAATATTTTCCAAATTATTTTCTTTTTTCACGAAACAAATGGATTTTAAGAGAGTCTTTCTTCCATCTCATTGGGGATCTTCGATTTCGCACTTAGTATTCATTCTCTCGTGCTCGCGCTCAAGACACTCGAATGGCTTACGCTTGGAAATTTTCCATCTCTCAATTGTCAAGAGAAATTTTGGACAGAGGGTTAAAGGGGGCAGATTCGAAACTCAAGTAAAAATTGATGAGTTTTAATGAGACAAAAAAAAAAAAAAAAGGTTTAGAGTATATTGGGATTGTACCTAAAGTTGGTGATTTTAGATGGGACAAAAAAGGTTTAGAGTATAATTGTG
The DNA here is from genome assembly GCA_014182515.1 of Eucalyptus microcorys. Taxonomy (NCBI): domain Eukaryota; kingdom Viridiplantae; phylum Streptophyta; class Magnoliopsida; order Myrtales; family Myrtaceae; genus Eucalyptus; species Eucalyptus microcorys. The sequence goes on along the minus strand of CM024568.1, from coordinate 32,686,144 downwards.
ACTAAAATTAAAGTTGAGGATTTTTTAGGGTATTAACCCTTAATTAAATATCATCAACTCAAATAATTTTTCAACATAAAACACTTTATTATCATGTTGCAAATGGTCTTATACAATAAAACCACAAGAAACATAAGCTTGTGTTTATTTAGACACTCAGCTGAACTTGGGATAGCTTCTCCCTAGGATTCCATCTTCCTACTTAGGTAACAAGTTCCAACAGCCTCACAAGACACGAGTTGAACAACACAACAGAAGACAATTTGATCCCCTCTCATTGTCTTAATCAATCCTTCACTTATTCAATAAATTGATAATTCTCATATCTAATTTTACAATCTTTAAGTTGCACCTGAGCCCCGGTGTTTTAAGGGGCAAACGTCTTTCAGCCAGTTCCTAGCAACAAATAAGCATGCAAAGCAATCGTCCTGTGATAGGCCGAAGCAACCTTGGCTTGAGAATGTGTCATGGCTGTAGTAACTGTGATGGCCCAAGCAGCAGTGCATGGGGAGGAAAGATGGCGGTGCGTCCGCACCTCGGTCCCTGAACGTGTGTAAGGAAGAGGCGCATCTCTTGTCCCACATTGTCTAGGGAGGAAGTTTTGGGCTGTCTTATAAGGCAATAGGCCCTCTAACTATACATACGCGTTTTCTTAGCCTAGTATAGGCTGTCTTGAGAAGAATAAAATCATGAGGATTTAGTGTCAAAAGCGGACAATATGCATACAGTGGAGACTCAGGGCATTACAGTAACTATAGCCCTCACCACTTTAGCTACTTTAGCGGCTCGGCTAGTTACTCGAGATTCCCGATTATTCCATTTCCTGATGTTAGCAATGTACAGCGGTCAAATATGATCATTTTCTTCTCAAGACCTTTTATTTTTTTTCATCATGTGGGAGTTAGAATTAATTCCCGTTTATCTACTTCTATCGATGTGGAGGGGAAAGAAACGTCTGAATTCCGCTACAAAATCTATTTTGTACACCATGGAAGGTTCCATTTTTCAATTAATAGGGGTTTTGGGTATTGGTCTTCTGCTTAGAAATGTTCCAAATGTTCCTGGAAATTCTTGCTCCCATTGGACCATTTGTATCTATATGCATTAGGATCCCGATTCACGGATCTCTCGGTTCAAGAATTGAGTTTCCTCTACCAAATCTTTAAGAATGCTCTCCACCTGCGTGCTGTAGGTGTCTCCCCACTAGTACCCAATTCCGTTACATATCTTGTACACCAACCCAACATCCGGATTGCCTGTCACATCCAGGCGGATACAAAAGAACCAAATGGCAAGACATATGAACCTCCACGAAACAGCTATGGATCGATGTCTCTCCCTAGTTCTTTTGCTCTTTGGCTTCTTTGTTATGACGGGTAGGATTGACCAGGCTAATAAGCTAGAGCTATATAAAGATGTTGTTCATGCAAACCGTCGTTGCTTCCCACGAATACTTGCTTCCAAGTTATCAGTTTCTGAGCGGCGTCTGTCCTTAATAGGTATAAGATCCTGGAGGAGCAATTTTGTCACGTTGCTTTAACTAAGTGCATATTATGTGGAGCAAGGACGTCCATCGTTTGGGCTGGAGGAATCTGCACGGTCTCGTATTGTAGTTTCCGGTGAAATAAACTAATGGGTGGGGTAAACCTATGTTACCTTTCTCGTACATGCAGACAACTGAATACGTAAAATCAAGCTTCACCACGTCTCTTTCGAATTTTCTTGTTGGATCGTTCTTTTTTTCCATGGGAGGCGTGCGATAATGTTGTCGTCTTTGGCTACTTTGGACCTTTCGGTCCATTTCAAACACTTAACCAAATAAAGGGAAAAAAAGAGTGGGCAATTCATCAAGAGCAGGTTCTTTTCCATCCCTGATAGGATGGATTATTTCAATTGTTCTTTTGATTGATGAATTATAAACACAAACATTATACAAATTTGTTTTTATTTAAATTTTTATTTAGGTGATTTATATAATTGTCACCCATTAATCAATGACTTAATTGGAGAATCAAGAATGCAGGAAAATATAACCTTTTTCTTGTAGAACGACACGATTAGTTCCTTTATATTAAATGTGATTTTAGATCTTCAAGTATGGATATGTTATCTATAAATGATATGAAATAAAAGACGTCCATATTAGTTCGTCCTCTAAATAAAGAGGTTCTTTATCGTAATGTGGAAGGATTTCATGTATATGTATGGGGTTTGATTGTGTCTTATATTCATGTAGTCTCTTTTCATTAACTTGGTTTTAAGTCACATATTAGAGCCAAGGAAATGAGGAGTGTCACAATTCTCTAGACTCTCCCGCTATACGCATGTGTTCCCTCCAGCCAAAAAATAACTACTCTCTCTCTCAAGCCATCTCTCTGATCTCTCTCCCCCACGCTGCTATTGCCATCGATGAGAGATCAAGACTCAGGTAGAGCGCGGAGCTTGATCCTAGGCTCATCACTACTTAATCAATCCCTAGATTTCTTATATAGAGCTCGCATGACCACACTTTTAGATTGACAACCCCCAATTACCCGCGATCCATGGTTGTCAAGTTCAACCACGATAGTAGGTGAGCTTTTCAAGGTCCACAATCACCCGCCAACCTTGGCAAAAGATTTGCAGACAGAGAGAGAGAGAGAGAGAGAGAGAGAGAGAGAGAGAGAGAGAGAGGCTGCCCAATGACATACAGGGCCGATGGCATGCTCTTCAAAGATTGCGAGGTCAAGCGGCGGTGATGGTGCTAGCCGAGGCACTTGACCAAGGCAGTGCACACAAACCAACAAAAAAAAAAAAAAAATCACTTGCGTAGATAGGTTTCGTGGAGGTTCACATGCCTCACCCCAACCGGGGAATATCTCAAGAGGTGGTCCACAAAGCGCATATGTTGAATCGAAGTGGGTGCCATCTCAATTTGCACGCCGAAAACGCAAACGATGGTGAAGCCATGATCTAGACAAGCGAAGGGAAAGCAGTGTCGAATTCGTGCTCGTCGAGCTCGGGATTCGTCCGCAATCCCTACCTCGTCCCTCGTCACTCTTCCCAAAAACTCTCCACTTGTATTGCTTTTCCCACTCGTGCTTGTACTGCATCCATGCCAGCCGCAAACCGAGCTTTCATGGACAGTGCATTCCACGTCTTACAATGATTCCAAAGAGCAAATCTGACGAAGGTTTCAATAATTTCAGCATTATTGCCGTATCACTATTATTACATCGCATCTCACATTCGAAAAAGTCCCCGTAAAATATAATAATCTCGTCAATTTAATCTTGAACTTTTGATTAAATTGTTAATATAATCTTTGTGACTAATTTCTGCCCAAAGCCACTAATGTGGCAATTTAGATCGCGTTTGGTAACGATTTTGTTTCCGAGAACAGATTTTAATATGAAATGATTCTTTTTTATTCTATTTCCGAGAACAATTTCTAAGCATTTATGGTTTATTTGGTAACGTATGTCCAAAATTTCGATTACGGAATAGAATTGCATTTGAGTACCGTCTTCATTGATTACATCAATTTCTTTTAATTTTTAAATACTTTTTTATCAATTTTCATTTTTAATTTTTTTTATTTTTTTTCCTTTTTCTCCTATTCTTCTTCTTCTTCTTCTTCTAGTTGATCGGACCGGACCAGGCGACTAGCCAACGGCCGGATGAGGGCCGGCGACCTCACCGGAGCGTCGCTAGCCCTCAGCGAGGCCAGCCCTCGTCGGCTGAGCCTCGCTGGTGGCTAGGCAAGCCTTGCATGGTCACCAACGAGGTTGGGCGTCACGAGGCAAGCCCAGCCCTAGTGAGGCTCAACCTCGCCAAATCTGGTGAGGGTAAGCCTTGCCGGTGGCCAGGCGGGCCTCGCCGGACCTCGCCCTAGCCTAGTGAGCCTCCGGCAAGCTCACCGGACCGGTTCCGGTACGGTGGCGGGCGGCGGCGGACGGTGGCGGCGGGATGAAGAAGAAGAAAAGAGAAAAAGAGAAAATAGAAAAATAAAAAGAGTTGGTTTTGATTCTTAGGGTGTGTTTGTTTTGCGAAAACAATTTACTGGGAAAACGTTTTCTCATTTTCCAACGTTTGGTTCATTTAGGAAAATGAGTCGACGAAAAAATGTTTTCCTTTCAAAGCTTAAATTCGGAAAACGATTTCCCTTTTGAAAGAACCAAAAACGTTTTCCAAAATGTTTTAAGGTCCTTACTTAATGAAAATTTTATTATTAAAAAGAATTTTTAATTAAAAATTTTGAATTTTTTTATTATTATATCTTTTCTTTTCTTTCTTCTTTCTTTCTTCTTTCTTTTTTCTTTTTATTGTTTTCTCTTTTCTTTCTTTGCCTGTAAACTTAAACCCTAACTCCTCCTCCCCTCTCTCCTTCTCCTTTGCACCCTCCCTTTCATCACCACCGCCTCCTCCAACCCTAGCCCCTCCTGTGCTCCCGTTGGCTTCGCTCCCTCCTCTTCCTTTTGGTCAGCATCTTCTACACCTTCAATCATTTTTCAAATGCAATCCAAACACCTGAAAATATTTTCAGTCATGTATCACCAAACAAAAGAAAACTAACCGTTTTCCTGGAAAATGATTTCTGGAAAACATTTTCCAAAAACGTTACATTTTCCGTGAAACAAACACACCTTTAGATTTGTTTCCTAAAATAATCAACTTTTATTTTTATTCTTGATTCTTTCCAAATCTACTTCCTAGACTAAAAAAATAGAAATTTGTTCCCGGGAACAAAAATTTTACTAAAAGTGATTCTGTTCCAAAACTACTCTCGAGAACAAAAAACCAGAATCTGACACTGTTTGGATGGTTACCAAACAGGCCCTTAGTTATCTTTCGGTCACCCTAAATGACATCGCTACATAAGTCAGCTATTTCCAATAAAGATTTGTTAAGGATCACATTGGAATATCGCTTAAATATTTATAATTAACTCTGCAAAATTATAAAGTTTATAACTAAATTGACACATATATAATATGTTTAGAACTGATTGGGCGATCTCCCCGATACGATATCTAATTTAAAATACATACACGAGTATGCAGCCGATAACATCTTATGATGCATGTGATCCTACCTACGCGTACTTGTCTTGTTCCCAAATGCCGTCCTTCGGGAATCTTCCCCCAAAGGAATATCCTAGACGCACCAAAGTGCAATTGGAACTGGCAAATTTTGAAGTAGGGAGGCCATTATGTCATCCCTTTTGAGATGTTGGCACATCATACACATATGCATTTTGGACGGAAGTGTGACAAATAAAAGTTAATTATGCAGAATTAGCTGATAATTTAATCTCGCAATAATTGAGAAATTATTCTAACTTATATGGGTAATTTCATGAGGCTAGTCAATTCTTCATGTATCTTGAGATTACTTGTGCTTGCATAATAATGCTCATGCTATCAATCCCAGGGTAGATTCAAAATGTAGTATTTTATGTAGTTGGATTGTCAGCAATATGTCATGACAAATATATCTCCTCCATCAACATTCATACTTGCAATATAGTAATAACCATGTGGCTTTGATCAAATTACCAGTGAATTCAAAGTAGTTACAGAAATGAAGTAAAATATGTACACGGGTCAATCGCTATCTTAACCCTTCAAATATTATTTTGATAAGAATCCCATTATGGTTTTTTTTTTTTTTTTATCTTAGCCAAGTTCATTGGCAATCATTACAGAAAAATTATTTAAAAAATCATAAATTTATTTTATTTATACCAATTCAGTTATAAACGTTTTAATATGACCAAATTAATCATAAATATTTAAATAATTTGTTAATATAGTACATTTAGTCAATTTTTGCCGGAAATCGTTGATGTAAACACCAACCGCCCTACATGGCATTTGGCTGTGCTAATGCGGATAATTTTTACAATTTTTTTTTTCGTAATTGAATTTTTTTCAATTTTAAATTATCTATCTATTTATTTTTCTATTCTTTTTTTTTTTCCTTTATTGCAACTCACAAGCCTTGACAACCGCTAGCCTCGCCTAGCCCTCTCCGGCTATTGACAAGGAGGAAAGGAAAAAAACAAAAATAAAAGAAACTAAAAATTATATACGTTAGTACTGATAACGTCACATAGGACAGTTAATGCTGTTTAGACCATTGTATTAATGTTTTCCAATCAAATTTGGTTGAGAATGTTATATTGACAAATCATTAAAAGGTTTATAATTGAGTTTGTATAATTAAAAAGTTTAAAACTAAATCGATATATGGGGATAAGTTTAAGACTTCTTAAGTAATTTTTTCAAATCATTCTTATCCAAATCTCCGAAAATTCCACGTCTCGAGAGAGCCTTATCTCCTCCAATTGACTCTTTCATCTCCCAAAACAAAACAAATTAATCTTGAGCCCCGTCGTCTCTCCTTCTCTCTCTGCAACAAAGCCGACGATGCCGTCTACAGCGCCGCCTCAATCTGTCCCTCCCCCCGCCGCCGCCGCCGGCGCCGCCGACCTCCAAGCCCTCCTCGACGCCGCGCGGCCCTTCCTGCGCGGCGAGCTCGAGGCCGTCGACCCGCGCCTCCCCTCGCTGGTGGCCACGCTCCGCTCGGTCGGCGCCGGGGAGTGCTGGCACAAGCACGGCAGCTTCCTCGAGCACCTCGTCGACATCTACCGCATCCTCCGCCTCTGGCGGGCCCCCGACGCCGTCTGCCTCTGCGGCCTCTTCCACTCCGCCTACTCCAACTCCTACGTCAACCTCGCCATCTTCGACCCCAACACCGGCCGCGACGTCGTCCGCAGCCACGTCGGGGACGCCGCGGAGCGCCTGATCCACCTCTTCTGCGTCGTCCCGAGGCAGCCCATCATCCACGACGACCTGCTCTTCCGCTACGACGACGCGGAGCTCGTCGAGCACCTGAAGCTCTCGGAGGCGTCCCTCCGGAACGCCAGGGAGAAGGGGGTGTTCAGAGGCGACGAGGCGTGGCGGAAGAAGGTCCAGTCGCTGTTGCCCGCCGAGGGGTTGACGGTGAAGCACATAAAGACCGGAGAGGACCTGCTCGTTTCGAGGAGGGTGATAGCGGTTTTCTTGATGATGACCATGGCCGATTTCAGCGACCAGCTCTTTGGATTTCAGGTAACGGATGTGGTGTCATAGTACTCGGATCGTTTTTTCATTACTACTGCTCTTAATTTGATCTGGTATGAGTCTTGCTGTGGTGAGAAATTGACACAGTCTACTTTTCAGGACATGCTGTTCGAGAACAGCGACGGGCGGTTGGAATTCACTGGGAACAATTTTTGGGCACTGTGGCCCGGGAACGTGAAGCCCGGGCTCTGGATGAACTCGATATCGAGGATGGGCGCGGTCTACATGCTCGTGGTGAGAGAGGAGGAGATCTTCATGCTCGAGAAGAATAAGAGCAAGAGCAACGGAGTCTCCGAGCCGCCGTTGGAAGAGCGGGACGAGGACTTAGAGCTCGGGGTGCCGCCAGTGTTCGAGTCCTGCACGCGGGTGCTCGGCGCGAGGGACCAGATCGAGGCGAGGGACAAGTACTGGGAAGCGGTGTGCGAGGTGAGCGAGTCGGGAGGGCCCGAGCATTACGACGCGGTGGAGCGGAGGCTGAGGGAGAGCATCGAGAAGAACCCGTTCGTCGGGGAGCCGAGGGTGGTGCTGGGGCAGCTGTGCCTGGGGCAAGGGCGGTACGAGGAGGCGGAGAGGGCGGCCGAGGCCGGGCTGCGGCTGCTGCTGGAGTGGGGGAGTCCCTGGGACAAGAGGACGTCCTGGGAAGGGTGGGTGGCCTGGGCGAGGGTCTTGCTCATGAAGGCCAGAGAGAGGTCTTGGCCTAACACTTCCTGGGGAATTCTCAACCTGGGACTTGTGAAGTGAACAAAAAGGAGAAGATGATAGACATATTGCATAGTGCATACCTCTGTCCGCATTCTGTATGCATAGTAGCCTTGCTCCATTAATTTTTCGTCTTCCCCTGTTCCCGTCCTGTTTAGTGCTTGCTCCATTGTGACAAGCCTTTGTCACATGAAAGAACCGGATCTTGGACCCTCTTCGATTCGAGATAATAAGTTCATTACATCATGTAGCAAATTCCGAAATCAGCAACTCGATCTGTTCCGTACGAACGCGTGGTGCGGTCCATTCATGTTCGCTCCGCCGTCCTAGAAAGTAACAATTCGGGTCGTTCCATGTAAGCCAAACGACTGAGAAAGAGTATTTTGAGTGGACCTGTCAAAGTCTTGACGACTTCGGAGTCGTTCGAAAGTTGCGGTCTGAAGTGAATCATTATTTTAATCTTGCATACAAGTTCAATGGCCGAAATTCATTCTACCTGTTTGATGAAATGCGTAAATGACATAATAATGCCCGTTCATAGAAAAAATGAGTTCAATAGCCATTCCATTCATTGTTTAACCCCACGCTATTGGATTATTGTATTGTTAGGCATTCGTATTTCTTTTTATGCTTGATCCGAGAGTTACGATATGATAATCCTATGTAAACTTGGCTCATTAAAGCCTCATTATAGTCTGTCATTGCTTGAATTGATTGGATATTCCATGCCGTTTATTGACTAAACGTATAAAAACGCGTCTCATAGCCTGTAGATTTTCCTTAATAGAAGTGGGTGCCCAAATTGTTGTTTGTATAATTTTTGTGGCTATGATTTATCTCCGTTTTTATTCTCTTTCCACTTTTATATTCTGAATACTCATGATGGCTTTGGTCATGAAAATCATTTTCGAGGAAATAATTAGTTTCCATTTATTTGGTGGTTAAAGCAAAATGATTTTCTTCTTTTTGGAAATCATTTTCCTTCAATCTAAGCTTGTTCTTTTTAGTCTATGAAAAACGTTTTTCCCAGATTGATTAATTTCCCATTATCAAAATGCTAGAAAGTCGGAAAACAATTTATTGATAATAGTTTTCCTTCAAACAAATGAACACTTAATTAAATATTAGCTCGAATCATTTCTCAACATAAAACACTTTATTATGATGTTGCAAACGGTCTTAAACAATAAAACCATGAGAAACATAAGCCTGTGTTTATTCAGAGACACTGGAGTGAACTTGGGAAAGCTTTTCCCCAAGATTCCACATTCCCATTTAGGTAATGAGCTCCAACACTCTCACAAGACACGAGTTGAGCAATACAACAGACAACCATTCGATACACTCTCATTGTCTTAATTGATCCATCATTTGTTCAATGAATTGATAATTCTCGTACCTAATTCTACAATCTGCAAGTTGCACTTGAGCCCCGGTGTTGTCAACGCAAACATTTTCCAGCAGGTTCCCAGCACCAAATAAGCATGTAAAGCAATTATCTTGTGATAGAGGTGCATTGCAAGCTGCATGGCCGTAGCAAACTTGGCCCAAGTATGTGTCTTGGTTATAGTAATTGTATTCCTGATATTGTGTTTCATGTTCCAAATCTAGAAGAACGCTCGTCAATGCCATGCCATAGGCGGTCTCCTCTTGAAATCTAATTCAATTACACATCCAATACACTATCGAACGATCTGAATCGCCTTTCAGATCAATGTGAATACAAAAGAACCAAACAGCAAGGCATATGATCCTCTAGGAAACAACCATGGACCGATGTCTCTCTTTCTCGTTCTTTTGCTCTTTTGCTTCCTTGTTATGATGGGTAGGATTAACCAGGCTAATAAAGCTAAAACTATTCAAAGATGTCCATGCAAACTGTTGTTGCTTCCCATGAATATTTTGCTTCTAAAGTGATCGGTTTCTGAGCTGCCGTCTGTCCTAGTGGGTAACAACTAATCCTAGGTTGTGGATGAGCAATTTTGTCACTTACTCTTTAGCATTTGATGCGATGCATGATCCTGCCTACCTATTAGTGTCTTATTCCCCCATGCCTACTCGGATTTTGTCGCACCCTTTTGGAATCCTCCCCGCGAGAAATATCCTAGATATACCAAGGTGCAAACCAAAGTGCAATTGGAACCGGCAAATTTTAAAGAAGGGAGGCAATTATGTCATCCCTTTTGAGATGTTGGCACATCATGCACATACGCATTTTGGACGGCCCTAGGGACAAATAAAAGCTATTCATGCAAAACTAGTTGATAATTTAATCTCCTAACAATTGATAATTCACTTTAATTTGGATTGGTAATTTCACGATATTAATGTATATTTCATGTATCTTGAGATTGACTACAGTTGCATAATAATTCCCATGCTATCAATCACAGTATAAATTTAATGTAGTATTTTATGTAGTGGATTTCAACTACATGTAATTACAAATATATCTCCTCCATCAATATTTATACCAGTAATAACCCTATGGCCTTTGATCAAATTACCAATGAACTGAAAGCA